>JABSTQ010010981.1:0-313778 GCA_013358835.2 Ixodes persulcatus | reverse complement strand
GCAGTTTTGACAAGGGCTTGCTTGCTAGCCTCGTCGTTGAAGTCTCTTCCTTGCACCGTGTGATGTTCAAAGTTCCCCAGTCGCTCCTCGCTGGCCTTGTTTTTCCGTTCGGTCGCCAAATCATGCCGTGTGATTAACACGTCGCACACACACACGCACACAGACACCGTTGTTCGCCGGAAGCAATAAAAGTCTGAAGGCGTTAGGAACTGTACTCGGCCTGGTTTTCGGGTCTTGTCCCTCTACCTTCGCTTTTAAAGCGCACGGCTGAGTCTGCGCTTCCAGAAATATGTCGGCTTTATCAGTCAAATCATCTGGGGTCACGCAGTCTCTTTCTTTGAGAAAGACCATCAACTTACTAGCGCAAGTTGTCATGAACTGCTCCATTAGCATTCTGTCCCGGAGCGCCTCAAAAGTGTTCTCGATTCCTGCCACTTCGATCCACCTATCGAAATACCCCGTCAACCTGGCTGCAAATTTTTTTCTTGTTTCCCCGTCCCCGGGCTTCGCCTCACGGAATCTTTCGCGATAACCTTCTTTTGTATACCGGAATCTTTGAAGCAGCGCCAGTTTCATCTTTGTATAGTCCATCGCATCCGCAGGGGTCATGTGACCGACCACCATCAGGGCTTCTCCTGTGAGACAAAGACTTAAAGTGGTTGCCCACTTGTCCTGTGGCCATCCGAGGCCTGTGGAGGTACGCTCAAACCTCTGTAAATACGCGCCGAGGTCGTCGCGCGTCTCATTATACTGCGGTATCAGTTTATGTGGACTGGCCCTATGACTTGGTCCAGTCGAACCGCCTGCTCCTCCTTCGCCTCGTGCTTCGCGATTTCCTCTTTCCTGGGCCGTGATTCTGAGTTGTAGTACTTCCCGTTCCTTATCCAGTCGGACACATTGCGCTTGACATGCGCGTTCTTGCGCCGCAGAGGCGCGTTCTTGCGCCACGTGCTCTTCTCTTGCCGCCTCCCGTGCCTGCAGCCTTTCCTCTCTTTGAATATTTTTCTCCCTCTCAACCCAGCCCTTAAAGGGATTGTCCGGTGAAAACCGGAAGTTCTTAAGATTTCGTGATGGGTACCTGGTGGGAGCCTAATGATTAACATAGGCCATTTTTATTCCATTAAACGACACCCCAATTTAGTGTAATCAACGACGGATAATTGAACGAAACTCCATGCCGATTTTCGCAAGTATCAACGGCTGCAATCCCATGCCTGACGTGACGTCACACCAGTCTTGCAATTGTCATATCCTATGCCTCATTCTTCCGTGGGAACACAGTGCTCCCGACGCACCGCAGCATTCCATATTACTCGCCACTGCAAATGTCGCGGAGAAGTGTGGAGTGTGACAACCGCACAACGAAAATACCCTTTCATTCTAAAAAGAAAAAAAAAATCTAGCGCAGCAGCGAGGGTGAACCACGTCGTACCGCTCACGCGGAGGACAAAATTCGAAGTGCACTTCAGTTCGGCGCGTTCTTTGCCTGATGTTACCTCAGAAACTCCGCTTCCCTGAAGGCGGAAGAGGAAAACGCCGTTTATGCACGCTTGGGTTAAAATACAATTACTCCTCCAGGGAAGCACACAAAATTCAGATTTGTCGTGGAAGATGCTCCTACAGCCATTGACAATGAGGTCTAAATGTTTTCATGAATACGAATTTGACCGGATAATCCCTTTAAGCTCCTCTCCAGTGTATCCTATACTCTGTTTCACCTTATGATGTACCGCAGGAAAGGCTACAAGCGCGAGCTCCTTGCTCTAGGGCACATCTCAGCGGCACAAGCTCTCGTGCGTTAAGAGTAGCTCCCAACGCTATGAGTTCGCGCTTCTAGCCTTGTCTGCGGCACAACATAAGGTGAAACGGAGTATAGTTCCCTTCCAGCCGTCATCAATTTATCAATTTCTACAACCCCGGACCCAATCATGATCGTGAACTCTCTCCTCCGGACCAACGAGATCAGGCCAGTGGATTAATGGAATCCTGGCAAGCTCGCCAAATTGTCGTCGTCAGCCGACAAAAGAGAGAAACGACATCCATGAGAGGAAACGTGTCAGAAGCGAAACAATGGGCAAAGAATTAGCAATAAGAAAAAGCAAAACACTGAAGGCAGTTAAAGTGACGTCAACACACTCGTAGCCCGTTCCCGCTACCGTCCTTGCCTTAAGTTCAAGTCTTTCCCCTCGGTGTCTTGCGGAGCGTCGCCGCTTGATGTGATGATGCAGAAGCCGGTGTCTCGTACTCCCCCTGGAGTTGTTCGTAGCAGGCGTCGCCGACCGTAGCGGCTGGTCCTCCCTCAGAGCTCTGGTCGTTACCGTGCGTCGCGGCCTGACCCTGGCTTTTTCCGCCGCTCCTGTTCTCGCGCTCGCCGTTCTCTGGAACGCGCTCGTTCCCCTCCTCGTCTTCTTTTCTTCCACACGTAATAATCGTCACTAGAACATGACACACTCCAAGCAAACGCCTGTTAGCAAGAAAGGAGGGGACAGAATAGTTAGCACAACGTGGATCTCCTCAAACTGTGTCGGGGTGGGACCCGGAACCCACACTGGTGTTGCTGCAGAAAGTATGTGCACTTCACTCGGGGTTCACATGGAACATACTTACAACTCTGGCTGGCTTCGGAAGTTTTAGCTAAATATTAGCTACTCCGGCTTCGCAAGTGTTAGTTAAAGGGTATTTGACAGAGCATGTGGATATATCTCTCCGTGTACTGCAAGGACAATACGCTCCATACACAGTTTATTGCATCTGAGGATGCTATATGCAGTTAACGGGAAAGATGGCATGCCCATGACCTATGACAAAGCTTGGCTTCTGAATAAAGATCCTTGAAATTTGTGATTTAGGTGGAATATGGAAGAACGCTTTACCGTAGGAATACGCATAGCCTTTCTCCTGCAGAGATAGTGTTGTCGGCGCTCGTAGTCTCCTTGGTCAGCGGTGGAGCAACGAGAGACAGGAGATGCTCAAACCTTGAAAATACACAAACACAACTGGCTACATGCGCTATTGAACAGATGGGACTCAGGAAAACATCTACACACACATGAACTGTTGACGTACAGCACTAGAAAAAGTGCACAATAAAAAAAAACGCAGAGAAGCTTGTAAAGTACAGGGTGTTACAAAAGAAAATTTACACGGTCTTTTTTATCGCAAAAATAAACTAGGCATCGCCGAACGCTCATTATTCGCCCAAAGGTAGCGCTAAAGGTCACAACCAGATGCCAAAGTTTCAGCCCGATCTGATAACTTAATCAAAAGTTATAAATGATTTTCTGAAAATTTCGATGGGAAACAGGCGGCCGACGGAGTTTTCGAACACATGGTGCTCTATGGCACCAGAAACCGAAAACGGGCAAAAATGGGCTCCATTTTACCATTGACATTTTCAGAAAATCACTTATAACTTTTGATTAAGTTATCGGATCGGGCTGAAACTTTGGCATCTGGTTGTGACCTCTAGCTCCACCTTTGGGCGGAGAATGAGCGTTCGGCGATGCCTAGTTTATTTTTGCGGTAAAAAAGACCGTGCAAATTTTCTTTGGTGACAGCCTGTATTACAGAGTTAATCTTAAAAAAATATAAAAAATAGAACGCCAAAATGTAATTTAAAAAGGAACCAAAATTGCATGACCAATTCTTACATATCGTTACATGCACTGAAAAGGCTCGCACCTGCACAAATACCATAAAGGACTATTTGCAATAGCTCGGTATTTGACGAATTTCTCAAAGCGACCCGTTCCATCCGGCAAAAGCTTCCGGGACCAATTCACGAAAATTCAGTCGTTTGCATTAGATGTGACAAAATTAGTGATCCCTGATTGTGATTATTCACCTGTACAAAGTATGCCAGACAGCTAGTGTAGCGAGTATACCTGCGGTGTTCACGTGCAAGCAGCCTTTAAACCCACGTGATAGTATATATGGTATTACACACCGCTGAAGGCAAAGACGGCCCTTGTTTTTGTTTTGCACGCGATCGCGAGAGCGGGGGCAGGGGGAAGCAAAGTACCTTCATGTAGTCAGCCAAGCATTGAGGCGTTAGTGTCACAAGACTTAACCTTGTGAATTTGCCGTCTCGCTAAAGTACAGTACCTTATTTCACTGAGATGGGCACGCTTCACGTTAATATTTATGCGGTAGTACATATGGTGAAAAATATACTAAACATACCAAATGAAAGCTAGCATAACTTACCTGGTTCTTGACATACGGAAGGACTCGAAAAAGTCTCGGCCGTCGGGGTCCTGGTACATCTGTCGAAGAGTGGTGGCGTACTAGCCGAGCGTCTTTCTAGACCTCAACAGCGTGCGGATGGCCCTTCGCTTCTTCTTCTTGATACTCAAGTACTGCTCACATTCAGCCGCGAAAGCAGTCAGCCGAGTCATGTTTACGGTTCTCGCATTGCTGACGTACCATTTTACCACACAAAGGTTCATTAGCTCAGCAATCAAAGCTTCGTACGTGGGATCCACGCGAAACGCCATCACGAAAGCAAAGGAATGAAAAGGCGCGACGGCACCGACGGCGCAACGAGCGCAACGATCCCACAAATTAATTTTCATTGGACACTCGCTCGGAACCAAAGCTGCATTTCGATTGGTCGTCACTTCACCGTCAGAGTGCGCTCGTGCATGCGTGCGCGCGTGCGCGCGTGCACGCTCGTCGAAGCTGCGCCGTCCAAACCAAAGCGCACGGTTCTGACTCAGGAAGCGCACTGGAAACAGCAAAAACGTCACGAAATACGCCACATCCGGCGTGCGCACGACCTACAGGCGCACAAAAACGCGTTGGTTTGGATCGCGCTTTAGAACGCGGAATGCCGGCGTTTGGCGTTTGGCTCTCGCATTCGAACGCGTGTATACAAAGGCAGTGGAGACAAATGCAGCTAGTGTGTTTTTACCCAGTAATTATCCCAACCATAGCTCGGCGTTCTGACGTCCTTGCGCTCTGTCGTCTTCTCTCCCTCAGTTTCTGCCCGAATAGCCAGGATTCTTTGTTTGGAAAAGGAGCGTTTTTTTGAAACAGAAACAAAAATGACTTGTTTATGAGTTCTGTTGTTGGGGATCAATAAACGAATGACCCGCGCTTGGACACTGTCATCAACTGCAGCCGAAACAAAATGTCGGCGTACGAGGAACTGTTCAAACCGTTTTCATAAAACAACTTGTAACCGCGAATTTGGATCGGCTCACTCAGAGTGGAGAGTCCCAAGACAAGAACTTTAATCTCCTATTGTCGCAAGTCCGAGCCTGCTAGCTACACTCATTAGCCAGACTCTCTCCACATAAACGGCTCTCACCTCTTCCAGACCGTAAGCGCTCTGGAGAGGCGTCCCAACTTGAGGGGATATTTAACCCCAACCCTTCCAGGTTGGCCTCTTCGGCTCCGAGATTGAATGGGAGAAACATTCTGACTAGCCAGGACCATTAGTTATGGGGCCACCTGCCTGCAGGCGCTTACACGGAACATCTTTTTTTCCTGCGTTTTCTCAATTAGCGATATTCTAAAAGCAGGTGTTTATTCTTACTAGACAAGCAAATTGTTCAAATCAGCACACTACTCACTTCAGTATAGCATACGTTTTCACAGACTTACAATCACGGAGGTCGAAACGGTAGATTGTGGCGGCTCAGGCCGTACTGGGCACTGATATGCACGTGCCGTTTCTCTTGTGGGCGAGGGAAATCCGATTGCGCCCAGTCGAGAACACAAAGCGCATAATGGCCTTTTCCGGAGTTTCCACGGCGCATGCGCAGCAGCAGCAGACAGGAGTCTGCCATTTTTGGTGGCGTGGTGCGTCCGGCTCGGGACTGCGGGAGGCAGCGGTGGTCACGCGTTTCGAAGCTCTCCGACGTGTCCCAACGCTGTTTTGTTGTCGGCTGCAGCAACGAGAGCAAGCGTTGTCGCCGTTCATGTTTCTTTAGGCTTCTTTCTACTAGCCTGCACTCGACGAAGCGGCAGCTGTGGATTCGGGCGATCCGGCGAAACAACGTGGACGGCTCCTAAAGGCTGTTTTTAAAGCACTCCCGTGTTTGCAGTTGCCACTTCAAGGAAGGTTCAAGTTTTTGTTCCTTTATTTGTTATTGATGTAGAAATACAAGTCGGCAGATTGACTGGGTATGATGTCGTCTCGCTTATGTGCCACCTAGAGCGAGCGCATCGGAGGTCGCGTTTCTGTGATGGTGCGTTTGACTGGAGCACGTTTTTGCTTGCTAAAGTGGCGGTCTCGCGTTGCTACGCAAACTGCCTCTCTGCTTTTTGGTTGCTGTAAACAATGGAATCGCCCACAGTTTTCAAATATTTATGAAGCATTGAGGTAAAGTGTCTACGCTGCACAGTTTGTTGCTATGTGCATACCCGGAAAGAGAAATGGGAGCAGCTGTTTCACCACCACGACCGCATCTGCTGGTTTTGTGGTGAATGTATGTATCAAGTAAAAAAAAAATTGTTTGCAACATTGTTTACTGGCACAAGACTCAAAATAAACAGGTGTGGTCGATTTCGTGTTTTTTCTCCAGGATCCGCAGTCACAACACATCATTGCGGAGGCTCGCTCAGAAATCGGCGGCTGCACGTATACATCTTAGATATTTATTGAAAATGTATTTTAGTCGTGAATTTCACCTTGTGAAATTTCAAATCCCTTCCAGTAAAAAACGAGACCAACAAACTTGCCAGGGTCAGCGGCGCTCGCAAACGAATTAGTGGTCCCCGAACGCGTCCACCGTTCACCCGGGCAAGCTTGTGTGTCTCTTTTTTCACAGGAATGAAGCTACCCTTTGAAATTTCACAAGGTGAAATCTACCACTTAAATACACCTCTGATGAAAATTTGAGATTGGTACGTGGAGGCGCCAAATTTTCGGCAGATCTTAGGGTGAGCCTTCACATTTATGAGAATACATTTTTATCACCTAAACTTTTCGAGCAGGTAAAACAAATAGCTTGACATTAAAAAAGAAAAAAAAAAGCTTGCTTTAACTATAATTTGTCTTCCAATATTTTCTGAATTTATTGCCAGTACTGCAAATAACATGAATTGTACTTTAATGTAACCTTTTGTAGTTTCTCATTTGTCGAAGAGAGCTTCTACTCTGCCGTCAGTCATTTTGAAAAAAAATCTACAAACGAAGTCGTTTGTAGTCAACGCATTCGTTGAAAAAAAGATGTACTCGTCGACCGCGTTGGGTAGAGGAAAAACAAACGTTGGGCACGTTTACCGACCGCGTTCAGACAGCCGACAAAGCTTAGAGCGGGCAGAACCGGAAGCAAGGGAGGCCATCAAAAACGTTTCTCCTGCTTGCCGATAGATGGCGCTCAATATTTGCGGAAAAGGCCCATTTTCGCTGTCTAGACCGGCTCTGGTAGAACACGGTTCACACTATCAAGAGACGCACGGAGTGCGTCTTTCACCTGGGGATTTTGATATACCCTCTGCCGTGATCACTTAGATAACGTCAAACTATGCGACCTTAAAACGAGGCAGCTTGCGGCGTGGCTTCAAAACTGCTGCGCGACGTTTCAGCCACGTCTTTCTCACCCGATTCAGCGAAACGTGGCCGCCGTCTGCGGTTTGCGCGTGCCTTTTTCTTTCTTGGGGGCAGCGGCGGCATCCGGTCTGTTCGCTGGCTAAAATGAATGGGCTCCATTTGAACGCCGCTACACTCCGTTCACTGCTAAGCTGACAGTGTGGTAGGAGCTACGCGCTCACCCAACCAATAACCTTACCCCGCTCTCGGCGTGTGCAGATAGGCGGAAGCGTGACCACGGGGAGAAAGACGGACGTATGACTGGTCCCAACGAGCACATAGCTTTCACTACACTCTCAGCTTAGGGGTGAACACAGGCTCACGCATCCGTGTCCAAGCGCGTGTTTTATGGCACCCGCTTCACAGCTCAGCGCAACGCTACTACACTGTAAAAGAATGTTTGTATTAGAACCGGAAATACCCGGAAAATTTTCGTCCATGTTTTTTTGTGTCTTTGATTGGGTTTTAATTCTCCCCTTCTGGATTAAATCCAGTGAATAAAGCATTTGAACGTGGGACATACGCACACTTGATCAACTAGAATCTCAAAATTTTCACATCGAATGGCTACCCAGGAGATTTCTCGGGTCCGCATGTACTGTTACTCCGCAACAAGCAGGCTCTCTTGGGATGACAAGAAAGAACCCAGCGCCCTGAACGCTGTTCGAACCAGCACTCGGAAGAGTTGAAAAGCCTGCCAAGCGCTCACTTCCGGGACAAGGCGCTTACTTCCGGTGGCTTCATACTTGTCTGCTCAATGCGCCATCCAGCCTCCTATAGACCTTTTTATCATGGGTAGCGCCATTGTGAGAGCGAGAGAGGAAAGGAGAGAGGGCTACCGGCGCTTTCCCCCTTGCTGGTTGTGTAGAAAAAGTCAAAGTCCCGGATGAGAGGCTTGGCCGGTGTTGGGTGTATGCAGTGCCCGAACTTCGTCCGCGCTTTCTTCTCTGTCTCAAACTCCCAAACTTAATTAGAGCCATGGTCTTCGATGATGACAGTCCGCCGGTTATCGGGACACCATTGCTGAGTGATAGGGTGCACGAATAACGACAGAAGGCGTCGAGTACTGTCCGAGGACCTATGTAGCTTCAAGCTTGCATGGAATCCGGCAAGGCGAGTGCGGCTGCAATATTTTTAAGCTCCTTCGCTTTCCGCATGACTGGGAACGATGAACCATTTATCAATTTTTGCTTGCAATGGGCCTATTTCAACGTAGCCGTTTCTAGTAATCAACAAGCGATACACGACACGGGAACCTCAATTAACTTTTGTAAACAACCGGAACTGCTACAGATCGTTTTGCTGCGCTGCTTTTATCTTGCGTGTCCGTGTTATTATATTTCCTTGTAGATGAACAACGAGGACATTTTAGATGTACTTACAGACCGACACGCGGTGAGGCTCTCTTTACCAAACGGCCGGAAGGCCGCGCATGCGCGGAAGCTATGTGGGCAAAAGCGGACCGGCTCTCCGTGTTTTTGCCATTGCGTTGTGTGGCGTGCGCTCGTTGTTGACATTGTAGGGACGCTTCTAGTTTTATTTGTGCGTCGTATTTTCTGACAACGTATGTCGTATGCTATGCCCGACTATTTGAGCTCGCTACCCGAGCCTGAACGGCAGCGGTATCGAAAAAAACTGTGCGGGGACGGCGTTGCCTTCGAGGATCCGTACGCCGCATACAAGGCCTGCTGGACTTCCGACGTGAAGTTGCTGCCACCGAAGTCGACGGCTGACGTCGTCGTTTATTTAGTTTTTTTTTTTTTTTGCCAAGCCAGTTCACGGCCGGCACGGTGCAGGCGTACAAGTGTCTCGAGGCCTACGATTACTTCAAGTATGTTTCCGCGCTGCCGGCGGGATCAGCAGACTGTGGGTCTGCGGAAGTGTATTTATTAATTGATTAAATACACACAGCGTTTTCGAGTCAAGGTATGATATTTTTCCTACCCTCATGACCACAAGGCATGACAAGCGGTAACGCTTTGTCCGTTCTGCAGTCTTGGCGGTAACACGTTACAAGGAACGGCGTTACCAGGAACGCGTTACTTTTTTCAGTAACGTAGTAACCTACTCGTTACTTTTTCGGCACAGTAACGGGTAACGTACTTACGTTACTATTTCAAGTAACGTAGTTGCGTTACTCGTTACTACTTCTCAAGTCTTAAAGAAATTACACTTCAATTTTTTTCTGTGTATTTAGGCGTCAGGCCAAGTGAATGTCTGAGTTTTTTGCGTTTTTTTTGCGTTTTTTCTTGTGAGTATTTAGGTGAACTCATAAGAAGAGATAACGTAATTATTTTAAGTTTCTGCATGAACATAATGTTTCTTGATATATGAGCTTGCATACCTGTATCGTTAAAACAGTAAAACGTGTTGAATCATAATTTAAAAAGTAACGCAGAAGTAACGTGCGTTACTTTTTATCGGTAGCGGTAACGCGTTCCTTTTACTTTTAGCTAACGTAGCTCGGTAACGCTGCCTTTTATTTGCAAGTTACGAGTAACGTATTTCGTGACTTTTTTTCGGTAACACCAACAACACTGCCGTTCTGTCGCGGATCCCCTTCTGCTTGTTAGCACGGGCGTAGCGAGCCTCCGACGAGCGCTTGGCCTGTGCTTTGTGCGCGAACATCGTTGTAACAAACTCCGGGTGGTCTCGATCAGACGACGGTTTCCCAGCACATCAGGAAGCCTCTGAGGGAGATTGAAATGGAAGCCGCACTTGCCTCCAAGAAAGTGCTTGCCGCACAAACGGTCGTTCGCGCGAAGCGACCGTTCTTTTCGATCCACGGATATTATCCACCTTCTGTGCCTTTCAAAGTCTACCGGGAACTTGTGGAAACTCACTCCGCTACTTTTTCTTGTACCTTTCGGTGAAATTAACAGCTAAACAGCCGCCTTTTCATGCTGAAATGCTATGACGCCCATGCGAAACGTGCACTCTCCTGCCCACTCCACCCGGCTCCGGCGCGATCGCAGCGCCGCCGCAGCTCAATCAATCAATCAATTTTATTTCCTCTCCATCTGAGAGGGGAAGGCAGGGAAAAAAACGCAGCATGTCGCTACTTGACGAAGCCCCCCTCCCCTTTACATCCACAGAAGAAACACAACATATGAGTGAAAGAACAATGTAACATATATAAAGACAGATAATTGAGTGCTTACACAGGACAGTGATGTCAATTATATACAGTGCGAAGGGTTAAACATGGTAAACATAATTCAGAGTAGCATACGCTTGCTCCGAGGGTTTATAAATGAGCACACTACAATGCACATTGACTTTCAAAAATATATACGCAACTGCCTCTGCACCTTCAAAACATGACAACACCTATTCAATAGATCACTCTTATAGGTCACGAATTTCCTTTTCGCTTGCGTTTGCCACGGAAATTCCCTTTGCCTCTAGGTTGTTTAAAATTCTTGGGAGAGTACAAGCCAGTCTCTGGTCACCATAAGTGGTTCTGGAGCGCGGTGCGGCCCAGTTTCGAGAATGACGAGTGCTGTATGTTGCGTCCCGCGACTCCAAACCTGAGACTGAATTAAAAACGCGAATAGGGTTGTTTAATGATCTTTTATATGACATCAAAAGCTTGTAACTATAGTAATTCGTGATTTTTAACGTGTCAAGTTTTTTAAACAAAGATTTCGTGGAGTGATCATACGCTACATTACACACTATTCGTATTGCCCTTTTTTGCATTATAAAAAATTCTCTGAACGTTCGTTTTTGTAGTGGTACCCCAAACCAGAAAAAAATAATCGAAATATGAGCAGAACAGGGCGTGATATATAAGCAGCATTATCGAGGATGTAAGATATTACGGTATTTATATAAAATGCCTACAACCTTTGAGAGCTTTATGGTTGTGTCCTGCACCGTCTCATCCCACAGCATATGTTCATTAAAAGTCACGCCAAGCACCTTAGCATTTGTTTACAATTTCCACATCTCGTGAGGCAAAAGAGAACCCTCCCGGCAGGCTGCCTTAGTTTTTGGAACATTCATTGTTAATGAATATTCGGTGGTCCAAACGTTTAGACTCTGCAAGAATTGATTAGCTCTTCCTCTAATGACGTCAATGCTAGTTCCAGAGAAAAACAAACTTGTATCATCTGCGTATATTATTTAGTTGACGCTATTATCTAAGTTCACTATGTAATTTATAAAAAGATTGAAGAGAAAGGGCCCGAGAATACTCCCTTGCGGTACACCTGCCTTTATTTGGCGCATGTTTGAACGCTCCCCGTCAATTTAAACGTACTGATAACGGTCTTGCAAATAGCTTTCGATTAGGTTCAGGGCAACACCCTGATCCCACAAAGGTCCAGTTTCTGCAGTCAAGGTTTAGGGTTAAGGCGATCGAATGCCTTCAAAAAATCGATAAATATGCCTAATGTTAGCAGTTTGTTTTCGATGTTTGTAAGTATCATTTCTTTCTGTTTTAGTAGCGCCAACTCTGTCGAGTACCCCTTTCGGAAACCGAATCGACAAGGGGTAATAATTGAGCGTTTTTCACAAAAAACATATAGTCTCATGTGCATACTTTTTTCTAGTCCTTTAGAGAATACCGGCAGTACAGACACAGGCCTGTTATTACCCACGGTGTTCTTATCCCCTGCCTTGTGGAGGACGGACACCTTGGCCACTTGCATTCTTTTAGGAAATACCCCATCCTGAAGGGCGAGGTTATAAATGTGGGTCAAACAAGGGACGATAGAATGAATTACACGCTTTACAGGCCCGATCTGAATGCTATGCACGTCGTTACTTTTACTGTTTCTAAATTGTTAAATACTGATATCAATTCGTGACGTCAAGCCCGCGTGTCGGTCTATATCGAACCGCAGATACACTCATTAGCCAGACTCTCTCAACATAAACGGCTCTCACCTCTTCCATACCGTAAGCGCTCTGGAGAGGCGTCCCAACTTGAGGGGATATTTAACCCCAACCCTTCCAGGTTGGCCTCTTCGGCTCCGGGATTGAATGGGAGAAACATTCTGACTAGCCAGGACCATTAGTTAGGGGGCCACCTGCCTGCAGGTGGCCCCCTAACTAATGGTTTCCTGCGTTTTCTCAATTAGTGATATTCTAAAAGCAGGTGTTTATTCTTACTAGACAAGCAAATTGTTCAAATCAGCACACTACTCACTTCAGTTGAGTATACATTTTCACAGACTTACAATCACAGAGGTCGAAACGGTAGATTGTGGCGGCTCAGGCCGTACTGGGCACTGATATGCACGTGCCGTTTCTCTTGTGGGCGAGGGAAATCCGATTGCGCCCAGTCGAGAACACAAAGCACATAATGGGCCTTTTCCGGAGTTTCCACGGCGCATGCGCAGCAGCAGCAGACAGGAGTCCGCCATTATTGGTGGCGTGGTGCGTCTGGCTCGGGACCGCGGGAGGCAGCGGTGGTCACGCGTTTCGAAGCTCTCCGACGTGTCCCAACGCTGTTTTGTTGTCGGCTGCAGCAACGAGAGCAAGCGTTGTCGCCGTTCATGTTTCTTTAGGCTTCTTTCTACTAGCCTGCACTCGACAAAGCGGCAGCTGTGGATTCGGGCAATCCGGCGAAACAGCGTGGACGGCTCCTAAAGGCTGTTTTTAAAGCACTCCCGTGTTTGCAGTTGCCACTTCAAGGAAGGTTCAAGTTTTTGTTCCTTTATTTGTTATTGATGTAGAAATACAAGTCGGCAGATTGACTAGGTATGATGTCGTCTCGCTTAAGTGCCACCTAGAGCGAGCGCATCGGAGGTCGCGTTTCTGTGATGGTGCGTTTGACTGAAGCACGTTTTTGCTTGCTAAAGTGGCGGTCTCGCGTTGCTACGCAAACTGCCTCTCTGCTTTTTGGTTGCTGTAAACATCGGAATCGCCCACAGTTTTCAAATATTTATGAAGCATTGAGGTAAAGTGTCTACGCTGCACAGTTTGTTGCTATGTGCATACCCGGAAAGAGAAATGGGAGCAGCTGTTTCACCACCACGACCGCATCTGCTGGTTTTGTGGTGAATGTATGTATCAAGTTAAAAAAAATTGTTTCCAACATTGTTTACTGGCGCAAGACTCAAAATAAACAGGTGTGGTCGATTTCGTGTTTTTTCTCAAGGATCCGCAGTCACAACACATCATTGCGGAGGCTCGCTCAGAAATCGGCGGCTGCACGTATACATCTTAGATATTTATTGAAAATTTATTTTAGTCGTGAAATTTCAAAGTGTTACTCCCTTCCAGTAAAAAACGAGACCAACAAACTTGCCAGTGTCAGCGGCGCTCGCAAACGAATTAGTAGTCCCCGAACGCGTCCGCCGTTCACCCGGGCAAGCTTGTGTGTCTCTTTTTTCACAGGAATGAAGCTACGCTTTGAAATTTCACAAGGTGAAATCTACCACTTAAATACACCTCTGATGAAAATTTGAGATTTGTACGTGGAGGCGCCGAATTTCCGGAAGATCTTAGGGTGAGCCTTCACATTTATGAGAATACATTTTTATCACTTAAAATTTTCGAGCAGGTAAAACAAATAGCTTGACATTAAAAAAAGAAAAAAAAAGCTTGCTTTAACTATAATTTGTCTTCCAATATTTTCTTAATTTATTGCCGGTACTGCAAATAACATGTATTCTACTTTAATGTAACCTTTCGTACTTTCTCATTTGTCGAAGAGAGCTTCTACTGCGCCGTCAGTCATTTTGAAAACAAATCTACAAACGAAGTCGTCCGTAGTCAACGCATTCGTTGAAAAAAAGATGTACTCGTCGACCGCGTTGGGTAGAGGAAAAACAAACGTTGGGCACGTTTGTTTTTCCTCTAGAGTTAGAGCTTAGAGCGGGCAGAACCGGAAGAAAAAGGCTTAGCTCCTATGGAAACGCAGCGACGCCACCGGTCTTCAAAGAGCACGGCGCCGTTTCCCATGGGACACAAGAGGTGGCGCAACGAACGCCGCCAACGAACGAGCATACGGCGCGCCAGCGTCTTTAGCAGACAATCTTTTCGACTCAAAAGCGGCGCGCGTTCCGCAGGCGGCGACAGTCGCAGAAACAAAAACAGGCGCGGTAACAACAAGCAACTGCAGTTCCTTGTCTGCTAAATACGCCGGCTCTTGGAGTCGTCTGCTCGTTCGTTGGCGGCAGTTGGCGTCGCGACCGCTTGCGCCATCTCTTGTCTCCCGTGCGAAACGGCGCCGTGTTGTTTGAAGACCGGTGGCGTCGCTGCATTTCCATAGGAGCTAAGCCTTTTTCTTTCTTTACTTTTTCCTCAGGTAAGTTCGTTCTTTGCAAATTTTACAAAAAAAATGCACCATCTGTGGGCAACGCTGCACAAAGTCGTAGCGCGATAGGTTAAGAAACCGAATTTTCCGGTCGATTTAAAGAGCCTGCCGTCTCCTTGTTCCACCCTGTAGAATAAGAACTGATTTATGTCCATCTTACTATACCTCCATATGTTGCCAGACAATAGCAAAACATAGTTGTAACAGTAAGGTGATAATTAAATAATAAATAAGGTTTGGCTCGATATTCTTCTTCCTTTGGTTCTGAACAGGTCGAGCCTCGGTTGAGACGTTGGTGAATAAAAACAAATTTTCCAGTATATAAATATAAGTACTAAAAAAAGGACACTCATAGCAACAATTAATTAGAACGTCGATTAAAACAAGGAAATGTACACGCACGTTTGCTGTGTGTACCTTTCTTCGTGCCGTTCAAACACGCATGGAGCACGAACCGACTGCAGTTTACTCCGGTGTTCTCCAGATAGACGTCCGCTGATGCCACGGGCAGCGAAGGGCAGAGTACTAAGTAAGCCGCGCTATGGCCCCACTCACGAGTTTCACTCACTCCTCAAGCACAGAATATCAAGTCTACGTCAGCCACCATTATGTTTTATTTGTAAAAATATCTGCTTGAGATGAGATGCGTCCTGCTGGGGCAAAACAGGAAAAAGAAGAAAGGAAGACTATTACCATTTTCCAATTGCTCGAAAAAACTGACTCATAAAAAGGGTGACTGAGATGCAGATATCCTGGCTGGAATTCACAAATAAAGAGGGCCAACCCTAGAAGTTGGACTACGAAAAAGCAAGTAGCTTTTAAAACAAGGTCAAATAATGTGAAAGGTGCAGAAAAAAATACATCCTGTTTTCTAAGAGAAGATGATAAGTGTGCAGCAACGAACGAGTATGCTTGTGGCAACAACACCTTCACATATTATCACATCTCTTTTAGTGGATTTTAGGGCAGACGGAGCGTTGTCTTGTGTTGTGACATTATGAAAATGGTCGTAGTCACTATACCCGAGAAGGACATTGTTAATTATTTTCTGTGCACTTACCACCTCGAGCTTCTCGAAGAGGCACACAATCACTCGATGGCCTCCTCTCCCCGTCTTCGATCGCAAAGAAAAAACAAAGGGACTAAAAAAGCGGATATAACTTGCCCCCCTCCCCTTTTTGTTTTTGTAGAAATGTTTATTTGGATTTTTCGACATTGTTGTTAGGGTCTAAAAAAAATAGATTCAGGGGCTTGGTGTTACAAAAAAAAAAAAAAAAAGGCTTTGCCGAACTGAAGAGTGCCAATTAAGCCTCCCTTTGCGCTGGTCAATTCGCGTGACAGTGTCACTGCGCTCGACTTCACCAAAATAAAAACCACCCTTTCTTTAGAAAGGGGGGGGGGGGGGGGGTTGGTTCTGAAAAAAAAAAAAATGTAACGGATTACAAGGAATCCGTTACGTAAAAAATGTAACGGAATTACTTTAAAATTACTCTAGAAAATATGTAATTATTCCGTTACTAAATTACTGATAAATGTAAGGGATTACAAGTAATTTCGTTACTTGTAACGGATTACGTGGAAGTCTGCTGGCACGTTCGCTGTCGCTCTTCCCCCCGTCGCCGCACTGGCAGATGCCATGACTCGAACAAAGAGACGTGCCCACTGGGCTCGAAAACGCAGATCGCAACACACGAGACGTACCCTGCAGCGAGTATCCAGCGCTTCAAAGCGCCCAATCAACGAGAACAACCCACCAGCGGCACTCCAAGGGTCGCTTTTGCCGGCTCTTTTATCGCGCAGGAGATCGCGATTCAGGAAAACCGATAGAACTAACTTTTCAACCATTTCCATCCTCACCCGGCGGCGGAAATGGGCCACCAACTAAGTGTTGTAGATCATAAAATCGAGTCAGTCACCACTGCATATTATCAATATTAAGATAAATTCAGTTACAAAATATTACAAGCTGAAACAGCTATTATCATGAGAAAACAAGCACGCACCTTGCGAGTGTTCCACATGTTCATCGGCGGTACAGCGTTCGGTGCGCGCTCCATTCACAAAATCTTCCGAGCACAGTCGAGATCTGCATGGCGTTGAGGAAACGTCTTTTCGGTTTACGGACGCAATCCACAGCCGCCGAGACCGGGGTGACGTGGAAAGCGATGGAGCTTAAAGACATTGCAGCCGCTCTCGCCTTGCCGGATTCCTTGCAAGCTACATAGGTCCTCGGGCAGTATTCGACGTTTTCTGTCGTTATTCGTGCACCCTATGACCGAGCAATGGTGTCCCGATGACCGGGGGACTCTCGCCATCGAAGCCTGTGGCTCTAATTAAGTTTGAGAGTTTAAAAAAGAAAAGAAAGCGCGAACAAAGTTGGGCCACAGCAGACACCCAACACCGGCCAAGCCTCTCATCCGGGACTTTCACTCTTTCTACACAACCAGAAAGGGGGAAAGTGCCAGTAGCCCTTTCCCCTTTTCTCTCTCGCCCTCTTTCAGTACTCTCGTCCCCAGCTACCTGATAGGCATATCCGGTATGGGCGACGAAAAAATAATAAAACATTTCAACCTGCAAATAGTAAAAAAAAGTGAGAGGAGGCGAAACGAAAAAAGGTAACGGTTACGCTTATATCCTAAATGTCGTCTATTGGCGTGGCGACGGCAAAACATTGCTTTCGCCCATATATTGGAAGTGACGACAATTCAAGGTGGCGGCGCCCTTGAGAAAAAGGCCGATAGTAGAAGATCAGTGCTCTGGTCTTCGACTCAGTTCTACGGCTTGTACATTTTTGGAATGTACAAGCCGTATGAGTCATGACAGAGACGAAGTTGCGGATTGTTCAGACCCAGAACTTTGCTCTCCAGGGGCCCTCACGAAACCCTTGCGCCACAGAGGCCATGAAAAAAATTAAAAATCACGCAAGCTAGTTACGTTACACATAATATAAACTGAGGACGAATGAATGAAAAAATGAAAACAAACACAAACTCTCAACAACAAAAATAACTGACGAACACGAATCAGGGCCTGCATCATGGATGTTGATTGAAGCCGAAAATAGCAAACAGGTGGACTGGTCAGGTTGCACATTTAAACCGTAGACGAACGAATGACAACTCGGGGACAGACAAACACGTCTACATGTGTGTTTATCCCCATTTTGTCTGACATTTGTCTCTGGTTTAAATTATGTGCCATTTAACCAGTTCGCCTCTTTGTTCAATTTGTCTTCAATCAATATTCAAGATGCAGGCCTTCATTCGTGCTCTTCAGTTCTTTTGTTCAGACCGTGAGAAGCTTTGAAAGGGCAACTTCAGTTTGTTACCCTAATGGAAAAAAAAAGAGTAAAATCCTTACTATTTTCACAAGGTTCGGTTCCCGTAGAGCCATTTTAAATTTTAATACACCACGTAGGCATCATTAATCGTTATCGATTTCGGTAATGGTATTGACTTTGGGACAGTAATCGTAATCGTTATGAACTTCAAGCTACTTTGTGAAGAAAGAAGTTTATAGTTTCTCCATTTACTGACGTGCTAATTTGTGTGAAACTAATGCGAAATTTTCTTGCTGAAAATGTAGTTATTTTGGAGCGATTTTTCGTTGGTACCTCCTTGAGTGTCCAAGCGCGCGCTAGCATCTACTGCACTAAAAGGAGCGAGCATGAAGCACTTTTGGATCGCTCCAAATAAACCGAGCGAAATCCACATGAAACACATCGATACTTTGCGCAGTGTTTTACTTTAACGATAACAACTTGCATGATAAAGCACATTTCTCAAACAACAAGAACGTCATCTTCCAGTTCAATTCGTTTTCATATGCGCCGCCATGTTCTAATGCACAGTCATGCCAGTCGGTATCGCAGAGTTTCGATGTATACTTGAAAATAGCGCACGAAGTTCGCCGTTTATAGGGAAACCTCGTGCAAAACCGGTTCTTCTTTTTGTGTGTGTGTGTGTGTGTGCATAACACGAGAGGGGTGGGGAGGAGGAAGGTTAGACGCCCAGTGACTAATCGTAAACAAGTCAGGGTAATTGTTGAACACCTCGAAATAGTGGTTGACAAAAGCTACCTGGCAGAATACCAATTCCGGTTACGTTTCTTGCTTTCACACGTTGTAGTTGCTTTTTGATGTTTTGCATTCGTCCAAGGCCGTCGTCGCCGGTTTTGGAAAGCCTATAACCTTCGCACGAGCAGGGATGGTCTGTGGCACACCAACGCCAAGTGATTTTTTTTTTTTTGTTTCAAAAAATTGACTCGCATTGCAAGTTTTTTTTTCGATCAATGAATATGGTACACCCTGAGCTGCGTGGGCTGAATTCGTAGACGCATACATTTCCGCTGAATCTGTACCGTGGCGTATTTTGATACGGATGTAACTACAACTGAAAATAACACAGAAAGTAAAAACCACGACAAAAAAAAAAAACACTTTTTGTTTGTCGGTAGTTACTTTTTTTTTTTTTAGAAACGAGACCTTTAACGCGAACAATTCTGCCATCTTCTACACCACAACTTTATTGTATTCAAGTCTACATCCTTCTGCACCGAAATCAATCTTACCTGACATGTCACTCATTTCTTTATTCACGATCATTGATAATACAGGCAATAATTGAGTCGACTAACATACCAGTACACATTGCGACTGAGGTCGATTGGAGCAAACTTCACGTAAACTAAACTGTATATTTCTCGTACACAGCAAGCACCTCATGAACAGGCGGTGTTCGTCCCACTCCCCATGCGCAGAACTTCTGCGCCTGTGTAGTGCTCACCCCAAGCTCCCCGGTGGACCAAAAGCATTGGGACTCCTTTTCTAAAACGCTCTAACCAGAGCGAAGGTGCGCGTGTCAGAACTGGAAGTGTACTTCAGCGGTACGTCGTCACGTGCTTCACGCTCTCGCTCTAAGTGACTTGACTGGGCCGCAGCCTTCTCTCGTTTCCAAGTTACGCGGCTGAAACATAGTAACAACAATATATACTCCCCTCTGCGGTGACTGACGCACACCTGGGGCGAAGTTGTTGTGTAGGTTCAGTCTTTCCCTATAGATCTTTGTGAGTGTTTGCCCAGTGAACGGGCTGTCCAAACAGGACACTTCAGAAATCGTGACGCGACGCAACTCTGTCAAAAGTCGTGGAAGTTGAAGCGGTTAAAGTCCGGCAGTTTGATGTCTGTTGGAGCACTACAAAGCAAACATCACGACTTTCCTCCTCGCTTTCGCTTTTCGGTGACCTCAGTGCTCGTCAGGCTTGACGTCACACGCCACCTGCCAATACTGTCCATCTGTTCTGCTGGGCCCTCGTATTCTTGGCCGTGTTCCAAAATGTACTCCATCTTACTTCAGGGTAAGGGTTTTGAACCTTTGCGTTCGAAAACCTACCCGCGTTCAGCGTCGCTCTATCTCTGTTATCACCTGACACGACCCGGTGGAGTAACTAGGATATATTTGGGTAAGATTTCGAATACAGGATTTCGAATACAGGCCTTCCCTTTCCCGTCTTCGGGACCTGAAGAGCAGCGGAGTCCTTGAGCGGTTGACCGTCAGAGCACGTGAGTGGCTGTCCGGACCCACGTGATGAGCATGCTCAAAACCCTTCTGAAGGACACGAGACAACTTTGTAAAAAAAAAAAAAACAAAAAAAACTGTCGCCCAGCAAAAAAAAAAAAAAAAAAGAAAACATTGACGGAAGCGGATTGTTGCACGATTAATGTCGAAGTTGTGTCGCCTCACGATTTCTGAAGTGTCGTGTTTGAAAAGGCCTTGAGGAAATGTTCTCTGTGGATTTTACAGAGCGGAGCGACAACGCCTTTAAGGGTACCCACGACTCTGCTCCTCCGCAGTACACGTGGAGAGAACATTACGGCGATCTATGGAGAGTGAAGGCCTCGAATGGCAGGTGAAGTCGGTATACTCTGCTTCTCCCTACGATGCACTGCAAAGGATGCCACCGAAGCCAGTGCCATGTCAGTGTCGCGTGATCTTCGTTTGATGCACAGCGACGCGCGGGTCGCGTAGCTGCATTCACAACGCTGAATTGGCTGCGATGGCTCGTGGCTTCCTCGGCGATCCATCGGAAGGAGGAACTGCGTACAGAGTGTGTGGAGCGGAGGTACTATCGACGTCAATCTGCTCTGGGACACTTGCAGTACAACACAATGCAATGTATTACGTTTTTCACACTTTGTAGCTCGATGCTCTATAAGTAAAGAGAACCAAGTTTATCGGAGAGACGAATAGAGGTCTTCTCGCTGATATCTACAGGCTGGTGGAACATTCGCGCGCTTAGTGTCCCAGTGCAGTTTGCATTTGGATATAAGCTTCGCTTCACGCATAGTGGGTGATGGTGCCGAGCTATTCGCAGATTGCAGGGACTATACGCCGTGAAACTGAGGGAGAGGAGGAGACGAGAAAGGACGTCAGAACGCCGAGTTCTGATTGGACTGATTAGTGGGTAGACCTGAAGCTATAGCTGCCTTCGTCTCCACTGCACTCGTCCAACGTATTAAAAAGCGGAACGCCGGCGTATGGTGTTTGGCACCTGCATTCGAACGCGTTCGACGAGTGCAGTGGAGACAAAGGCAGCTAGCTTGAGGTCTACCCACTAATCATGCCAATCAGAGCTCTGCGTTCTGACGTCTCCGCGAGCTCTCGTCTACCCCACTCTCTCAATTTCTCGGCGCACGAAACAGCTGCGCGAAAAAGAATGTTTAATGTGCAGGCGAGCAGGTGTAAGATATACATGATAATTGAAACCTGAGACTCTGGTTTGAAAAACTGAAACACTCGTGAAGCAGGAGTGTTCCGCTACCGTTCACGAGTGTTCCGTTTCTCAAAACACAGTCTCAGGTTTAAATTATCATGTATAGCGGTACGAAGGCTGCAGTGTTGGGTAAAGTACATCTGAAAGGTACTTCAAGTAAAGTACGAAGTAAATGAGACGGGATGTACTTTAAGTAAAGTATTAATTACACTGGATGCAACGTACTTGAAGTAAAGTACTATAAATACAATGTACTTTAAAAGTAAAGTACAAGTATTTTAACACAATCTTTCATGATGCCCTTTCATTCCTCCATAGTGATTTTTTCTAACTCGCTTGCATTGCCCAGGGGTACTAGGGTGCATGACCTATTTTCAAAAACAGCGGCGAATATTTGATAAAGTAAAGTTGCTACAGAGTAGTTATTTTTAGGAATGAAGCCAAATTCAGAAGTTCCTTTTCAGAATTTGGCGCCCCTTGCACTGGATTGTTGCACCCAAGGGGGTGAAATGTACTAGGAAAGAGCATGACGTCAGCACCGTAGCTTCGGCAAGCAATCCTCTAATAGAGAAATGTCCTCTCTTTAATAAAAAAAAAAAAAACAGTGAGTATGCAAGCCAGCTGGTGATAGTTAATCATATTGTGACACCGGAGATAGGGGTGAGAAAAAATTAAGGAACTTTCAAGTCGAAGGAAAAGACAAAACAGAATGTCTCAAAACGTTGGACGTCCTCTGTTGTCTTTTTTTTTTTCGACTTGAAACAAAGGATCAATTCGTGATACAAATTTAACAAAACGAAATTTGGAGAACGTACTTTGAAGTCGGGAATTGTACTTTCCTCGGAAAGTACCAGAAAAAATACTTTAAGTAAAGTGCAAGTACATACTCAGTGAATGTACTTCAAGTAAAGTACAAGTTTCCTAAACCAACTTGAAGTAGTACTTTAAGTACAATGAACTTAAAGTACTTCCCAACACTGTAGGGAGGTTGGGTCTGCCACGGGTGAGTAATTATTATATTGTGAAATACGAGCGCTATACGAGCCTTAGCTCATGTTTCTACGAAATGAATGGTAAGCAAGCACTTTCATTTTGAAGCCGATTATCCGAAAACTAAGGCGCGTGATTATCACAATCCATTAACCAATAAACTTCTCGAGTATAGGAATTGACAGTCCACGGAAGCTTCGGCCGGCTGGAGTTTGGACGCTACGACGACAGCGACGCTCGCCTACAGCCATGCTTTTCGCCAAAACTTTACTCCCAACAGCCAGGATCCTGCCGCAGAAGCTGCAGAACAGACGTCTGCCAGATCCACTACGGTTGCTGCGGCTCCTCCATGATCGCGGCCTGTCGACAGCATGCCACTTTCATGACATCATTAGGCGGAAATCGAGAAACCACTTTTTTGACGCGGTAAACGTAAACGCCTGCGACACGGTAAACGTGTTGCCGGCACCGTAGATTTAGCGTAACGTTGCCGTACGGAGCGGCATTGCTACCGTGAGCTCGCGCTGTGAAACAGAAACATATTGTCTGAAACTGATATAGGATCCCCACTTCCGCTAAAAGTGGTCTCAAGTCACTGGATTTAATATACACCTTTCCAATAGAGACTATTAGTAGAACGTACGCTATAAAGCTTCGTGTTGATAGCGGGAGCTCATCTATAAATCCGCAGTCCGGAGTGCGTTCTCCCCAGGTCCAACACGCGCACGTGCGTCGCTTTGAAAAACGAGCCAGGCACGAGCGGTAGGCACGAACGTTGGAAAGGGCACCGGCTAAGCAAGCCTCCGCGAGTGCAGGTATCGTGCTCGGCCTTCCGCGCGAGTGTGTACTGCGGGGCGGAGAACGGCGTCGATCTTCTTTCTCGTGGCGAACGGTTCTGCCCGATCGTCGTCGGCGGCGTGACCCTGCGGCGGCCAGCGCGCTTGGGCGTTGTTCCCGGCCCGCGCTCGTCCCGCAGGAGTCGCGGCGTGCGCTTCGCTCGCCCACCCCGGGCGTCAGTCGGTTCCGAGTGGGCCGCCCGGGAAGGTTGCTCCGTCCTCTCCGCAGCGTGCTCACGCCCCGAAGGATACGCGCTCCCTTCCGGCTCCGGGATGATGCAGACAGGCGCCTCGTGCTCCTCCGCCCGTAGGGCTCCTCTGCCCGAGAGCTTCGGACTGCGGTGAGTCTCGTGCGCTACCCCCGGGTGTGCACTGCCTCGGCAAAGAAGCAGCTGCAGGTCGCTCGCCGCGAACGCAGTTTCGAATATTTTCGCTGTAATTAACGTGACTTATGATTGCCAGAATGATTAAAAAGCTATACGCGGTGTCAACTGTCTTCTGCTACGTTGTCAGCGAGGCGTAGTTTCCGCGACGCTGTCGAAGTTACTTCCTGACAGGGGCGAATTATTGAATCAGGCCTGGGGACAGCGGGGAGGGGGGGGGGGGGGGGTGGAGTTGCAGAGGGATTTAACGTCGTGGACGAAGGAGTGCCCAGGTCATTTTGTTAACCTAATGATTTAGATTTTCCCGAAAACTAAGCATTTATTTTTTAATAAAAAGCTAGGTGTATATTTGTTTCTCTTTTTCATAAGGTCGCCATTGGCAAGCATAGAATGAAGACGGGGGAGGAGGGGGGGGGGGAGGTCGCCCCCCCCCCCCCCCTTCGCCTATATTCGCTTCTGGTCCGGGAACGCACGTGAATAAACCCCAAGCGAACTCACGTGCTCGCGCAGCAATAAGAGGCTGCGACATAGTCTTGACAACTAACGCAAAAAAGTCGCGGATATTTTAAAGAATGTTTTCCTTTAGGTTTTGACACCCCAAATTCAAATACAAAAAAATTGCGTTATTTTTATTATTTTTACAACAACCGCCCGATTGCGCCGCTACAGTGAGTTTTGTAGATCGATCCTCAAGAAGCGGAGAGCAGGCACCAGCACCTGCTTCCCTACTGGTGACCAGCGCGACCGAAAACGCAGATATGGTAAATCTTCCAAGACTGGTCATACAAAATACGACGTTTTAGTAGGACATTTGTTCTTTCGTCGACGCAAATAAGTCGTCCGAGCACCAGTTTTAAAGGTGTTAATGTAAGAACGAGAATACTCGAAGCTGCCACCGTTCTCTTTGTACAGCATGTCCCTCCAAAATATATACAGGTTTTTTGTGCTTTTTTCACCACAAAATTAAACGATGCATCTCCAAACGCTCAGCCTTCGCCCTAATGAAGCCCTAGCTGTCCCAACTAGATGCCGAAGTTTCATATCTAACCGTTATATTATTAAAAAGTAATCAGTAATTTACTGAAACTTTTATTGGAAAAATGTGATTTGTTTTTGGTAACTTGCGCTATTCAGCTCCATGCATTCGCGGCCTTCATCGGCCTCCATCTTTTTTTTTTAATTTAAAACGCAATTCACTTAAAGCTTTTGAATAAGATTACGGTTGGCTCTGAAACTTTGGCAACTGGCTTGGGCAGCTAGTGCTACATTTGAACTGAGAATGAGCGTTTGATGATGCGTCATTAATTTTACCAAAAAAAAGGTAAAACTTTTGGGACATCCCGTACATGCCACCAAACTTGTCGTTTCGAAGAAGCCAGGATCGCAAGTATCATGATTTCCGTCACTCATTGACTGAGTAAGAAGACGTAATGGGGTAGCATTAATTTCGTAAATAAATAAATCTTCCGATTCACTGACATATTGACGTAAATCTTTCACGTGGCGTCGAGGGTAGGAGCCGTAAGGGGGAGCCGCCGAAACATCTCGTAATCGGGGCATCCACTCCTCAAAACTCCAGGCTCAAGCCTGTGCATTCGTCGGAATTTCCCACATGCCACATTTTTCTTTGTATTCACATTTCTAATGTGTTGTCACGGCAGTGTCCATTTATCTTTTCACTGATAATGGGCGTCACCTATTGGTCCTATTTTTTACGCTTTGATGGATCTTTGCGATGTCATCATCTATGACCACCCTTCGTCCACCGTAAATGTGAAATTCACTCGGAATATAATGGAATAAAATGGCTTTTAAAATGGCTGCTGATGTAAAACAATAAAATGTTTTACATCAGCAGCACTTTCAAATTGCCCCGCCCGCCAATTTCCCAATCTTTCTCTTGTTCTGTTCTTCTTCGTAAGGGATTACGACATTCATAGAGATACGGTACACGCTTATACCCCTGCCACACAAGCAAAAATAATGTAAATTTTAGCCAAAAAAGATATTGAAATGCATTATTATGGATTAAAAATCGTAAGTTTATGCACAACTTTCTTTCAAAAATTTACAAATATAGGGTGATTGAGAAAAAACGAACTCTTTCCGCGATCAAACTGCCAGCCACGGCCGGCGTCAGGGATTAGGCAAAACCTACCAATTAGCTAAATAATTAACCAAAATGAACTTACTAGCTTTTAAATTATAAACAAAATAAACGTATGGCTTCAGTTAGAAAGTTTTCGAGTGTCAGTACAGCACTTTGCAATACCCCCCTTCCTCCAAACCGAAAAAAAGAAAACACAAAAAACGCTAATTATTAGTTTTATCTTTAATGAGACACTGCAGGAAAAAATTTCTTTTCAAGTGTTTAAGTCGGACACATAATTATTTTCTTTTGTTTTTCCAAGAAAATATATTTTTTTTTTTACCACCCAGTGCTTAAATATCTAAGCACCTTTTCTCGAATCTCATTGGTGAGAGAGGCGACTAACGTGTAGATGTTGGTTGTAAAATTCTATCTCCGTACCGTAATTGTAGTTTCATTTTTAATCCACAATCATTCAATGTTTCAGAAACAAATAGTCTAGATAGCGCCATTATCGCTTTAAAAAAAAGATCCCACGATTGCCTTTTCCGCATTAGTGTGAAACTATAACAAACATGGCTGCCGGCGTCTGGAAAGTTCTCAACGAGCGCAAGGTCGTCGAGCTCGTCTATCTTAATGAATGCGAGTCGTTCTGCGTTCACCATGGTTTTTAGAGGAAGATCTCCTCAACCGACGTAGTTTTTAACAAAAAACTGTCATTTGGAAGCGCTGTACGGGTGCTTGTTTTCGTAGCGGGACTGGCCTGGGCCTATAGCGTCCCACGTTAACTATGCTGCTTGATCTGGCTAGAGTAGTTTGTTTGCGGATGTTAATGCTGAATTAAGATAATGGATGTCGTAGAAGCAGCCCTGCTACTTTGTCGATTGTGCAACCGTCGTGACTGCAACCATTGTTTCAATACCAATAAGACACCTACAGAAATAAGAATTAGAGAGTCATTTGGCTGGAGGCAGTCGGGCGATCGGCACACAATAAGGTTGTCTAGTTATGTTCCCGTCATTTCGCTACGAAAGTCAAGGAGCTCAAGTTTTCCAGTGCGCCTTGACTGCCAAAGCGAGAATTTTTAGGTCGTGTTTTAATTGTGCGCCATGAGGCTTACCCACCTTGCTCTCGGATGTCACGCGAAAAAAAAAAAAAAAAATAACACAGAAAAGTGAAAAAACTGCATTTTTATTTTGTTCATTCTTTTTTTAGTTCTCTCGGTCGTTTTTTGCCGCACATCGACAGACGCTGACAGACGCTTGTATTGCACCGTGGCTCGTGCATGACAGAACGCTAGAACGCCGCTTTCATGGTCGCGTCTTGCGAGCCTTGCAGAAGGTTTAAACGGGGGCGGCCTAGCAGACGGAAGAAGGCGAAAACCGACGCCGACGCGCAGCTTTCATATCCGCGTCTGGGCATTGCAGATGATGCTAGACGGTGCTGTAATAGCAGACGATGCCGGAGGCTGCCGCTCATAGGGACGGGGCCACTGATCTGTGGGCGAGGCTTATACACGGGCCGTGACCTCTACCTAAATTGCGTCTAACGGCGTAAATATTAAAGGAATATATCTTTATCCTGGAAAAAGTATTTTAAAAAATACGTATACCAGTAATGCCCTTCAAAGAACATTTTTTCTTATTAATTTCAGTGATTTTTTTAATAAGTTGAACCAATGAGAAAGGCGATCGGTATCACACTCCAATGGTCACGGGATCTGAGTGGAAGATGGGGCAGACGACCTTACGGCACCGCAAATGCACGGCCGTTGGGCGTATACCACAGCTCACTCTTCTCGACTAATTGGGCTGATGAGCAGATCCCACGCAGGGTTAATCACTCACAGGTGAAGAAACGCAGGGCAGTCTCGGCCATCATATTATCGCTCAGAAGCCATTCACATCGTGGCATTAGCTGATAAGAGTGACAAAGAACGGAAATCAAGAAGCTTGATTATAATAGGTCACGCCCTTGTTTAAGCTGCCCGGGACTATACGGCGAGCAAGTGTTCCAAAATGCGTCTTCGGCGCATCGGAACGCAAAGAGGAACACGCCATTCAAAGGGCGACATAGAGAACTACAGACCGCGCGCCACCATTGTTTGAGGTCGGGGGTAAACAAAAGCCCGAAGGCGCGTTTGAGGCGTAAACAAACGCACGAGGTGCGCAAGGAGCAGATTAACTTGCACGCATACAATTGCCTAGCATAGAGGTAGAGAGAGTGAAACACGAGATAAGATAGACGAGTGATTCCCTCTTCTCCTTCCTTCCTTGTTTTGTTTTTTTCGGAGTGTTATCAGAGGCTGGATCTAATGAAGCGAATGTGAAGCAAACAACTGACAATCATCGCCCGTCGTCACGTTCGTTTCTTTCTCGGCGCAACAGATACATTTCTGACGCCAAGCTCCAGCGAACCCAGGCGAACAGAATTCGTTGCTTTTTCGCGGAATATTCACTCCATGGAGGGACGTAGCTTCGCTGCACCTTCTCGGTGGCCTTTTTTATGCTCTCGGGCATCATCAGGTGTCCGCACAAATCACAAGCCTGTGAACGAGTAGTACCGCTTAATTGTGTTTGTTGGAAAACAGTATTTTTTTTTCGCCGAATGTTGGATTGCATTTTGAAGATGCATGCAGGTTCACTTCCCCGTAGAACATCCGCGCAACCTGCGAACAACGGAAGGGTCGTACGGAGAGGCGCCGAGAAATGCTGCGCAGCGGGACAATGGACATGCCGTTTGAAATTCGCATTGCCGCTGCCCACGTCGCACCCTTCACATGTAATCTTCTTCTAAGCTGAATCGTTTTTCGCGACCCGTTCGTTCTTCGCAATGATTGGCTACTTGCGTGTTTTGCTGGAAAGTGAATGCGCAGGGTTCCTTTAGATTGCAACAATGTGGCGTGTTGGGCTAGTTGGTTTGAGGTGAACATCTTGGGAAGAAAAAGCGGCAAAGAAACTTGGACAAGAGTAAAGGAACAAACACGACAGCGCAAACAGCACAAATAGCGCCGTACTGTCGTGTTTGTTCCTTTACTCTTGTCCAAGTTTCTTTGACGCTGTTTCTTCCCAAAATGTTCCTTTAGAGTGTTTCTGAAAAAGAACATCCGGGAAGAGTGGCAGTCGACGTTTCATAGCTTTTTCAGGGAAGGCACTTATAGGCTTAAGAAGCGCAGGGAGTGCCTTATTGCCTTTACGCTTCTTATTGTGATTCGTTGTTCAGCGTTCTTATCGGCTAAATTCAAGCAAAGCCGAACGGCTTTTCCGAAAAAATAAGGGTTGATTCTGAGGTGTTTGTGCCTGCTGAAACCAAATATTACAACCGTAGGACCCAAAATAATTCCCCACCCCAAAAAAATGAAAAAAAAAAAACGAAGAGAACGGAACCAATTGCCGCAGTGGTAAGCCATTGGCTGGTCGCGCGTGCCGCGCCATGTGTCTTGGAAATGACCATCGCGATTCTCGGTTGCCCCATCGATTGCGGAAGTTGTCGGGGACCAATACTTCTAGCTCTCGTAAATCGGGATCGGCTTTCATTTTCTCCATATCTTTAGGTAGAGCCTGAAGTGGCATATGTCCTGAGAACCCTCGGCATGACAAAGTATACGCTTTTCAGCCGTTGGCAGATCAGAACAATGGCCACCGCAGTGGTGCGGAGAGTCGCGACGAATCGCTTGCGCAGAAGGGTGGCGACGCGATATAGCCGCTTCATGCGTGCCGGAACGTTGACTGCTGCTTATTGTCACGTAAAAAGTGTTGACAGTAAGCGGAGTGCTGTCGGCGGGACGGGACAGTCTAGATTAGCGTGGCTGTCCCCAAAACGGTCGTCTGAAGACACATATTCGGCCCACTTCGGCCTTCGTGCTTGGCAGCTGCTGCACACGTGAGCGTTCAGGCTGCATTGTTCATCAACAATGGAACTAAAGAGCCCTTCCTTGGGCGACAGAAGAGCTTCTCCTGAGATGAGGCCACGTCGCCGTCCTGCCAGCGTGATGCCCTTGCGTATGTAAAGTTGGCCCCCCAGCAAACGGTTCATCTTGAATGTCGTTTGCATATCCTAAAGAACTTCAGCGTAGAGGTCATTTTAGGTGCCCGTCTGACAGGGGTATAAGACTACACGAGTAATTGCGCAGAAGGGTCATCCGTGTTTGGCAGCCACAATAAAAAAAAACACAAAAAAAAACACGCGTGATATCTTTGTGATAGTGGTAAAAGCATCCTGGTTCTCTACATTCACGTACTTGTCTCAAGATTTTTTGGCTGCATTAGACCGCCCCCGCGCGTTATCGTGAGTCCAATCAAATTTTAGCGGCACAAAGAGCCATTGTACGATACACTAGATTATTTTAAAGCGAATATTTTTGCAAAACATTACATAAAGAGGGCAACTTTAAAGTTTTCGAACGAACCTTGTACGACTCTGGACGAGATTGGTATGGAGAACAGAGCAATTTGTAAAAGAGAAGTACATTTGCAACCGAATGTCGGATACTCTTTAGTTTCAAATGATACTATCTAGGAGAATCTTAACCTATGGAAAGACAAGATAATGACAGAATATATCTTTACGCTTAAATAAAACATTTTTTTGCCTTCAGAAAGTAGCAGCAACTAAAAGAAAACAAGTTAATACTACATTAAGTTGTCCGTGAAAGTCGCAGGATGAATTGCGCGCACAGTTATTGCAATATATGCCCTTCACTTCCAAGTAACTGGGTAGCGGAGTTGCTTAAAAAAGTCTCGCGTAACGGAGTCAGTTTGGGAAGTATGTTCGCTTCAGTGACACAGATGAAAACTTAAAAAAAGAGAGTAAATATCAGACGGTTAGCACAAAATAGCCAGCTGAAGCCTACTCTTTCGCTACCTGCTCGAGGTTTTTTTCAGTATACTGTTCACAACTAATAACGTAATAGCTAAATATTTCCTAGAACAGTCGCCTTACTATTCCTCCCTAGTTTCATCTCCCCATTGCGTGTGCCTTTCGATGCACTGAGGTCTTACGTTCAAAGATGGTCGGCAGAGCGTCGGGTTTACACGAGCCTTTTTTTAGACCCAATCCCACACGTCGTATGCGCCGTCCGAAACACGTTTCGAACAGAAAACAGTATGTTTGTCGGGCCCAAACTTCTCTGTTTGTATAAAGCGGCAATCCACCACCTTTCGGACATCTCGGTGTCGGCGTAGAAAGGGCGGCAAGCGGAAGGAGCAACGACGCCGAACTCGGTTTGCGCAGCCGACGGCTACGCGGGAGCACGAGTCAGCCGCTTCAGTGCCACGATTCATTCCTCAACTTCATGAACAAACAAGAAAACAATACAGATGTCGGGCGATCGAATTGTTAGCACGACTTGTCAGCGGATAAAAGCGATCGAGTGTACGCAGCCGCAGAACGACGACGGCTCTGAACGTCAGCAGCCTACGAGAGAAGCGCGGCCAGTCCCGGCGAGGCCCCCAGCTGGTCTTTTCCTAACGTCGACTGACGGGCCCTTCCTCCTCTCTCGCCTTTCTCGGAACTTCGGAGGGGCATGGTTTCAGCGCAACTTTGAAGGCGTTTTTCTGGCTTATCCGCTCATACGATGATCAGACGAATATGCTATTCGTTATGGCGGGTGTTTTCTTCTCGTATTTAGAACCCCTTCCCTTTAAGGATCAGTTGATAGTCTAAGTTCTTTCGCAAGTGGGGAGCACTTAAAAAAAGATTCAAGTCCAAGATGGCCGCAGAGGTTCTTCCAACCAGCTTCGATTTCCTTTTTGATGTCCCAAAGAAGCGACGGCTTCCAGCCAGCCTTGTACACGTAACAATTACTATGTATTTAATTGGATTACTCGATTACTTTCGAGCAGGGGTCGGCGATCTTTTGCTGCCGCGGGCCAAATTGTCGCAAAGCGGAGACAGAGCAGGCCGGATGAAAACCCAGGGGAGGGGGGATCAGCTCACGAAAATTACAGATAAAACGCAAAAGGAACTGTTACACTCAGTGCTACAGGCTATCTTTTGTCTGGCTCTTGGAGCTGCAGGTTCAGCCTTCACCATTCTCGCAAAGCCACACAGTTCTGATTTCATAGTCCAATGACCATGACAAACTGAAAACCATGTAGTGTTACCGTCCAATTTCTCTTTACAATGTGGACTATAATATGTTTGCTATCTGACCAGTCGCTTGGCCAGAGTCCTCACAACGAGCCCCCAGTGCGACAAAAACTGTTGAAATTGACAATGGTATGAGCCGTGATTCCGAACGAAAAGTAAGCGAAATACAACTACCCTAGATATTGATTTCCAATGCATCACTGAGGTGCGCAACAATTTCCCATGGAGAATAAACTGATCTCGTGGTAGGACGCTTCAGAGCCAGTACATCCAATTACACCAGGCTTGTAACGAACAATAATTTTTGCGGCATTAGTCGTGAAGTGTGTGTGTGTGTGGGAGGGGGGGGGGGTGCTTGTCTAGTAGCGTGCTGGGTGCTCCATAATATATACCCGAGACTGGGGATACGGGCAAGAGTCAAAACACAGAACGACACGGACGAAGTCACAAACGCAGCTAGAAAATTTATTTCACAGGACAAACATATAGTTTGTAGCTGCGTTTGAAACTTCGTCCGTGTCGTTCTGTGTTTTGTCCCTTGTCCGTATCCCCGCTCTCGGGTTTACAACTATGCTCAGTTTACCGCACCCTTACAATTGCTTCAGAAAAGTAACTGACTGTTACTTTAAAACGGAACCATTACTTTTCAGATTACTGTTAGATCAGAATTATCGGATTGTGAAATATACTCACCTTTAATATCGACCACTTTTGGTAGACCGTCCCTCTGTCGAAGACTTTGTTCGATAATTCCTTGGTAGGAAGGTTGTGGAGATAAAAAGCGATGTTAGGGAAAAGAGGAAAGGTATTAAGGGATACACGTAATTCTGTTGCTTTGAAAAGTAGTCAAATTACTCGTGTGATTACTACCTAATAAAATCAATTAAATTATTACGAAATTACCCAAAAAGTAATAATATACAAGTAATGATTACTTGTCATGGATAGTCTGCTTCCAGCGAAGCGTTGACTGATCGAGTTTAATGGGAAGGTCCCGTTCACGTTCTTCTTTCTGCTAACTTCGTGTTTTACTTGGCCGGACTAGGTCCTTCATTATCGGACAATTCCTTGTCATCGATAGTAGTCCCCATATTCATACTTTGACGAGCGATGCACCATTCAAGTCCACGCCGTTTAGTTACTCCTACATGAGCCAGGGCAATCAGCAATCATCGACCTTCGCATAAAAGCACGTCAAAAGGTTCACGTGCTCGAAATTCGCTACGCCCGGCTCGCAAATGGCCCTGTCCTCGTCCTAGATAGTCTGGCTATATGTCACTCGTACCATTTTCTGAAACAACACAAACAATATTAAACACGAGCAAAAAAAAAAAAAAAGAAAACGTTTATGTTGCGATTAAGGGAGCTACAAATACTTCTATGTCACGTCTATTGCCTGGTGACAGCTTTTATTATTCTCGTTATTGGTGCCCAGGCGGTAGAATATGGAACCGTGACAAGCCATGTATACGTGATCGTGGCTGGGAAGGACCATGTAGGAGCTGGCTTCAGTCTGAGTGACTGCGTCGGGTACTATGTACAGTCACACGTGACTCAAATTTACCACCGAACACCGAGTCAGTTTGGGTTACGTGATCGAAATACGGGCATAGGTTTATACGCCTTTTGATTTGATGTCTCGGTTTTGGGGGACAGCATGCTTTATTGGAAATGATACGCCATGCCACCCTCACCTCATGAGAAAAAGCAAATGTTAAGCATAGTTCATACGTTGCGCGAAGTGTCTGAGATTTGGTTGTCAGAAAACAAAAATTTATTTTTCGTTTAAAATGTTTTTGTTACAACTGATCTTAAATGCATCACTTATAAAAAGAAAAACAGATCAACTAGTAACTCTCCACTTCTGTTCTTGAGTTGACAATGGTCAGACATTTCTGTTCTGACAGTTCATGATAAAGTAAGGCAAAAGGACAACGGTTCTAGGTTTATATTATTTTCTGGGTCGCAGATGCAACTCAAGTCATCAACCATGTAGGCCATGCCAGAGTCATAAGCGAATGCTTTTGTTTTCCGTTTCTCCTATCAGATAGTGCCACTGCCGACAACAAGCAATAGAGAGCCTATATTTAAGAGAGAAAGAGAGAGAGAGAGAGAGCAACCCGAACCGTGGATTGCGGTGGCCATTTAATGGCGGAGGCCTCTTGCGCAGATTAGTTGCAAGTGCGCGTGCGTTACGTTGTCGCGTGGCTAAGTGGAAAGCAGGCGGAGGGGCGGAGAGGCGCTTGCAGACGGTCGCCGCGTTCGCAACCTCCTCGCAGCTTGTATTGCAAACGAAACCCATAAGCCAGAGGACCCCGATCAAGCAGTTTTAAACACTCTGCATTCTAAGCGCAGCACCAAGCAGTAAATATGGGCAGTTGAGTAGAAGCAAACGTAAGCACAGAAGCAGACGACACCGCCTTCAGTTACCCGACGGAGTCTTTCGTACGCAAAAGCCATTTTCGCTTTTAACTTTTTACTGCTCGAACCGTAAGCTGTGAAACCTTGACGACTTTATCCAAGCACTAGCTTTACATCGTATCAGCATCTAAAGGAACCTAGCAGGCTTTTAAAAGACTGCTAGAACCTAAGAACCTAGCAGGCTTTTAAAAGACTGCTAGGTTCTTAGCTGACACCAAATGCTTCTCAGTTTTGTTCAGTTTTTGTAAATAAAACCAAGAGAGCTTGGGGGCTCCTTAAATTGACACTGACAGGGTATTTATGCGCCTAGGTATTTATTTGTACATGACATATGAGAGCCCAGCTATTTAGAACACAATTCGCGGCTCGAAATTCGTAGTAGAGTGGTAAGCTGGGCGAGTTGGTAAACGTTGTGTTCTTTCCGCCCGAAAACCGTCGATCGAGAACTGGTCGGCTCGAGTCGCGCTCGCTCTCTTCTCCGTGGCCACGTCCTGTTTTCTATGGTTTAGACATAACCATCAAAGATAATCAAAGGTCGTTGGTCATCGAAGGCACATACTCAATATTGAACTTAGAAGCAAAATATGATCCCCCAGTATTTCCTTCCCCCTTATCACCCATCATAGTTGGGATCTCGTTCAGGGTGCAATTTTCCTGCCCAAAATAAACGTCGTTGCTAAATGAAAGAACGTGGTTGCGTGTGCTTGTCCTCCGAGTTTTAGTCTTTCGATTTTAAGTATTCATGTTCAACTCGCTCGCTTTTAACAGTATTTTTTGGTGGCTTCTAAAAAGCTGCAAATACGTTGATTCGAAAACAAAAAAGTTGCATAGCCTCGTGACTTCCGGCAACAGTCTCCTCCATTATATTTCTACTTCCTCCCCAGTCCAGTTTCGGTTTCGGTTTCGACCAGTTGCGTTTTGTTTGAAAATTATTTTCTTTATACGTGACGCAGTAGCAGATTATTGATTGGGTAGTCTTCTAACACTATACTAGATCGCCTAACAAAAATATACAAACTAAATTGTGGGGGCTGTCAGTGTCCATAGTACCACGTAGCATCAAAAAGAAACAATTTACCTGAGCCAGTCTGTCAACACTCACCTCAGGGAGCAAAACCTGCGCGAGTAGGGGCGTAAGACGCTTTCAGAATATGATATTTCAGCTAATTCTTACCCCATGTTAGGATCTCGCTTTTGCGTCCATCAAGGGTACATTCTTTTCGTCAGTAGGATGAAATGTAATCTCCGTCTCGGGCTTACTGTTAAACATGGCAGACATTTGATCAAGAGCTCCGAGAAACGGCCCCGCGGTTGTCGTCTGCTCTCTCCTTCTCCTCTCGTCGTCTGCTTCTGCACGGACGCTGAACTGACTTCGGAGCCGGTGCAAGATTTTGAGAAACTGGGTCTGAACTCGTACAGGACTGGGGTGAATCGAACGCGCCAGTGCAGCGGCCTTGCAACTTCCCGTTGAATCGAAGGCGGCGGTTCCTATACTGCTGAACTGGTTCAACCAGTTCAGGCGAACTGAACAGACGTATAGGGGTGGCACTGAGTAGATCGAATGACGTTTTAGCGAACGACGTCCCGCCCCCGACTTTTCATCGAAATACACTTTAGCGAAGAGTCGGCCACCGCGAACCGGCGTGTATAGGTGGGCCAGGTGGGTTAACATTTTTGTAATGAGCCGCCTCAGACTGTCGCCGCGAATACGAGGGGTGGGGGGGGGGGGGGGGGGGGGGTTGGGGCGGAGTTAACACGCCCCCCAGTGATACACGTCATTCGCTAAAGTGACCGCTGTTCGCTAAAACGTCATTCGCTCATGTGAAATCGACCCGACCTATAGTTACATAGATTAAGCGCGGGGACTAAGAGTGTTAATGCTTCTGATGACAATGTTTAATTAATGACATGGCGAAAGGACCTGCATTACAATGCAGTTTCTCTCGCACTTTCTGGTATGCGCTATTCAAGCGCGTCGCGACGCCGTTTCTTTGCGCGCACCTCCTTTTGCACCACTAGCAGCGGCTCTGCTGAAAGCGAGCTGCCGACTGCGGCCAGCCGCTGCTCGGGATTTGAAATCCCCTGCGCTAAAGGAAGCGTAATAAAAACTCTCGCAAGATTGTCTGCTAAAACCAAAACCCGGCTATGCGTCCCATGCGGGGAAGCTCGGGTAGTATCTTCGGCGCATGGGGGAGGTAGGTGCCAATCGCCGATGGCTTGCCGTTCACAGAGTTGTTGGACGTGTTTAGGGGTTTGTAAGTTTTAAGTCGTTCTCAGTATATTAACAAGGCGTGTCAAATAGGTAGTCTTGAAGATGCGCCCACGATACCTTGGGCAGATTTGCAATTTATTCGAGGAACAAGTGCTCTTTATTTTCCCCTAAAGGATCAGGAAGGCATGCCGATCGCGTATATCTAAATTTCAGGAGGTACCGCAGTTAGTTCTCGGCGGTGAGACGGTTAAAGTATGCTCTACTCGCTGAGGGTCCTCAGAAACAAGCAAAAACAATAGCCGAAAGGAAGTAACATACTTCCCCCGGAAGTTCGGCCATTATTTTGGTTTTTGTTTACCTCCGCACACCCTGTATACAGAAACGAAAATTGAAGACAATATTGGTTTATTTATTTTATTTTCCAAACTTTCTACCGCAGCTGTTGAGTTGAGAAGCGCTTGACACGTCGTTCTTGTCATAGTATACACATATAAAAGACGTCTTGACCTTTCTGTCTCCGTGGCGAGCGAACAATACGCCCGGCGCCTCGAACCTGTAAAAAATTTCGGCGAGCCATCGTTCATCAGCATCAGACACATGTTTTGTCTTCCTATCATAAAGTATATCCATAGAAAACAAAATCAAAGAAAAGCGTCGTTCATTTTACCGTTGAGCGACTCGCTTGGTTACCTGCATGGTTCTCTCGTGGGACCATACTCGGCGCACCTGCGGCGTCGTCTGCGTCGTGCCCGTCGTGATCGATCGCAGACGCCCCGGTCGGCGACCGAAGCCCCTCCAACTGGCGTCCCGCCCAATCCGCCGCTTTCGGCCATGGATTAGGGCTGTTGGCCCCTTCTCGCAATGGTCGATTGGAACGGTGTTTTCGATTGCTCTCCGATTGAGAACGCATCTTTCCGTGCGACTGTTTGCCTGAACTGTTGCGCGAACGGTTCCTACTCGCCCTTTCAATCTTGAGCAAAATATCGAGAGAGTTCAACCAAACGGAGAGGTCAGATTAACAAAAAACTGCACTGCCTAATTAGGGATTACATGCGCGCTTGTGTAGAATGACGTCATCTTGGCCATTTGACCACTTAATAGTTTCTCATGTTTTTGCAAAGTGCCCGAACTTTGGCCTTTTAGGGCGCGAGCGCGCAGCACTGACTAATGCTTCTATGCTATTTTGCTACCTAAAATGTATTCTTCGAATTTACTTCGGCAGCCGAAGTAAACCCGATGAAATAGGAAACACAAAAAATGCACATGAGAAATTAAACAAAATAAAAATAACACTGCAGAAAACGACCAAACCGAGGAACTAAAAACCAGGCAGCCACCTATGAGGCGACAAAGCAACACTCATCGATCTTTTTTTAAGTTCGCACTAACACTGCACAGAGAGTGGCTCCACGCAGCAACAAAACTGCAAAATAAAATTACACTAGCACACTACAAGTGAACCAATAAGCCATCCATAAAAAAAAAACGATTTTATTTTCCCCAAAGCATGCAAAGAAACGGTGCACAATATAAACGCCACCAGCGCGCAAAAAAAAAAAATGTAACCTGTCATTCTTGAAGCGACAAAAGATACATATTCACGTTCTTCTTTAAAGCTTGCACAGACGTACTTCTTTCAATTACGGTCATGAGAACAGGGTGCTCGTTTAAGAGGCCGGGTGTTTGATAATATAATTTATGTCTGTCATAAGCTAGTGTTTTTGTTTTTCCTCCTTTCTGTAACTCACGTGCTGAAAATTGTATGCACGATCGTTCCAAAGATACTTCTTGAGAAAGGCAGTTGGTTCGAATTTGATTTGAATATAAATGACAAAGGCTAATATTTTTTTTTATAACATTTAGGTTGGTGAGTTTCCTAAGGATTTCCTAAGGAGAGGAGCAGAGCGACTTCGGTACGGTTCATTCCCGAATAAGCGCAAGAACTTTTTTGTTGTTGTTGAGTGCGTGCAGGATTTTTATATTTTTTTGTGTATCGGTCTCCACAAAAAAAAAGAAAGTAGTGAAAATGGGAATGTGGTGGAAATGTTGCCTCCACCAAATTAGTGACTCTAGTTTTCACTCGTGCGCATGCGTACTTAATTCCCCTCACCTCGTTTCTCTGACTGAAAGAAGGGGTGAGCGCACAGGCAGGCAGCTGAATAGCTGACATAAATTAACACAATACAGGGAAGAAAATTAGATACGGAAGAAAAAGTACGGCACACAACGATTGCGTGTCAGACAAAACACAACCCAGAGACTGCAGGTAAGTAAAGGACGCACACACACACACGGCAGGTAACACGAGTGAAATATCCGCTGTGTTGAGACATTTCGACGTGTGCGTGTGTCGTCTTTCGCTTATACCTGCAGTCTCGGGGTTGTGTTTTGCCTCATGTTCACCAGTTCATTGGCGCCTTGACAATTCGTCTGTGTGTGTTCCCAATTCTTTCAACGTGTCTTCCCTTTTCATCCCTGTCTCAGGTTAAGTTGTGTTTAACCCTTCTTTGACTTTCGAACACCCCGCAAGCTCACGAATATGCCCTATCCATGGGCACCCCCAACAGTGGTACTTGCACCCCTTTTACGTTTTATTTTAGTTTATCTTATAATTATGACAACTCAAACACACAGGCACACCGATGAACGGCTATGCGCCCTGAAACTCAGGGAGAGGAGGAGACTAGAGCGCGCGCGGTTCGTCAGAAGGCCGAACTCTTGTTGCAATGATTAGTGGGTAGACCTAAAGCTAGCTGCCTTTATCTCTACTCCACTCGTCGAACGGGTTAAGGCCCGTTCACACTCTTGCTACCGAGTACGACCGAGAGAGACCAGACCGGTTTTTAACTCTTAAGACCGGATGTGCTGCAGCGCATCCGGTCCTAAGAGGTCGCAAGAGACTTAAAAACCGGTCTGGTCTCTCTCGGTCGTACTCGGTAGCAAGAGTGTGAACGGGACTTTAGAACGTGGAATGCCAAAATCCGGGTTTTGGCTCTCGTGTTCGAGTGCGTTCGAGAAGAGCAGCGGAGACAAAGGTAGCTAGCTTTATGACTACCCACTAATCATTCCAATCAGAGTTCGGCGTTCTGACGTCCCCGCATGCTTTCGCCTACTCCTCTCCTTGTAGTGTTCGGCGCATTGGCGGCGAACGCGACCAAAAAATGTTACTGCGGCCGAATTTCCGCGATTGACAATATGCTCACTATGACATCTTTATTAGGTTGAATTCAACATTTGTCAACAAAAAAGTGAGTACAGTGAACTGGAGAACATACGCTCATGTCAGAATAAGTGCCCGCGCGCGACTTTTGAAACCTTCGAGAAATTAAGCAGATGACATGAGAAGCGGCCAGCCCAGACATTTGAGCCCACCTACCTTTTATTTATTTATTTATTCAGTTACCCTAAGTCCCTTTCGGAATTTACATAAGGGGAAATCCATACGAAGAAAAAGGTTAACAGTAGTGATACGCAAGTTTACAAAAAAAGAAGCCGCGACGCACAGAAATGTAGTAAATATAATCACAGAATTCAATTGCTGAACTGCAATGGTAATCTTATACGGATTCAATGAAAAAAAGAAAACGTCCAACGACATACTGCATGACTATGGCTTATCTAGGACGAGGAAAAAAAGTGACTAATGCTTCATGGTAGGGAAAGGGAATAAGGTGATTTAACAAAGACTAATAATCCTGTGTCACCGCGATATTACACGGCAAGGCTTTCATTCAGAGAAAGCAAGGTAAAGAGGAGAGTATTTGTATAGGCTAGTGCGTGCAAATATCGTACTTCCTTTGTTGGGGTGGTCTAGGCGTGGGAATTTACGGTTGGCTGCCACAACGTGCGTTTCTCGGAAGGGCGTAGAAGAGCAATATATCTCATGAAATATATATATATATATAAAAAACGAATGATAAGACTTCTGCTTTCGAGCGATTCTGAATTTAAGGACTCATCATACTTGCTATACTGCATGGGGTCGAATAATTGCGTGTTAGAAACTGGGCTGCTTTATTTTGAAGATACTTAATTCATTTATTACGTAGGCTTAGTGGGGATTTCAGATAACTGACGCATATTCTAATTTGCTTCCAACAAGGGTTGTGTATGCGATTGATTTTGTATTGGTGTCAGATAAAAACATGTATCTTTGCAGAAAACCAAGGGTTTGATTAGCATTGCGTAGAATTATTTTAATTTGTTATTTCCACAGTAAATCCGCTGTTAGGTGAACTCCTATGGTACTTAAACGATTGCACCTTTTCTATCTCTACACAGTTAGTTTTATAAGTATGCTCGGAAATGTTGGTTTTGGTAGTGAAGGTGATGTGTTTAGTTTTATCTGTATTTATCTGCATTTGCCTATCAGCGCACCACAGTGAATTTTGTCTAGATCTGCCTCTTGTATTGTGCTATCAGAGGGGGAGGTAATGGTCCGGTAGATGACGAAGTCGTCTTCAAAAGGTTGCATCATTGACTGGATGCTTACGTGAATATCATTAATCAATAGTAGGAAAAGGAGTGGTTCAAGTACTGATCCTTGCAGTACGCTAGATTTTACAGCTATTTGGGGGAAATTAGGTTATCGATAACGACACACTGAAATCTTTTTGAAAAAAAAGTCTCAGATCCATTTAAGGACACGCATTTCTATATTAGCCTCCGTAAGTTTTTTTTTAAATTATTATCAACCTTTTATGCGGAGCACAATCAAAAGCTTTGGAAAGGTCGATAAAATGACCGTATCTCCACGTGGTGAATGATGTTGATTGGGGCGAAGCTCTGGTGGTGCTGATGATACTGACTTTATTGTTCATAGGTAGGTGCTGATGATGCTGATTTTTTTTATTGCTCATAGGTAGTGCTGAGTTCCGGGTTGCGTTTCGACTTCATTATTACTGCTTTATGGTCGGTGAAATGCAGAGCCAGTGGTTCTTCTAGCGGATCAGCTTGGATCCGCTAGAAGCCGTGGGAACGCATCTCCACCGCTTAAGTCAACGGTCCATGTCAGAAAGAGAATGTGTGGTATGGAACGTGGTTATATACGCATTTGAGCATTTGACCGCAGCACCCCCTCGTCTATAAACGTTGAGCTAATGCATGCAAAGTTCAACGCGATTATATACGTATTTGACCGCAGCTCCTCTCCTGTATGGACGCTGAGCGTCTACATGCAACGTTTCATTCATGACATCCCCAGCTCTTGAGTTACTATCACATCTCAGAGCCCCCTACTCGTCCCGCAGTCGTGGCCGAGTGGTTAAGGTGGTGGACTAGAAATCCATTGGGGTCTCCCCGCACAGGTTTGAATCCTGTCGACTGTGCAAATATTTTTTTAAATTTTTTTAAGAAGACAGATGGGATGGCAATCGATGTGAGCACGGACGGACGGACGGACAAGGCTAGACCCTAAGGAGCTTCGCCCCTGAAATTGCGTAAGTTCTGAGGGAGAGTGAATACTTTTATAAAGATCTGTATTTAGTTGTCAAAGTTAAAATTCACAGGAACGCTTCTGTTGAAAATGATGCTGGTTTGGAAAAAGAAGGTTGTTAGTCACGAGATATTCCATAGTTCGAGCACAAAATATGTGTTCGAGTAATTTATATGATACGAAAGTAAGAGATATGGGTCTATAATTTTGTGAGGGAGTTGCAATTGCCGGTGTTTGTAGATAGGGATGACATGGGTCAGTTTCCAGTCATCGGGTACCGTGCCGGTTGTTAAGAATGGAACCTTCGGCGACCTTCTTCCGAGTTTCAACGCTGCGGAAACGAGTCACGACGTGTTCAGGACAGTCACCCGCCTGTCTGGGCCTGCCCGAAACGAGTCTCAACGCGTCCGTGACGTCAACGGGACGTGTGTGTGTGCGTGTGGGTTCGTGCGCTCCGGAAGGGGAGAGAGGCATGACCTAACTGCGGAGAACTTTGGCTACATCGCACTTGAAAGGGAGAGAGGCAGGGCCTAACTGCGGAGAACCATGGCTACGACGCACTTCTGGCTACGACGCGGCGGTCTTTGCTGCAACGCACTTGGCGGCGGTTTGCTACGTCGCACCAGCTGCCCTGGCGGAGAGTGAGGAAGAAACGGACCGTATATAAGGCGGAGCGTGAGGCTGCTCCGGTTGTTCTCTCGGATTTGACGACTGTATCGCAACCATGTAATTAAACCGTTCGTTACGTTACCAATTCTCCCACCTCCACTGGACCCCTGGGTTCTTCACTTCGGGGAATGGTCGTCGTCACGAGCCAGGAAGCCTCTGGACGTGCGGCCTAAACCCCGCCTCGAACACGGTAAAAAGTGACATTTGCAAGGGTGCTCCTAGAAGTTCACTGGACATATCTTTTGTTAATTTCAGCAGCTGTGTGCTTATTTCGTCCAGATCGGGGCTTGCATTTCTTGGCAGTCGATCTATTGCACTGGCAACTCTCTCACCGGTAATGATACAAGTGTCTATTTGAGCAGACATTGCAGATATTAACATATTATTAGTCAAAGGCTACCAAAGAAAGAATTAAGCGCCTTTGCTGTCTCTAATGTGTTCAAAACACTTACCCTCTTCCAAAAAAAAAAAATACAAGGACTTACATTTTTGGTTTAAGGTGCACTACACTCCAAACTTTCTTCGGATTAAATTTCAGAATGTTAGGCAGGTTGTTGTTAAAGAATTTAATATGGCTCTCCTGATTTCTCTTTTACAAGAACTTGAGCATGAACGATAAGACTCCCAGTCGTCCTGAGAATCCGGACGTTTATCTTTTGAATAATTTTTTTTTCTCTTATTATTCGGCGTCTCACAGTGGTCGTGAAGCAGGGATTACTAGCACATGGCAAAATATTAATCTTTCGGATACACATTTTTTTACGTCATTGATTTTATTGTGGAAGGACATCCAGCTGTCATTTACTGACCGGTAATTCTATAAATTAAGAAGATCAAAGGAAAATTCGCACAACATATTTGACATTTTTTGAAGGTCAGCCCTTCAATAATCAAATATTTTTTTTTCTTCAGAACGTCTCGTTTCTAAACTGGGGCAAAAAAAAAAAACACAATGCACCATATCTTGGCACTGATATACATTAAAACATTAACATCAATAGTCACGATGAGTAGTTAGAACTAAATCTAAAATATTATCGTTACACGTTGGCTGGCTGACGATTTGTTGAAGCTGAAAGGCTTTGAGGATATCTAGGAATTTTGTGCATTGCTGTCTGTTTCCACATATTTTATCGACTACGTTATATTCGAGTCTATATCAGGTAAGTTAAAATCGCCAATCAGTATGATAGGACAGTTAGGAAAATTTGTTTGTATATGTTCGAGATGAACAGCCAGGCGGACGATAACACACACCCATCAAGCAAGACCTGAAATGTAACCGCATGCCGTCACCCACAACATTTCAAGAGGGCTAAGAATGTCAGTTCGTTGTAAACAGCGGTGATAACTCGCCTGCCCCGTGACGCGCTCCTATCTTTCCTATGCAGCCGAATTTTTTTTTAGATATACTTACTTCACAGTCAGCAACTTCCTGGGTAAGCCACATTTCCGTGCCCATAACAATATTACCTGAACAGGCTGCAACGCTGGAGAGTAAACAATCTGCTTCAGAAGAATCCTTCGCCAGTTGGTCAAAATAAAGGAAAGCTAATCCTGAGGTCCTCTCTTGCCTTTGTGGCTTTTACTAGCCCTTCGTCAGGCGCTTGGTGCGGTGGGCGTATGCGAGGTCGTTATACTTTCTATCACCACGTCGTTCTCTAAGTCATATCGGTAGAGAGCATTATTCACGAGTAGCTTGCCATACTAAAGCCTTAACTTGCTGGCCCCAAATCTTATCTTTGCGAAATCGCGTAGTTTCTTTCCAAATAGTAGGATTTTTTGTGAAAAATCTTTCTATATCCAGACACCGGGTAACCCTGAATCTTTTAGTTTGTACGCGTTTCTAATTGTCCTTATGAGCTTTTAGCATCTGATATAACTTATCGGGACCAGGGTTTGTTTCAACATCTCCCACGCATATTAATAGTTGCGCTACACACAACGATAACAGCAGAATTTTTTGCGCTGGGACAACATGTTTGAGGGAAGTGCGCTAACCGATGAAAGCGTTGACCCTACATTGTCTTACTTTTTGGCGGGCGAAAAACCGGCCAATTATTGTTTGATGGATTGATAGGTCAATGTCCATCTCAGAGTGGGAACTCACTACTCGGATCTGCAACCGTTTGAACAAGATTCAAGGCTTTCGGATGTAAAGAGAGTTGATTGACAGCTTACCTATAACATAGCTTAAAAGCGACTGTCAGCACTTGCAAGAAAAACGGTCGCAAATCCCGCGGTGGCAATGGATGTCTCTCCTTTTGAGAGGTTGCGGCGATGTCGCCTCGTCTGCAGATCGTTGCAGTGTTGATTCTTGCTCCAGGAAGCGGCATCGAAGGTGTGCTGAGTCACCGGGCTTCGATGGCAGCAGCGGATGGCTCGTGCTGGTGACAATCAGGGACAACGTGCGGCGCTATAACAGAGCGTTAAAGTGACTGTCAGCACTTGCAAGAAAGAAAGACGGTTAGACATCCCCTAACCTAACATAACCAAAATGCTCCTCCGCATCAGCCGCTTCATCTTGCACTCCGGCGTAATGTGGTGAAGCCTCTCTGTCCGAAGCTCTTGTCCGAAATGATAAGCGCACATAGGCCTCCTGCGTTGCCCAGGGGGCGTTGCGAAAGGGGACTCGCTAGGACTTGTTTTTGGTAGTACAAACTTGAACGTCTCAAACTGCCACACATGTACAGAGCGCGACACTGTTAGCGCGAATAAGCGATTGCCGGTTTTTCCAGTTTTTCACTTTGAAACCAAGGAATGTCATCCAAGTTATTATTGCTACGGTAAGAGCTCGTTTAGGTATATAACGTAAGCGATAAAATTTCGTGCTCGCTAATACTATTTAGAAGTAAAATGCAAAAATGCGCCGATGTCGTGTTTGCGCTAACAGTGTCGCAATGTGTACAAGCGTGCCTGCTGTAATGCGGAACGTGAGATCACGAGTAAAATACAAAGAAGCAACAAAAATTCGAACGCTTTTGAAGCACTATTCAAAGCTAAGACGCTAAGAGCGTGAGCCAAGACATGCCGTTTCACACCTTTCAAAATAAAGAAGGAGGAAAAAAAAAAAAAAAAACCCACAAGCATCGGGATTCCAGATATTCTGACGTCACCACCCAGAGAAAACAGACGCTTACCCTAGCGGTGGTGGCATGATTCTGGCACTTTCGATTGTCTTGCGGCGTTGAATCTAGCCGAATTCGGACGTCCAATTGTGGTTTTTCCGTGCTTCAGCACTACAGCCTAGCTTTTAATTAGTAAAAGTGCCATATGTAGCGCAAGGCTCGATCGGGTGAGCTTGTACTACCCAAAATGCGGGCTCCACAGTTCGTCGAAGTTTCAGCACCGGAGACCTATTCCCTAGTTTTTCAAGATTAGCGAGTTTTAGAACAGGGGGCCCCACAGCTTTGGGGGCCCCAAACAGCTTGGGGCGCCCAACTGCGCATGCGCAGAACTTCTGCGCATGCCTATTGCAATGCCCCAAGTTGTTTGGGACACCCAAAGCTGTGGGGCCTCCTATTCTAAAACTCGCTATTATCTCGAAACCTTTTGTGCACAACACCGATTATTTTATTTAATGTCAGACTGTCACCTTTGACGGTGTTGGTTTGAGAATGAGATGGCTTGGAGCTTCCGCCGTACCTTTTACGCACATTATCCAACGTGTCATTCCCAACTGGTGACAAGTAACCAAGATCATAGCTCGTGACGTCACGCCGAGGCAAATACTGGTCTTGACGTCACAGATTGGAATCATAATTCCGCGGTCGCGCCGCTAATAAATAATACAAAACACAGTCCGCAGACACTGTCTGAGGCATTCCTTTTACTATGACGGCCACATTGGTCATATTGTCTGCAGACATGCTCGAAGAATACATATATGTATGAAGCACACATGCCTCGAACAGACTTCAGCTGGGTCCGCAAACAATTCTGTCTTCATGTCTGCAGGGAACACTGCGTGCTTTGTGTGAGCGGTGCAAGACTTTAAGACGGCACCACGGAAACCCCTCGGCACTGATAGCGCCACGCACTCAGCGAGCATTAATACGGTCGCAAAAGGGCCCCGGCATCGTCTCGCTTCGCCGCGCTCATCGTTTAAGTTTAGCCATTATGCAGAACATCTGACGGTCTCGCGTTATCTCCACTATGAACACCTCTTCGCTCCGCTTGATGTCGGCGACCGTGGTCCCGAAGTGCTGCTTCCGCGGCTGCAGTGGCGTACTCCACTCCCCGGCGTGAAATAGTTATCGCGGTGGCGAATCGGAGTGAATCGAAGCGAGGCCCCGTGTCGGCTCATTCAGGGAGCACCTGCCGCCGAACATTGCGGTCCCAGCATCGATTTTTCCATCCTGCATCGCCCCGTCCCTCCCTACCGAAGTTCTCTGGACTGAATTGAATAGAGCCGTCCGCGGCTGCACTTGATCGCGTCTCGAAGATCGAGAAACCACCCTGAATGACCGCTCCGCGCTCCCAAAGATTGCCCCGACGCGTGCGGTGGGCTCGACTTTTGGCTGGACACTTCGACATTTGCCGATCTTCGATCTACTTCAGAGAGGTTTACACGAAACAGGAATGTGCAGACAAAGCTGCTTGAAAGACATCAGGATTTTGAACGTATGGTTAACTGATACCAATGACTTGTGGTTTTGTTTGCATTTTTTTGTTGCTTACATTACCTTATCTCTTACTTGTTCTATGAATGCCGAAATCGCGCGAAAGTATGTGTGTTTTGTACCTTCTGTTTTTGTTTCTTTTGTGTGTTTTTTTGTTATGCAATATCTATTTAGGGTATCTAACTAAATAAATAATCATAAAAAAAATTAAAAACAAAACAAAAAACATATAGGAGGTTTTAGATTGGTGGTCGACGCTTTTCTGAGAAATAGCTCTATTCATACTGGCGTTCAATTCGCAACCGTGAAGGGGATGTGCTCGTTGTCATCATCAAACGCGCGTGAAATTGTCTTGAATCTTTAACCACCCGGGTTCGCAAATGCTTTGCAAACGCGGTTCAACCGCCAGTGTACATACGGCGTCAAAGCTGTTCATGAATAGGCAATTTAGGTGATTTACTTGCGGTATATTGCGGGGCGTATAATAGGCCTAAAATATATAAAGGCATTCGCCTTGTTTTAAATTTTTCATTACGGGCAATCACCAAATTTGTAGTGACTTAGTGTGAACTCCAAATTAAAGTTTGAGTGCCAAAAATTTCCCTCCCCCCCCCCCCCCCCCAAAGCACGAATCCTGTTTCGAGAAAGGTGCGAGCCAACTTTCGCGGTCAAGCTGGGAAGCACGAACAAACAAACACGAAAAAAGTCGCGGTCTATTACAGATCAAATCACCTGTCCGACTTCATGCCAAGGCGGTAGACTTAGTTCTCGAACAGCGTTTACGAGCAGATACCCCTCTCCTTGAAGTGGGAATTTCCGCGCGCGCGCACTCTTCCCACCTCTTCTGTACAAACGCGCTTCTTAATAAAGAACGACTCGGTGTACCGTCTCCTCGCAAACGCCTCGTTCGAAGGTGCGAGCCAATTTGTGCAGTCAAGCTGTGCGGAGTTAATGTTTTGAAAGGAAGAAAAAAAGTCCTTGGAAGGAAAGAGCCGCCGCCAACGTGCGCCAAGTGCCGGAACACACCATCGGTGCGCGCTTCCTCTTTCCGGTCCCAGGCCGAAGAACCGCGTTAGACTTTGGTCAACGTCCCCTTCGTCGTCCAACCGGGCCACGGGGAGGGAAACTTCGGCGCCTGCGGCGTCCAGGCCCAAGCTCTGCACGCGGCGCCATGCAAATGCGGCCTCGAGTCCCACGAGCGAGAAGCGGCTTGCCTCCAAGATCAGCTTTTCGGGGCTGCTTCTCGAGTAAAGTGGTTTCCACAAAGAGAGAAGAGAGAGAGAGAGGGAAAGAGTGAGTCGATTATGATAATGATGATGACAACGACAACTTTCCGGCGCGAGAGGAGAAGAAGACCCGCGTAGCTTTAATCGGCGTTCATGAGCGGTGTTTACTAACACAGCATAACCAAGAAATTGAACCTCGCCGGTCTGGGCCCCGAGCGCTTCGCTCCGACCAGTGCTTTGGCCGCACGAGGTGCGGCCTTCGAATTGTCATCTTCGATTTCTCAAATACAAACAAGAAAATAGGCTTTGTTGTCTCCACAGATGAAGCATACCGCTAGAGGCGCGTGACTGTTCCATCTCCTCCCCATAGAACTACAACTATAGGAACCGCATGAAACATATTCAAGGGGTGTGAAAAGGATGGTGCGCCTACTTTCCCGCGAATCACACGGGAGAGCTATTCGCTATCATCTAGAGGGTGCTCGCTGAATAACGATGGCTCAATATTTCGCGATTTTGGACAAAGCTGAATTTATGGAATTATTCGCGGGTTCTAATTTTCGCGACGCGGTGGGATCTCAATATAGAGTCCAATGTGTACCGAAATTGTTCGCGGGACCTATTTTTCACGACATGCAGGCGATTCGCGAAACTCGCGAAAATTAGCTCCTCGCGAAAATTAAATTGTTTACAGTATGTAGAACAAAAAAGAAATCAGCCTGCGCTAGAACGCTGAGCACGACACATGCTGGCAAAACGCCATGGTCAGTACCACAGCGCGGAACGTCTATTGCTGATATGGACTCTTCCCACCATTGTTGATGTTGTAGTCGATGTAGGGCGTCCGTCGTCGACAAAAACATGATTAAAAAGCCCGAGAGGTAACGACACTCTCAAAAGTCGTTGCTGTTTGAGTTTGAGACTTTTGAGAGTATGTGTCGTTACCTGCAATCTCAGTTTTTTTTTTAATCATGTTTAATGTACACCAGATCGTTTGCGCCCTTATTTCCTTGATCCTTCAAAAAGATCACCCGCCACTGCTGTCACTGCTGTCACCCGCCACTGCTGTCACCCGTCACTGCTGCCTGAGATCTCGCTCGGGCAGCAGTGAAGAGCGGGCGTGCGACATGCCGTGAGATTAGGGTGTTTTAGTAGACCGTGTTTCCCCTTCCGCTAAGCCCCTCCGCTTCCCGGAACTCTACAGCCAAGGCCATCAGCACGCAGGCGCAGTCGTGGTTTCTTCGTTGTGGAGGGGAAACACGGTCTACTAAAACTCCCTATTAACGGCGCCAAAAGTGCGTCGTCAGAGAGCGCGCTGTCTTCGGAGGTTCGCTATCACCGGGATCGGCACTTGGGCCTTCAAGTCGTCTTAGGGATAACATAAGAGACCCTGTGAATTTTTTGTTGATGTTTTGCAGCAGTGAAATTCACCCAATCACAACATTGTACAATGAACTGTCTCACGTGAATTCCTTTATGGGATCTGGTATTTCATTCTCCACACTTTTTTTGGTCAATAATAAAAGTTTTTTTTGAATTCTGACAGCTTCTAAAAAGCCGTCAGCCATATCCGCTTCAGGACGGTGGCACAGCTAATAGCATATCTATGCCCTTTCAATAAAGTGACGTATACCGATGCATCCTGATATCTCCAGATGACACGCAGAGAGCTACGACACAGCGTTAATAACTCGCGCTATATCTTGGGTTTTTGATTGTACCCAATGGCCACTGCGCGTGCCCAATGGCCACTGCGCAGGACCACCCATATCAGCGTTCATGATTTGCACCGTTCTGCCTCTCATTCTCTCCCCCTGACGCCGACCAACGGGTATTGCGCTGCCTCCAGGGACCGGCAACGCAGTTCACAACTTCGACGAAAAACGTTTCATGAGAGGAGAAAAAGTACTGAAAATTATATTATTTTGTAGATCGTTGCAGATAAAGACCCCTTCGGGTGAGACGTTGTGACGTCAAATAAACTGCGCATCGCCGAAAGCTCATTCTCCTCCCAAAATTCCAGAAGTAACGGTTGTCTTATTCAGAAGTTATACGTAATTATCTTATATTCCTAAAGGAAAAATGGTGGCCGACGGAGCCTTCGATTGACTCCAGTTTATCAAGAACGGGCAACATTTTCCCATTGAAAACTTTCAAAAGATAACTTATATGTAACTTTTGAATAAGATAACGGTTCTGAAACTTTGGCATCGGGATCGGGCCGCTAGCGCTACATTTGGGCAGAGAATGCGCGTTCGGCGATGCGTAATCTATTTTTGCGGCGAAAAAAAAAAAACAAAGAAAAAACACTACGTCTTTTTGGGGGGACACACTGTGTGTATATCGTAAATATTCATTCGAAGGATATCCCGCCACGTTCCCGCGGGGTGGCGGGCCTGCCGAGGCGGCTCTCAGATTGACAAAACGGCGAAACGCCGCGCGCCGCCGCGGGCTTTGTGGCGGGTCCTAGCCGAGGGTCGGCCTTATCGGGACACGGCAGGAAGCCGATGCGCGTATTATATCTTGGGGCACGCGAGCTCTCCTCAAGCGCCGCTGCTGCAGCAGTTCTTTGCTTTGTGGGAGTCTCCGGCCGCCATCGCCTGCGGGATCGCCAGGGGTGATAAAGTTTATTGGCACCAATAGGAGGAGGATGCGAGAGGGTGACCCCCGCGGACCGTGGGTGGGGTTCGGCCTCGGGGGATGGCCGTGACTTTTGCCGAGTAACGACGGTCCCCTCTCGAAGGGATCACAAACGATGATGAGATTTCGTAACTGCTTTATTTTCTCCTTCGCACCACCCTCTCTCCGTGTTTTTTTTTCTTTTCTTTCTATTTTGTTTTTCTCTTTTGGGATAATGGGCGAGTGGTGCGTGGGCGAATGGAGTGAGTGAGTGAGTAAGTGCTGATGGCGCGGATATAAAAATGGGCCGTGCCTGCACTGGGCTCTGCGCCCAAAAGTGAAGCTTATACGATTTGGAGCTCAGCCGAGTTTGAGTGTAACTCAGCTCGGAGCGTGGAGCAAAAGCTTGCTCTGCAGAGCCTCCTGGGTTCGAGCCCTACCCCCTCCTCGTTTTGATCTGTATGAGTTTCGTACCGGCAGGCGTTCGTGTAACCACTACTGTGTGGTGCACGTTAAAAACCCTAGGTTAGCTGTTGTACTGCACTGGCTAAATCTCTCACCTACAGCTAAGAGACAAGTCACCCGGTGAGGCAAGCATAGCATCAAGGCTGCCTAAACATACAAGCAACACATTTATTGTTTTTAGTGTAACTGGTTGGCTTCTTTTTTTTTTTTACTTTGTACACACTCAGGTGAAGACTCGTACGTAATTCGTTACAAGCAACGAATTTACCTGTAATCCCTTACATTTATCAGAAAGTTTCTAACGGAGTAAGTCGATAGTTTAAAAGGTAATTATATAGGAATTGCTTTACTTTTTTATTTAAGGGAATGATTCAAATCCGTTACATTTTCTTTTTCAATCAGGGAGGAAAAAAGCAGAATTTTTAGATATTGACAAAACAAAAATCGTTTGTTTTTATTTTTTAAAGGATACGTTTTAGCGGATTTGCACTGTCACCTGCACTTACAAAACGTCACCTAAAACCTCACCTGAATGTTTTTTTTGTTTTTTTTTGTGGCTTGGTTGTTTGTATATCGCAACTGGGTTGCTTGCTCGTCCACAACGAAGGAGAAAGCACACTGACACAAAGAACCGGACTCTCCGCAACACCCGAAATCAAAAGGTTTAATTTTAATGAGGGAAGAAAATGGTCAATGTGCGCACGAGCTGGTGCAGCCAATCTGTGCGCACCTTTCTTTTGTACGTTCACTCTTTCCTTGCTTCCTGCCGTCTAAGATAATAGTATGAATTCTTTGTATCAACTTCATTTAGAAAATTAATCCACACCGGGGGCAAAAGCGAAGTTTGGGGGAGCCGTATTTAAGCTAAAGCGCCTCAATGAGCCAACAGGATCTAGCGGACGTTTTGGATGTCGAGCGGTAGGCCTTGCGAGCGCGTGGTTTTCTAGCCACTAAATCTCGAACCCAGTGGCGCGCCCAGGTGGCAGCACCTATTTGGAAAAAGATGGATTGGAAAGGTGTTGAGCGCGGGGGTCGAAATCTACAGCCAAAAACGAGGCAAGATGTCCGATGAGAAATTTTTGAAAATTGAAAGCCAGATGTTGCTCAGTGTCAGAAACGTGGGAGTGGCTGCAACATTAAACGCTTCCATAACACTTCTGTGTGTTTTTTGCTTAGACAGTTGGGTTTAAAGCAGACATTTAGACGTCACCCAAAAAAAAAGTAACTAAATACCGTTACTCGTTACTCGCTCAAAAGGTAACTAAATACTTTAGTCGTTACCGATTCTCAAAAGGAGCGCGTTAGTTTGCCTCAAAAGTAGCGAGTTACTTTTCTCGTTACTCGACGACCAAAAACACAACTGCTTTTGTTTCGTGGTTTATTGTTTTCTTTTCAGTAGTCGTGGCACTTAAGTACTAGCTGCCTCTCGAAGGTTTCATCAGTTACGTTTCGCCGCTTTATTGAGAATACGCCTGTGGTGACGCTGAACACTCGTTCTACTGACGCGATCGAAGGAACGGCGGTGTTGTTGTTCAGGAAGAGCTGGTGAACCTGGGATTCCCCTCTCTCTTTTGTTCTCTCTACTTCTAAAGTTCGGGGTTTTGTGCCTTCCCGCGGGGGCGAACCTCTGAGTTTACAATGGGTCTGTGCGCGATTCTAGAAGGTTCAACCAACGAACCATATTGTTCTATCCTGTTAAGGACATTCCTTGCTGTTCAGTTCGTCTAAATCGACTGCCATGTTCAGTGATAAACCTTGTTATACTGTCACACTGTCTAGTTGTCTTTCGGGTCGCCCATCTGCCTTTGTCGCGATAGACGCGCACTCAGGTTAGAATTAATACGAGACGGTTTAAACGTTGTTGTTCACGTTACTCCTAAAAAGTAATAAAACACTGACTTGTTACTTGGCCTTAAAAGTACCTAAATACGTTACTCGTTACCAAAAGAAAGTAACTAGGCTGAAGTAACTCGTTCCTAGAAACGCGTTACGTACCTACATGTCTTGGTTAATGTAACGCCCCGAAAGTAACCGATTACTTCTTGTGGTAACGGTCACTTTTATGGAAGTGTAATTGTAACTGGAATTAGTTACAATTTAGCCATTGGTAATTGTAAATGTAGTTCCTTACGCTTTTTTTAGTAACGTGACTCATGTTCCGGAGCGTAGACTTCTCACTAATGTGGTCAAAACACCAATCGCGAGTTTTTCATTTATTGGTAGAACCGACAGACGTGCAATCGGCATCATGCCAGAATAAAAAAAAAAAAGATATCGTTTTTTTTTAGTTTAAATGAGATTTATTCGATTTAAGTCAGATTGATTGAAAATAGTGATTATTTACGACTAGGTGTATTTCTCAGCATGGAAGATTGATAGATGGTCTGATCACTGATTACGATGCGGAAAAATAATTATTGTAAATGTACACTGTGATTAGAAATATCTTATTGATGTAATCCCCGCCATACTAGTAAAAAACTGCTTAATTTTATTGATTAGATAAAACTTTTTTTTTTTTTGCGTTGTGAATCCTTGGAATAAGATATTATTTTTTAGCTTTTGCTTATTTTCCATCCCAATTTTGCTGCAGGATTATGCCACGCAACGGACGAACGAAGTAGTAGAAATCAAGCTCAACGCTCTGATTTGTTCAAAAGAGCACTTCTTTTTGGTCCTGTTCAGCCTTATATAAATCCTTCTTGATACAATAGAAGAAAAATGCAAATAAAAAGCATTAAATGATAGACAAAGCTAAATACACAATAATTTCGGGATTGTTTTGGAGGAGAGATTTGATTGAAATCATCATTGTAAGACGAGGGTAGAAAGTTGGGCAATTCATAATGATTAAAAAGCGCGACAGGACAATGGACATAGAAACATTTTATGTTTTTATGTTGTTTTTTAAGATTTTTACGATGTGTATTTTATATCTTCCTAACTTTTTTTGTGTTGTTGCCGGTAATATATACCAAGCTGCAGCGGAAATAAAGTTCAGTTGTAAGGTAGCGCTGTGTCTGTGTCTCCTTCTATGTCCAATGTCCTGTCGCGCTTTTTAATCATTATTAATCATCATTGTAAGACTGGCAACTTAAATCACGATTTAAATCACATACATTTTTATTATCCACCCTGTTCATTAGTCATGCTGTTTCGGCAGAAATTGGATAACTCATTTTTTCTCCTAGCTGATACACCATAACCAGTAAGCAACGGTAACACTGCTAATGCATTATACAAAAAATGAAAGCCGTTTACAAACCCCTGTAACACCGAATAAGAGCGCAGCTCCTGAGGAGGAGGAGAGGAAGGTATGGAGAGGAGGGTATGCCCCTCCTCCTCATCCGTATTCCTCCCCTTCTCCTCTCCTGCTCACCTCCCATTCAGGGGAAAATTTCCCGCTAAATGTATTAGGGAATTTTTTACGCTAAATATAGCGGGGAATTTTCCCGCTAAATATAGCGGGGAAATTTACCCATAATGCAACGCGCGGTGACGTCATCTATCACGTCACTGGTGAGCTTCGTGACGTTGCACGTGACGTCACGTGTGACGTCATCATGGGAAACGTCCCATTATGCTCCACGCGGTTACGCCGACTGCGACGGCTGCGCCGACGCCGCTCAAGCCGCAATCGGGCGCCTAAGAGCTGCGTTCTGAAACAGACTGCAGACACTGTGTATGGCGTTCCTTCATTGTATGACTGTCACATTGTTCTTACGAAAACCGTCTGCAGGCATGTTAGAAGCTTACATCTGTATGAAGCAAGCTCGCTTCGAACCCATGGCTGAGGCGTATCCGCAACAAATACCACTGTCATCATGTCAGCGGGGTACACCGTGTTTTTTGTGTTATGTATGAACAGTGTTACTGCGGCTTTACCTCTGGCCGTTCTCATTGGCTGGATCGGTGAAACGGAGAAAACCAACAACTGCAGGACTCAAGAGTGCATCTCGGGACAATGCGCAACTGCAAGAATCTTTGCGAGTGTACATATAACGTCAGAACGTTCGAAGGAAGTTCATGCGCATAGTAGTTTTGTCAGTTTTCCTGTGTATGCATTTTGCTTATTTTCATCACGCGGGTGTTGCTTTTTGTTTTCCCGTAATAGTCTCGTATATTGTTCTTGTATTTTTGTGAAGCCGCGCACTTATATCCTACTACTCGCCCAATTTCCATCGTTTTTTGTGCTTTGAGTGCTACAAACATTCTGGATACTCGTACTGGAATACAAGCGCGTTTGGGTCGAACACGAGAACAGTTCCGAAAGGGAAACACTCGAACAAAGCGGGGCTGTTTGTCTCTGCAGCAGACCAGAAATCCGTACCGCGTTATTTGAATAGACCGTGGTCCTTGAACGACAGTACGCGGCGGCGTCGGTTGAAGGGGAACAAAACAGTCCACAACGTTGATCCTTTTTCTTTTATATATATTCGCTCTTATTCGTTGCAAAAAAAAAAAATAATAGCAAGAACGAATAGATGAGCGTACGAGCGCCCATTTTGTTCATCCGCGGAGTAGATGCAGATTGTGGAGTATAGAATACTTTTTGGTCCCACTCGTGGAATGCGGAGCTTGGCTGGACACTACGAAATGACCATACTTTACGTTTCGTTTGTATTCGACCTAGAAGGGGGCATTACAACTCTAAACAGTCACTAAAAGAAACGATGAACGCCAGACACTGCAGTTAATGCTTGAGTCGTAGGGACTTCGTAAATGGTTTTGGCAGTACGTTCCTTGCACGGAAACTCGCACTTGTTGTATAACCGAACTAAAACAATTCAGATTTCGTTTGTCTTTCTTTAACAATCGGGTAACAATTGTGACCCCAGCTTTAATATGCAACTTCTGTAAGACACAAGGCAGTTTTCTTGATATTTCATAATAATAAAAAAAGTAAATGAGACTTCTGCCAGATGTGAATTTATTTGGTTAATTAATCAATTAATGAATATTTAAGCCACAGCTCTCACATACACATATAGTTCCTAGCATAAGCCCGTGCGATTTTGTGCAAAGTGTTGCGACAGAACATCGTCAAATGTATACGCTCTATACACGTTTTTCATCTTAAGATCCCATTTGCAAGATTGCAGTTTTTCTGAAAGTTTAGGCAGACCTTTTTGGTTACCTCCCCGAATTACTGAACACCTCGATATCCGAACTATGTCATTTATGCCTTTTACTCTGTTCAACACACTCAAGACGCCAGATGTAATTTCACCTCGTAAATTTGAATCCAGCAAGAAAACTAAATTAAATAAATTATTTGAGATGGAACTTTATCTTGAGCGCTATAATTCGTGTAATGTGGCATTTAAAGTGCGGCCGTTTAAATTTGCTTGGAAGACAATACAGTTAGACAATACACTTCAACCCGAAATTTACTGGAGAAATTAACGTCGCGTGGTACCATGACACGGGACCAGACATCATGTGAAGTGTTCACGTGACGTGACGTCAGTCACGTCACGTGTCATGTCATGATATCGCGTGACGTCCATTTTTCTACTCAATTTAGCGGCGAAATACACGGACAGAGAGACAAACAAACGGAGACACTTCGGAAATAGCTTTGAGAGCAAACACATAAAAATGAAATCGGAAAATTGTATCTTCTGGTTTTAAAAGGCAACTCCTATTATCGCCTTCTGCACGCTGCCGTCTTTTTCTAGTGGGATGTGGAACGCTTTCTGAGAATGCGTAGTAGTTTTATTACAGGATTAGCCGCGCATATGCTTACGGCCGAGTGACTCGGCACTTTTCGCCTGGGTGATAAGCGCTTGGAAGGCGTAAAAGTGCGTCCCTGAAAGGTTTTTGAACAAGAACGCCGCTCAATAAAAAAACGAACAAACATTTTATTTTTAGGGCTTGAACTGACCGCCCGGCGTCTAACAATAACAGGTGTCCGCTTAAAAACAACGCGACTTGGCTCACGTAAGTTCTCGGGACTTCTAATTTGGCAAGGTTGACATTCCACTAACAGAGATTTACAGATTAATAACCTCCGATTGAAATCCCCATCAGCGTACGGAAATTCTGGTTGCGATTATTCACACGCAATTCACATGATAAAAAAAAAAAAAAATCTCGATATAAATGCCGCTGGATGAAATGTAGAAAAATTAATATTTGTAAAATAAATAAATAAAAGTGGATACACAAGGGTTTTTCCTTCGGCCTCGATTGAGGTGCCCCTCGAGTTTCGAGCACTTTTATCAAGAAACGATTCGTCTCCGATTTTCGTGGTCTCACTGTATTTGTTGACTCCAGATGCGCACACAAAGACTAATGGTAAGCCACTTCTGTAACTCACCTCTGGATAAGGTTGGATCCAAAGATATCCGTGACGCCTGGCAAGGAAACGTTGGCGCCACAAGAACGAGTCTTACTAAAGCGAGATCTGGAGGTATACAGACTCGAAGGGGTCAGATAAAAGAGCGACCTTGCTTTCTGTTGTTCTCGTGACTCAATATGCGCTTTTTATCTCCTCTCTACCATATCAACTTCAAAAACCGTCTTGTACGTTGCCCCTCGTTACTTCTTTTTGGGGGCAAACTGTTACGAGTTCTTGTAAACAAAACTTGGTAACGTGTTACACTTACTTTTGACCGAGTAACGAGTGACTAACCTTTCACGAGGAATGTGTGCAATACTAACGTTCTCATCGCATCCAGGGGGATCGGTGGCCGAGTGGGCTAGCGCTCACCAGCTTGGAGCACCGGGAGCGAAGAAAGCTCACGCTGCCGAACCCAGGATCCTGGGTTCTGCAGCGTGAGCTTTCAATGTGAGTTTATTCGGCAAACATGCCCAATAAACTTCCATAATTTTACAAAAAATGGAACATATTTTTAATGAAGTGATGAATTCTAGTTGTGTTAAATTGCCACGTGTGACGTAAAATACACTAAGCTAAGAAAAAAAATGGTGAACTTTTATTGGCGTTCGCTCAAAGGCCGGCGGGATTTTCTCCGCATCTTCCGGTTTTGCGGTGAGCTTTTCTCCGGTGAGCTTTTCTCCGCCGCCCGACCAGAGAGACCCTGAGGCTGAAATTGTCGTGCTCCGATTATAAGAACGGATAGTGCTGTAGAGGTTGCCACCTTACCGGCACACCTGTCTTTATTCAAATATGACCTTCCCTAGTCAATCGCAAGATATAATGATTCTGGACTCGGGGTCGGCCAAATGATTGTTTGCGGACACGCTCGACTGACATTCGGACGGTCCCTCGTTTTCGTGTCACTAGCCTCAATAAAGAGTCGAACCCTCTTAGCGCACCTTTCCATTTCATATCAAGAGGGCACAAGATGCCGAATCACTGGACTGTGCTTCTAGGAAATATTAGACGCGCGCGTGACGTCGAATATTTCCCAGATGAGAGCTACTGCGCAAGCTCGGAACGCGCTCGATATTCCGGTGGACAAACATGGCGGCATGCAGAAGGCAACATCACTAACGTCCCTAGATTACACGGCTTTGGCAACATGTTCGTTACAGGTACAGGACTCGGTAGATACATCCTGGCTGTCGGCGAACGCCTCAGAAATAGATACACTGTGCGCTATCTTCGGACTGCGCACACATTTAGAACTGCAGCACGCGACCGCAGCCCAGTAAACGTTGCACAACGCCCGTCGTCTATGCAAGCGGAATGATAAGATAAGGAGTGGCGACGACTCTGTCCACACGCGGAGGGATGACAGGGAACAGCTTGTTTACCCTACCTGTTTACAAGATTAATGGCGGGACTACTTTTGTACAATGCGCGACAAAGTAAGTGCAAACAGGACATCGGCACTTGAATCTTGCCAGTGCTGATTATACTGTGTGCCACCTCAAGAAAAAGGCAAGTTTAGCGAATTGTTCATAGTTGCGTAAAATATTTCCTAGGGGATTTGTATTAAGTACAAAACGAGCGTGTTGGTAACAGTAAGGGAAAACGACGCATTTCGCATGTGGAATGACTATTGTTTTAATAATATAACAAAATCGTATCTAAACTGTCCATACAATTATCTTAATTCTCCGCATGGAGTGAAAAATTAGTAACGCTCCGGGTCTTGAGGTGGAAACGAGCAGGACTTGCGACGACGTCACATCAGCTGCCATTGTGGTTACCTTGCTACTAAGCGCGTACCTTCTGGAGCACATATTTAGCATCATAAAATTTGTTTTTCTTCGCAAGAAGAAGTAGGAATGAGCACCAACATGGCGCGATATGACACATATTTCGGAACCTAAGTTTGAGAGCTGCATACGCACATTCCCCAGCACTGAACGCTTTAATATCCAACTTTTGCGTGCGCGCAAAAAAATCGGAAGATGTCGACAATAGCGTGCCCGTGCTAACTGTCCTGCTAGCTATTCCCACATTCACTGTGTTTGAGCGGCGCCTCCCTTACGAAAATGGCAGATCTGGACTTATATAAAAAAAAGATAGGGTTATATAAAAAAATGGAGCATATCTGGCCATATCAAGCACATCAGTTTATATAAGGCTTATCTGGCCAGATGGGCCCAATTTTTTATATATCCATATCTGGGTCTTCCAAATAGGGGTATATCTGCCTCCCATATCAGGGCAGATATGTCCCAATCAGATAAGGCGACCTATATATACTGGGTGTTCTTTTTTATTCTCCCAGATTTGTTTTTAAAAAAGCTATGAAAGCTACACTTATGCGGTTTGTGCGAGTGAGTTATACGCTCAGGGGGACATTATGTGGGTGGCTAATTTTTGCGATAAGTCGGCTGATTAATTAAATTCACTACTTAACTTTTCAATTAGTGAAAATAAACATATGATTCCAATTAGAAACTTGCTGAGCGTCGTCCAAAACCCCTAAATCAGTTATTTTCAGAAAGACTTTCAGCGCGTGAGAAGCCTAGGAGTGCATTAAAGTTACCATTCGTGGAGCATGTACAAGGATATCAGTTTCGGTAAGGCGCCCGCGCAATTTTTCCGTCTCTTATGTAGCCCAAGCCTTGTACCTGCTCCACGAGTAGTAACTTCAGCGCACTACTGCGCTTCACACGCGCTCAAAGTCTTTCTAAAAATTACTGATTTAGGAGTTTTGGACGACGCTCAGCAAGTTTCTAATTGAAACCATATGTCTATTTTCACTAATTAAAAGTTAATTAGTGAATTTTAATTAATTAGCCGACTTATCGCAAAGATTAGCAAACCACATAATGTCCCCCTGGGCGTATAACTGACTCGCACAAACCGCATAAGTGTAGCTTTCACGGCTTCTTTTAAAACCAAACTGCAAGAATAGGTGGTATTCACTGAGCTTGCAGGTTCAATTTTGCCATGGAGCGCCACCGTCGATCCGCCATCTTCGATGTCGCGGTTTGACTGGCTTGGGGACGCGGTCGTCCGTTGCTAGTGCGTGCTAATTTCATATCGTTGAAGAAGGTTCGTTGAACAGAAGAGAGAAGAAAAGTTGATCTCGGGGGCGGGCCGTTTTCCTTGTTGCCGCCGAGTACCGTGTGTAAAGGCTGAACCGCATGTAAGCAATTTAGCGAGCGACGGGACGAGCGATGGCGACGAGACAAGCGACGAAGACCCGCTGCGCTGTCGCTCGGTCACTCGCGCGACGAGGCAAACCGCATAAAAGCGACGGGAGAAAGCGACCAAGGCGATAAGCGACGTTTTCTAGAAATCCAAAAACCAAGCGACGTGACGTGCGACCGTGAGAAATCTCCAACGCACGTCGCCAACTCCCGTCATTGTCGCAGTCGCTCGCTAAATCGCTTACACGCGGTTCACCCTTCACTGTCGGCTGTCGCGTAGCTCGGTTTTGGGATTTCTAGAAAACTTGGCGTTCACTGCCTTGGTCGTTTGCTCCCGTCACTTTCATGCAGTTTGCCTCGTCGCGCGAGTGACCGAGCGGCAGCGAAGGGGGTCGCCGTCGCTCGTCTCACCGCTCGCCAAATCACGTGCATACGGTTTTTAAATCGCTTGGGCTAATGAAAAACGCGCCGCATTCTTCATAAGCTGCGCACTCGGTGAGCCGGACGGTATGTTTCTGCACAAGAACGAACACCGAAGGCACGACATACGACATGGAGGCGATGGAGCAACACGGTTACACGGCCGTAGTGCAGAAAATCCGCTAAAGAAAAACAATAAAGAAACTATAGCAAAACAAAACAAAGAGTAATCACAATGCGCTACAAAAGCACCAAAGTAGAAAAATCAGCTCTTGCAAGAGCTACCGCCGTGGGCACGGCGCGCGACACAGAGCGCTGCATGGAGCCGAGCGAGAATCGCGGCCGTGGTGAACGAGTCCGATAGCGACAAAAACGAACTAAAAAACACACAAAAAATATTCCTACGGCGCTTCAAAAGCACCAAAGTATAAGAATAACCCCTAGTTTTGGTCGAAAAGGCATGAATATAGAATTTCGAAGAAATTATCCTCCCGGCTGCCAGGAGATAGACACGGCCTAATTCTAGAGGTAATCTGGAAAAGTATATTTTAGGAAAACGATCAATTGTCGCGAAGTAGGTTGCAGCGCACTTACTTTGACGAGACGGGACTTGAAAGGTGTAACGAGAAGGAAGGTGTCCAAGAAGATTCAACACGATGTAGCACAAGCTGTCATTTGTAGAACCGAACACTAAACGCATCACAAAAAAATGCATGGGCTTCTTTGAAGAAATCGCTTGCAGAAGCAGAAATCCGCGGCAGCCACGCAGGGCGAACACACGCGGCATGCCAAACTAGATCCCGCAAAACGCATTCCGAGATTGCAAACGTCTAATGCGTCATCCGTCAAACCACGTGACCACGCACCTTCTTCCACGCTTTCGGCTTAGGGAGAGAGAGAAAAGAAGAGAAGGAAAGGCCAAAAAGGGGAGTGGACACACAAAAGGCTTATCTTCTAAAGGCATCCCAACCAGGACCTGGTCCTGATCCCAACAATGACCACAACGAGAGGCTTTGTCCCTTGTACCCAAGGTTGATAGTGCAGTGAATGCTACGTGTGGCCTTGGGCTCGAGGCAGGTGCCGTGTTCTGCCTTATCACCAGCTTCTAGACTGTAGGCACGTGACCCTAACCAGAGACACGATTGGCCTACAACACGCATAGCGTCTACCCTGCTGTCAATACCGAATGAACATACAGCTCTATGAAGTCCAGCTTTTGAACTTCCAAAGAAGCTGTACAGCTCAAAAGTGACCCAAAACGATGCGAGTTTGAAGATACTATGTTTTACGCTGTATAACCCACATTATAATTTTAAATGAAAAAATAAGCGCGACTATTTTTTTTGCGCACGATGTCCACAAATAAATAGATAAATAAATATGTACATATTTTTTACCAATAAATTTAAAATTATGTGTACACTGTTAGGTTCGCGTTTTTAAATTTCGAATTTTTTTACAAAAGATTCACACATAAAAGACACCACGGACAGCACATCTTCCAACTTTCAACGCACGATGAATCGCAGCGCTCGCAAACGGAATGTTGCGATGCTGCGATTCACCAATTCAATTTCTCGCTAAATTTAGCGGGGCGGTTACACCGATGGCGACGCCGACACCGCTGAACTCGGAAACGGGCGCTTTAAGAGCTGCGATCTAAAATCCATTTTTTGATTAACTCGCTTTCCGATCTTATGCACTTCGTCATATTGGCACACGTCAAACATACAACCAAATTTCATTTGTCGTTCAATCTTCAAAATGCGCGATAGATTAATTGGTCCAAATACCTGGAATAACTTCACTTTAAGGATGTTAACAATAGTTAACCAATTACATGACTCATCAACTAGTGTCTTGGCGAGTACATATGACTTATTGCTTGCACGACCGAAACGGGCCCATATATAATTATCAGGGGCTATATCTGCACGCGTATATGGCGATATATGGCCGTATTTACGCACTTATATGCCACATCTGGCAGTAGTTGCCCACTTATATGGCGAAATATGGCGGTATTTACGCACTTATATGGCCAAATCTGGCAGTATTTGACTACTTATATTATCATATAAGGCCGTATATAAAATATATCAGGGCCATATCTGACATTTTCGTGCGAGCGCAAAAAGGGCTCATGCGAAGGATACCAGTCGGGATTAGGCTTTCGCTACGTCCTGGAAAAAGATTCCTTTCTTCTTTCCCGCAGAACACATGGATGGAAGTTCAATCACCGGAATGTACGGAGTGCATACAAAAATCACAAGACAACAAAAAAAATAAGAAAAAAAAAACAGCGTCGCATTTAGTTAAAAACACAAACTTCGCAAAATGAAAAGAAACAAAAACAAAACCAGCAACTTTTATATCATTTTTATGGCCTTCGAATCTGTTTTATGAGAAAATTAGCTCATGGACATTTTTAGAATGTGGACATCAATTTCAATAAAGCAGTTACCCATATTTCTATTTTACGCATGGATGGACAGCTTTCGTTTTTTGCAGCGGTCGCCATGTTGTATCTTTCCTTAGTTGGATCGAACGAAGAAAAATAAAGTATTCTTAAAACTGCAGAAAATATCACATTAACTGAAGAGCGCGTTGGTAACATTGACTGGCAACAGAAATGTTCGTCATCCCTCGTCCCGAGTTTTTTTTATTCTTTATTTTGTCATACAGCAAATAGCGGGAAAAAAATCAAACTGCTGAGAGGTCCCGGGTTCGATACCCGGACCAGGCAGATTTTTTCGGTCGCGCACCAGTCACCTATAGCTGTGTTTGGAGATTTGTGCTTGTCATTTGTTTCCCTTCTCCAGCGATTATTACAGCCATTAGCTCGCTTGCACCTTTGCATTAATTGCATCTTAATCATGCTGATTGGAACCCTCAATATTACGGCCCCTCCTGAAAGATAGCTTTATGTACGCCATAGTCAGCGACGGATCTAGGCCCACTTGTCGAAAGCTAACTCGTCGACGGCCAACTAGTCAACGGCCCATTCGTCGAATAGGCCACTGTAGAAGTTTGGGCTAGTTGGCATTTCATGATTAAAAATTAAAACAGCGAAAGGGCACGCACAAGAACAAGAAGTTAGACGAACAAGGCGCTGTTTTCAGCGCCTTGTTCGTCTACCTTCTTAATCTTGTCTGTGCCCTTGCGCTGTTTGAATTTTTAATCATGAATAGGCCAATTTGTTATAAGGCAACTCGTCGATGGATAACTCGTCGAAGGGGTCAACTGGTCGCCGCTTTTTCAAAGCTAAAATATAATATCTTTGTCCTGCAATTTTAAGGCAGATACTGGCCTAAAAACCGTAATATCGCCGCAGGGTTACTGACCTCCAATGTGGTCTTGCTTGTCCAAGATAACTTGCCGCTTTCGCCGTATTCACGGTGCAGTGCGGACTGGTCACTACGTCCCGCGTGAATCACTGTGGCGCGTGTTAGCCTATAAGGCCCACGCTATCACGCCGCTTCGCTGCGACAGTCTGAGGCTGCTTATTGCAAAAATGTTAACCCACCTGGCTCACCCGTACACGCCGCTTCACGGCGACAGTCTGCAGCGACTCATTACAAAAAAAGTAACGAAGAAAAGGAACGAAAGGACGATACCGAGACGACACATTTCTCAACTTGTCTCAAGGTTCTGTCCTCTCTTCGCCCTCTTGTAATTTTTCTTTGTCTTGGAATCTAAGAAGGGCGCTGTCCCTTGTCAAGCACAAATAGAAAATTTAGGTCAAGAGATTACGAGAAACCACGAACTTTTACCAAGGACCGTCATTCAACCCATTCGACGAATCGCCCTTCGACAGATTGTCCCTTCCGACGAGTTGCCCTTCGACGAATTGCCCTATTACGAATCGGCCTATTCGATGAATTGGCCGTCGATGAGATGGCCCTCGACGAGTTGGCCGTTGACGAGTTGGCTTTCGACGAGTTGGCCTGATTCCGTCGGCGACAGTTGAAGGAAGGCAATGTGTGGGTTCGTATGTTCCCACGTGTTGCTTGGTGATTGGTCCTTGCACATTCTTATGGACCGATGCCAGAACCCGATTGGCTGCGGAACCATGTTAAGATGCTGCTGGATGAGAAACGGCTCGTCAGTACTGTTGTCGTCGCTGCCGACACATTACTCGCCGGGTGGGCGAGGTGATATCTGCCGACTGTGTCCCGACGCTCGTCATTCTTCGCGACGTCGCTCTATGGGGAGTCGAGAGGACGCGGAAATCTTCTCGTCTGCAGCAACGCCTGCACGCGTAATGTGGACGTGTCCGATTGAGGGGGTGTACCCCCTCAATGGGACGCGCCCACATTACCAGTATAAAGGAAGCAGCAGAGAAGCGCGATACATTCTTGCTCGCTCAAAACAGAGAATTGGGAACTAAACAGTACACGCGCTGAGAGTCGGTGCTTCTACTGCTTTGTTCCTTATCCTCTGGTTTAAGTATTTGTGCTCTAATTACGTTTTGTTTTTTACTACGATGCGATTCGCTCACATTGCCACCATGGTTCACTGAGGGCGAACTAGGTAAGTTTTCGTTACCTCTTAACGAGGTAACGAACACTTAGCTACTTACTTTCTTACCTCTTAACGAGGTAAGAAACAACAAAGAACTGTCTTTAGGGGTGTAGTCAGGAACATTTTCCGGAATAAACTCGGGGGGAAGGGGGGGGGGGGGTGTGTAATAATGTATAAATGTATAATTTATTAAAGGGGTGGGCTGCACTTTTTTTTTTATATTTCCCGGGCGGAGGAAGGCTTTTTATCCATAGCCCTCCCCCCCCCCCCCCACACACACACACGTTGTGAATGTCATTTGTCCTTTTGGCGCAGTTCTGGAATTTTACGAAAATCTCAAGTGTGAAGCGCATGTAAGTGAAAACCGCACCCGCCACGGCGCTCGCTCTATTCATAGCAGCCGAAGACTCGTTACCAGACATATACGTGCTGCACTACAAAAGTAGCTAAATACCGTTCCTCGTTACTCGCTCAAGCAGTAACTAAATACGTTACTCGTTACCGATTCTCAAAAAGAACGCGTTGCTTTACCTCAAAGATAACGAGTTGCTTCTCTCGTTACTTTGACGACCAAATACGCAACAGCTTTTGTTTCATGGTTGATTGTTTTCCTTTCAGTAGTCGTCGCACCTAAGCAGCAGCTGCCTCTCGACGTTTTCATCAGTTAGGCTTACCCGCTTCCTTGGGGACACGCCTCCGGCGACGCTGTAGAGTCGTTCTACTGACGCGCTCGAAGGAACGGCAGTGTTGTGCTTTACGACGAGCTGGTGAATCTGAGATTCCCCTCTCTCTTTTGTTCCCTCTGCCTCTTGCGTTCGAAGTTGACAATGGGTTCTGTGCCTTCCTGCGTTGCCAACCTTTATGCTTACATTCGGTCTGTACACGATTTTAGAAGGTTCTACTAACGAACATTTTTGTGTTCTCTGGGTCAAGGACATTCCCAGCTGTTGAGTGCGACTGACGTGTTCAGCGATAGACCTTGCTATACTGTCACACTATTTAGTTCTTTTTCGGGTTGCCCATCTGCCTTTGTCGCGATAGACGCGTGCTCAGGTTAGATTTAAAACGAAGTTGTTTAAACGGTGGTGTATACCTTACTCCTAAAAAGTAACGAAATACCGTCACTCGTTACGGAAAAAGTAACTAGACAGAGGTACCTCGTTACTATATAGTAACGCTTTACGTACAAGTCTGATCGTTACTCGGTCAAAACATTCACTAACTCGTTTTCATTTGCAAAACGTACCGGAGTCGTTATGCTTAAAATAAAAAAAAGAAAACAAAGCAACGAGTTACAAGTAAAACTTGTAACGCGTCACATACAAGACTGGCGTGAATGGAATCGGCCTTCGCTCGCGGCTGAGCACTTGTTCATTGAAACCCGTCAGCAGCCATCTCGCAGCCTACGTGACCCTGGGACGCCTGCAAGCGTCAATCGGCACGCGGAAAGGCGCTCCCTTTTTTTAGCCTCCTGACTCCTTCGGCTCGGAATGTTTCCCCGCAGTTGCATCACCCTGCCGATGGAAATGGTGAACCAAATATTTAGAAGAAAAAAGATAAAAAGAAAGATGTGAAGGCGCTTCCTGAAAGTTGGTGCAATCCAGCTCCATTCCGGAGTATTTTTTTTACCACGTTCTTAGTCTTTTAGTTTTTCGAGTTTTTTTCACGTTTTTTAGCAATTTCAGAGAGATGCGGTAGAACAAATATTGAAACTTCACGTATATGAGCGATTGAAGCTACGAGCAACGTCCCAAGAGAACCCTTCATATAGGAACAGATTCAGATCTTGAACCTTGCTCTTTCACTCTAGAGAACCGCAGGAGTGGTTCCCAGATATCCTGGAACTAGAAGACGCACCCTTGCCGACATTTGCAAGCTGCAATGACGTGCTACGTCACTACCGAAACTCCCAGCTCGTGCAGTAAGGACAGCTGTCAACGCTATGAGCTCGCTCTTCCAGCCTTCGCTGCGGTACAACATAAGGTGAAACAAAGTATAGCATGGGCCTTAAATCAGCAAGAGGCTGGCGTCTATCAAGTTGAGCGAATTCCAAACTAGCAATACACGGAGAGCTGGTCAAAAATCGAGTCAGTTGAAACCAGTGCCCGAGATGGACTAATCGGTTAAGGCGTCGCCCCGGATAGGCGAAGTTCGATCCCCGCCATCTCTCTCTCTCTCTTTCCTTGACGTTAATGCAAAAATTTGAAAAACCACTCCCTCTTTCTTCACATTATTCACTTCGGCTGCACTTTTCAATCTTCCCTCACTCCCAGTAAACATACTGTGCAGCCTGTTCCCATGGGGAGGAAAGGATATGCGCGATACTTACAAAATAGTTTGCTAGATAACTAAATGACGAATTAATTTTTTAGTTAGTGCAAATAGACATATTGTTCCAATTAGACGCTTGCTGTGCGTCATTGAAAACCACTAAATCAGTAATTTACACTAAAACATTGAGCGCGTAAGAAGCATAGTAGTGCGCTAAAGTTACAGCTCGTAAAGCAGGTACAAGGCTTGGGCTTTCATAAGAGACGGAATTATCGCGCGGGGGGTTTTACCGCATCCGCTAGCCTCTTACTTGATCCACGTGTGGGAACTTTAGCACATTACACTGCTTCTCACGCGCTCAAGGTTTTTTTTTTTTTTAATTACTGATTATAGTGGTTTATGTACGTAAACGCCAAAATCAGGTAGTTCAATCGGCCGCCACAGGGACTTTCTGAAATGGCAAATGCCGTGGCGGCGTTAAGTTTGAGGGCCACTGTACCTTTCGGCAGATATCATTACGACATTAGCCTTTTTTCAGTGCGATGCGTACTTTTTGCAGGAACAATTTGGCCCCCGTTTAGAGAAACATCCTCCATATTCTTGTGTCTCTAAAGCTCATAAACAAAAAGAATACACGAACACTCGGCATCAAACCCGTCTAGAACGTGGAAGCGGCGCGCTCCGGACTGCGCGTGCGACATCTGCCGGCTGACGCTGGGCCCGAGATAGCGTGCCTCTGAGCATGCGCCTCCATTTTGCAGCGCCGGGCAGATGCCAACGTTTGAAATCATTGTCTACGATTTAATTGTTAGGTGTAATTCCCGCGTCTAGCTAATTTGCTATACCACTGTTTTGCGATACTTGCCGGCTGAAATATGTTTATATAATATATTCACAAACATTGACTTTATTTGAGGTATAATTATTTGTATTACACTTTCTATATCTTTGCATTTCTATTGGCGTAAACGCCGGCTGTAACAACGAAGCTTTGCGATTTCACAAAAACTAAAAACTCTTCCTGTTTTTTTTTCGTTTTTTTTTTTTTTAAGAAGCACGCAATGCAAGAAGTCCTTTGAGACTTTTGAAATTCAGCTATTGCTCAAGGTCACAAAAGTGTGACTGGTGGCAGCAATCAACGCTTCCGTAACACTCTTGTGTTTGGTGTTTTACCCTAAGACTGTAAGGTAGAGAGTAACGCCGCGAAAGTAACGAATTACTTTTTTTTTTGTGGTACGGGCACATACTTTTTTGGAAGGGTAATTGTAACTGTAAGTAGTTACAATTTAGCCTTGTGTAATTGTAAATATTTCTTTTCTTTTTAGTAACGTGTATAATCATATATATATATAGAAAAGAAAATATCGTACTTGTAATCGTTGTGCGGCGTTTTAAAACATGTAATTCAAGGAGTCAACGTTTCGGTCAGATGCAGACGTCCTCCAGGACTGCCCGCGATATGTATATCACGGGCACTCTCATCATCGTACCTGGATGACTTTCATTTAAGGTGATGCATACAATAAAAGGACGCCTTAGCGTCTACATCCCCGCAGCGCACGGAATGGACCAACCTTGCTGTTTGAAACCCCGTCCAATAAATGTAAACGTAAAAAAAAAAAAAAAAAAAAACCTGAAACCGCGATTGGCGCTGGGACAGTAAGCAAGCAAGAAGTCATGTCAATTATGATTTTTTTTTTGCGTAGATTGTGTTATCAAGTAGTTGCGCAAAACATTGATTCCCAGTGCGCTTATTTTCAATATCCATTTTGTTTAGTTTTGAACTATCACCGTGGTGATATAGTTGCGCGTCATGAAATATTTTATTTTGTGTTTTGTTGAAAACAGTTTTTGCCATTTTCGTTTGTGCTCCACTTCGACAGTTGCCGCCAAAGAGCACGTAATACGGCACTCGCCAAAGCAGTCCATTTCCAGTGGCAAAGAGATGCACCTTTGTGACACTGAGACTGCGTGACGATTGATGCGCAATGCCTTTTGCTCTTCTTCTATTCTTTTAAACTGATCGAAGGAAGGCAAATGACTGATGCTTTCAGTGCATTGTGGTGCAGTACATGCATATGAACTTCTGACGCTGTAGATTGTGCACATCGCAACAACTTTTTAAGCGTTTTACAAGGGCTTTAGTAAGAGTTACAAATTTGTTTCGTCTTCTAATCCCTCTTAGCTCTCGTCGTTCAAAGTTGTGTCCTGCTTCGTTCATGGTACCTTTTTTTTTCATTTCTACAAACCTTAGACGTATGGTCAGTGTAAACAAAAGTCTCGTCGACCTATCTTCTTTTGGAAAACGAAGTCATTCATTGTCATTTTCAGCGAGAATAGAATAAAAAGCAAATGATTAAGTTCGCGAGGAGTCTGATAGCGAGGAGCTCTGTGGCATCGACTGTTTCTGTTAAACCTCACCAAAAGAACGATTTGAAGCAGTTTCTTTTTTCTTCTCGCTGAGAGAGACAAGGCTAATGAAAGCTACGCAAGACTAAGCGTCCCCTTTATCATTGTGTATGGCGATTACCCTTCGTTGGCGGGAACGCGTCCTTGACGTCGCATTAAAGGTGGGTTTTCGCGTATATAGAGGCGACAACCTGGCAGGTCATCAATATACTCGATAAAGACCCCATGCATAAACATGCGGGGAGAAAAGCTCGTAGTGTAGCACGCTTATATTTCGCCTAACCTGGTTGAACGTCGCTCTTATCAAGACATTTCTTTATGGGGTTTCATATTTTATAGTTATGCATAAGCATGCGGAGATAAAGCTTCGGCTTCTCCTCATAGAGCTTAGTCTTACATACCAATACTTCGCATGATCTGATTTAATGTCGCTTTTATTTCTAAATGTTTACCGTTTGATGTTTCAAGCTGTTAAATGTTCGGTTTAGGTAAACTTGCAATAACGTGTTTTTCTTTTACTGCTTATCAAGCTTGTTTAAAGTCGCCTTATGTGTTTCTCCGACCCAAGTTGATAAAATCTCATGTTCGAATAGTTGTTGTATGTACGTTAAAAAACCACGATGTATTTATTACCTCTCTGCATACTGTGACGAAGAAGACGACGACGCTGGGGCAGCTGCGCCTCAGCATCGCGTGCCAGGCCCCGCGTGCACGGCCCGGCTTCCAAATAAATTGACGCGTCTTCGTCATTTTGGCCACACCTCTTGTAACATTTGGGAAAGGTGAGCGGTAAATCATCTTTCCTTCTTCTTCATCATCGCTCCGGATCTTGGTGGCAGCCGTCCTCCGCCGTAGTCGAGGTTTAAATTGGAGGTTTAAACATTTAAACCTCCAGGTGACTTAACAACCAATGATATTGTGGTTGCACGATGCTCGCGATGCCACAAATAAACAGAGAGGCTTTGCAAGAGCCTGCGACTAAAACAAAAAGACGCGGCGATAAGAGCAAGCTTGGCGTAAGAGCGCGGCATATCACGCCGATCATCTTTCATCTGGACGTGATTAATGGAGTCCTCAGAGTCGTTCTGTTATCGCCCGAGAGCCACTCGCTGCCGTTCAGTCTACCGACGACCAACTCCGGTAAACAAAAACTCCCTCTGGCGCCGTGAAAAATTTAGCAACGATTACACTCATGAAAAATCCACTTTCTTGCGTACATAAATAAATGTAATTAAACTCATTCCTGAGGTACCTTCATTAAATACGCAGTAGAAGTATATTGTCTTAAATTTGTCTTAAACTCGCATCATTTGCGTCGCCACCTATGCGAGGGAGTACCCTGAAACGACGACAAAATACGTCAAAGGAGCCGCCAGGTAACGCTATAAGTGGCCGTGATTCTATCATGATTCTAGCGGCCGGACATGAGAATAAGTTTGAAGTCAGGTGCCACGGAGTTTATGGCTTATAGTCAAGTTTTAGTTTATTCAGACGAGTATTTTACCACATAAAACGCCTTGCGTGCCTCATTAGCATGAAAGCAAAACGAATACAAGTATTAGGAACACAGGGAACTCGCATTGCCATTGATAGCTCAATGGCAACGTTTATAGAGTGCAGGTGTCTGCTTTTGCTATACTCCTTTTCATTAACTGCAATCCTGGCTCGAGAAATTTGTGGGATATAGAGCTGAAGGAGCGAAATTTGAAGGTCTAAACGGTAGATGTCCAACGGGTTGAAGGACTGAAGGGGTTTGAAGGGCTAAAGGAATTTGAAGGGCGGTCTAAAGGGCTGAGAGGCCACGAGGGCTGTAAGGATATTGTTAATAGGGTAACGCCGCCGCTCCGTAACTCCGGTCCATCGTGATCGAGTCAACTGCTGTTGGCTCAGTGACATTTAGGACTGCTCGCCGTTAGGGAACCTATTACTTGAATTCCCAGAGAAAGTCCTGTAGTGATGTTAGGTTGTTTTTGTCCCGGACATCGATAGACACCTTGGAGTATGTCTACCGCCGGGGACCGGGGTGTGATCGTGGAAGATGGGACCGGATGCTGGCTTTAGTTGTAGAAGACTTCTTGCTTCTTATTGCGGCCGACGGCGGAGAGTTAACGGACTTGGAGGTGAAGTTGTAATGAATACAACAAACAAAAATAAACTTTACTGGTGCGTAAAACAAATGCAGGAAGAGGATACAAATATTAAAAACTGGAACTATAACTGCCGCGCACGACTTACGTAGTTCAGCAGTTACAAAAACGGACGCCTCGGCGTCAAGTGTTTTCCCGCATACGGTTAGAACGGTGGCTAAGCCGCAGAGCATGGGCTGGTGCGCACCAGAGCCGTATATACAGAGAGTTAGGCCATTCATTGGGAAGTATAGGAGTCAAATGAGGAGACGCCATTGGCCGAATGCATGCTGGGCGTGTTCATGGGCGTCTTCACAAATTCGAGTGTGGCCAACCAGAAGCCAGAAATATTACTGTGGCGGTGGTCGCGAGAAACGAAATTAATGAGTGCGTCGGAGTAACTCTCGGCAACTGAAAATATGGTGCACGTGATGTTTATATCACTCATACAAAATCATGATGGATGAGCGCGACTAGCGGAACGATCGACATAATCCGAACGCCAGGCGCGGAGGGCCGGGAATCTGCCGTCCGAGCGGTCACACACTGTTCGAGCAAAAGAGAGTTCGAGCGGCACATTCGTTCTTTACACCCTTCTGCATGATCATAATCGAAACATCAAGTGCACCCTATATTCAACCATGAAGCGTTAGTACATTTAACTATTACGCATTTATTAAAACCACACATCTATGATTAAAACTGTCTCTTGCTACCACCTTTAGGGAATTCTTTTCGGCTTCTGGCTGGCCGAGAGAGCAAGTCAAGCCCTCTTTCTGCGTCTGGTGCACGCCCTGGCTCTGCCCGTTGCTCCCGCTGACCAAACTCTCTCTATACACGGCTCTGTCACGCACGACAGGAGAAACGTGGCATACCGCGGAAAAGAACTACTGGGCCACTCGGGCCCGTTCAAACTCGACGATGTTTCCGTCCGGTCGGGGGTTATGACAGTGTGCAGAAACCTGTCCCGTCCAATCAGGGTCTAGTTAGAATCCCATTGGGTACAGGCCCCGACGTGCACTCCCAACCGATCGGACGGGCAAGAATACCCGCGCCAGGAAGCAGACAGGTCAGCTCCCTAGGACAGGTCCCGCGGCTAGAGCCCAAACACTGAGACACGAGCCCTGGTTTGTTTAGGGTCGGAGAAAGTAAACTGACTCCCAGGATTTGAGCGAGAATCGCCATGTCGGGCCTCACCGAGAAAAACCGTCGCTCGGAGTGTGAGCATTAGGTACGTTAAAACCAATATATAAACGGAGAACTTGCCAGACACAACACGCGTGGGTCTCGCGAACGCAAGCGCAGCGAAAGATCACATCCGGATTCCAAAAATACGGGGTCCACCCCGCTGTTTCACCCGATGCTGCGTCTACGTCTGCGCGTAAACCTCTGTCGCGCTCGCGACCCCAGAAGGCAGCCCCCACAGTCACTGGAACTTGATCCGCAATCTCCGCCGGTGAGGCCTGCGCCCGAGACCCGCGTCCAAGGCACTTCTTCTAGTTCATGAAACGCCGCCTGCCCGTTGACAAGTGCACTTAGGAGTTATACTGGCAGTGTATAGGTTTGTCTGTCTGGATGCAGCGGCCTTTGGGTTAAAAGGAAGACTTGCGGGCAATGACCCGCGGGGGAAAGACACAACCTCGCCGTTAGTGGAAACTCTCTAGGTTCAACATCGTACCGGAACGTATAAGCAAATGCTTTAACAAATGCTTTAAGCAAAACGTCGCCTCGGGGGCTCGCGAAAATGCGACCACCTCTACAGTTTCGTTACTGAAATTGGGCATAGTGTGACGGGCCGGCTCACTGGGGAGCTCTTGAAAACGCGGAAGTGTTCTGAACTCGATGGCTCTGCCAGTCTCTCAGAGGGCGTCGAGAGAGGAGGGTCTTCTGCGTCAGACCACTTGATCCAATTTAGACTGTTAACGAACTCTAATTGTGCTCCAAAATATAAAGATAGTGAAAGAAGACGAGAGAAAGTAAAAACGCAATAAAACTCTGAACTCCTAAAAAAAAAAAAAAGGTTTTTATTTGTAAAACTCTAGAGAGTTGTATCAGAAAAAATTCCGATCAACGTCTTTCACTACAAAATTGCATATTTATTGAAATAATACCAATGAAAAACTGTATCGAAAATTGCACTGCAATGGACGACAACCGAAATGCACAGCGTCGTCTAGTGCTGCACCGAAGAACCTGCTCCGTCTCACCAGTTGGCTTCGGCGCTGACGAAGGCTAGGGCGCGAAAGCGTAGTTCTGAGGAAACCTTCCCACGCACAAGCACTCGCGCAGAGAAAGCTCTTTCGAAAACCAGGCGCCCGCGCCCGTGCCTTTGCCGGCACTCAAAGTCAAATTTCGAGCTGGACTGTACGTCCGCCATGTTGGTTACAGCGAGAAACCAGAGACCGGCGGGGCGACGAGCACGTACATGCGCAAGAAAAGCGTAGAACAATATGCTTGGCTCGCAGGTGTGGCTGAGGATCGATGAGGGTGAGCAGTAGGCCTCGATTGTCATTACCGACAACGCTACGTAATCGACAAACAGCAGAGGAATCTCGACACAACAAAGATGGCTGCGCACAGAGTGTTGCCAGACGTTCGAACGATTTCGCATATGGTATATTATGTTGCTACGTGAAACGTTCCAGGTTTAGCACTATACCTGTTTTCACCTCAAGAAAAAAGTACGTTTTGCGCATTGTTCCTACGCGGCGGGAAATAGTGCTTACGAGATTCGGTTGTTGGAGGAAAAAGCGATGCTTTTGACGTTTGGAACGTGTACGTCTTGATAAGATAACATATATCTAATCTAAAATTCACCTACATATGTCTTCATTATCCACATAAAGGGGGAAATTAGTAATATTCCGCGAGGAGCCGGACTTGTTTTACTTCGGTTCTTGAGGTGAAAACAGGTATAGTAGCCTCTAAGCATTTGTTCTCGAGCTGTGCCTCCAGGTCCCTCCACGGCTGTCTACCCCATTGACTCATTGACCCATTGACTTTCCCCGTCGCTAAATTTAGCGGAAAAACTTAATTTGTGTGTTGGTCGCGTAACGTCAAGCTATGTGACGTCACTTTCCCAGCTAAATTCGCAGGAAATTCGGGTAAATTCGCAGGCACGCTTTTTGTGGCTCTACCTTTTTTAAAAACGTAACATATAAAAATTAAAAAGAAATTCTTAATTTGACGTTAGGTAACGGCGTACGTCGTCTATCCGTCATGCGCATAAAGACCCCAAGTTAGCCCTTGTACTAAAATGGCCAAATTTCTCATCGACAATGTGAATCAGTGGTTGCTTTTAGCAAACCGTTACCGTGTTCCGAAAACCGCACTGCCGGAGTCTTTGAAGCATGCTTTTAAGCGCGCGCGCCCCACGGTTACGGTATCACTCGGGTGCGCGCTTAAAAGCATGCTTCAAAGGCTCCAGAAGTGCAGCACGTGGAACTTAGTAACGGTTTGCTAAAAAAAAAAAAAAAAAAACTATTATCGCTATACAAAGTCAGACCGACATTACGTTGTCGAAGGATCCAACCTTTAATTGGCCTTTTTTTTTTTTTTCTAGAAAGGCATTCCCAGAGTTGGACAATGAGCCCTGATAAATGTTGGATACATCATCTCCATCCGATTGTTCCTAATGGCCTGTCATCAGGAAGCCCCTGACAAGCAGATCTACGAGCTTTGTTATGGGTATTTATTTTTGTAGTTCTAACTCAAACACCCGTTGTTAAAATCTAAAAAAAAAAAGAAAACACAAAAAATGTAACGTATTGTTTTTGAGACTCGGTGACGACTAACACACCAAGTCACTATGATAGAGTAAGGGGTAATAATTCTTTTTTTGCTTTTTTTTTTAACACGTATTTATCTGGTTGCACAGAGCACAGACGTGTTCCAATAGCCGACTTCCAGCTTCTAGAACCTTCAACCTCATTTCGCATTCCACAATCAACAAAAAAGTGCGTGCTTCGATCGAGTGTTCGGATTGCTTCTTTTGTCGCGGAATTGCACACGGGAATCCACCCCACCAGCAACATTCATAAAAAAAAACAATGAAGAAAATAAATCGAGTATCTCATTTCCTCAGCAATCTCCGGCCAGGAGTTGTTCTTGAATCGCCCATGGGACGTTGTTACAGTGACGGCCGCTCACACGCAAAAGTTTAGGGACAGAAAAATATTGCCTTTCGCGTCGTCCCGGAAACTGAAACGGTGAGTATCAAATAGCCCGAAAAGACTAGTTCGAAAGAACAAAAAGAAAAAAAAAAATAATGAAAAAAACATGCAAATAAAAAAAGCCTCATGCATGTTTCTGAAACGTCTATTTGTTTTTTCTCTTCCTTTTTTTTTCTTTTTCTTTTTTTTTTTCGTTTTCCCCTTTCGGGATTTATGCTTCAATTGACGACGTCCATGACAGTTCCGATGCTTCCCTCGGTGTTTTTATTCATCTTCTGCCCGGCAATCGAGAGCTCGACGGAAAGCTTCTTTATTAATAATGTGCATTTAATAACCTCGAATAATGTATCCCACGTACAAACACGGAGGGGGAAAGAAAAACGCGCTATTTTCTTTAATGGCGCCCTCATATGGACAAATTAAGAAATACATTATTGCGAGCGTTAAACAACTTGACTGCTGTTTGCTGTCTTTCATCGTGGAGTTTGTTACCTTGGATACACGTTATGGGAATCGGCGACTTCTCGCGTTGATAGCCGCGTGTTGTATAGGAAGCAAGGTGTCGAAAATACGATCTTATCGAATAAAATATACTCCTTCCGAAACATTCGACTAAACGCAAGATTGTCTCCGCATATTTTATTTACCCTTCTTGGTTTTTTGTTGGTTTTATTTACGGCCTGAATGAGATGCGTCACCTACGAGTCCACTGACTGAGCCCGATATTCGGGTAATTTTCAGTCGTATCCTTGCCTTCCACGACCGCGTCCCTTTTGCAAGCAAGACGTGGCTCCAAATGCCTTGTCTCACCAGTGGTGGAGGCGTGCGCCGAAGATAGGTCCAGGGTAAACAGCAGGGCCAATCCCTCGAAACCCGAGACCGTAAGAAACCATTGTGCTTCTATACTTCGTTTGATCTTCAGTCCAGACGAAGCTGACGCTGCGAGCTGATGGGACCAACCAGACACCGTCAGAAGCCCTCCATCATGGTGTTTCTCTACGTGTTCTAACATCGCTGAGCCAATCGTAAACAGAGAAGGCCTAGTGACTTGCGCTTTTGACGCTGCTTAGTTGGTCCCCTTTACCTCGAAACTTCGGCTGCGCCTGGACTTAAGCTGGAGCAAAGTAGAGTACCTTCCCAAAAAGCGCTCGGAGTACCAACCACCGTAATCTATGGGGCAATCTTTGCGAATGGCAAACCCCGATACTTTGCTACCCATTACTGAAGCCTGCTACGCCGACACCACATTTCCCTCAAGTGCATATTCAGTATCAGGAGCATCGGACTCTTTCTGAAATGTCACTAGACGTTTATAAAACTTTTGCTTACGACGAGGGTAGAACATTTGTATAGTTGGCATGCCATTGCTTCGGAAAAAATACCCCAGTGTGGGAGGATTTCGCTAGTAAACTTTGAGATTTTTCTATAAAACGAATGTAATCAGGCTGTCAAAGCTAACATAATAATGTTTTTATTGTATTTCTGTGATCTAGTTTTTTATTCATCGTTTGTTCTTGAATTAAATTATTTTATGGTAACATTTTTATATATTCCACTTTATGATCTTGCATTTGTTTGCTCATTATTATATCTCACTCATTTCACTTAAGGATTTTATATTGATATAACTTTATGTTTCTGGCAATTCTCTATTTCTTAATTGATTGATTGATTCCTTACTTTCTCGTTTATTTTGTTAGGTGTTTGACAAAACGAATGCCTGCTTCTTTCATTGTAGATGTACGGGAAATAAAGCATTTCGCGAGCTTGCCTCCAAGAAGGAAAAGAAAAAAAGTCGAAGTTTCTTTCGCACAACGCATAAAAAACAAAACAAAACAACGATTGCTCGGAAACTTGACGACATGTTCTCCGTGTTCTCATATTGTTTTCGCCCATCTTTTGATTGATTCCCGCAGAGCCTCTCCTTTCCTCTTCCTGTCTTGTATTTTGATTCGCGTCTGGGTTCGGAAATATGCTCTTTGATCGACGAAAACGGCGCCGCGACCGACTTCCCCTATCCTCCCACTCCGTTCTTCCTTGGCGGTCAAGGCCAGCGACGACGGCAAAGATGCCGCCACCGTGACAATCGTCGACCTTGAATCCTTCGGGATGCTGCGAGCTTGCTTCTTCCGATCGCCAAGACTTGCGACGTCGGAGGCCATTTGCTTAGGCCGGCGGACGGCGGGAAGAGGATACTGAGTGTAAGTCACCCGGAGGACAAGGCCTACGCCAAAACGTCATCACTGGTGGCACTAGCCGCTAGCGCAGAGGTCTCAAACCCATTTGAGTGTGGGGGCCAGATAGCCCACACCGGAAAGATCGAGGGTCAACGTAAGTTAGAAGGGGGGGGGGGGGAGGGGGGAGGGCGGGTTTAAAAGATTTTAAAGATAAGAGACCTCGTTCTCTATGCTTTTTCTAAAGCCCAAGTTTCGCCTGTGATATCTTTAGATTTGACTTGTTTATATGACCATATATGACTATATTTATATTTTTGACAGAACAAGAGAGCGAATACACTGTCGTTTCCGCTGCTCAATTCACTCAGGAATTAACCAAGCTCGACATTTATCTAAAAACAATCAGTTTATTTAACAGTTTTTGCTTTTCTGATGATATTACAAACTCTAAACAAATACTTGTCTTTTAATGGTGACATAGTTTTTAAGGCGAGAATCCCAAGCTCGAAGCACTTTATCTTTGGCAGTTGCTCCTGCTGATCGAGAATGCGCGGCCGAGATACATCCTTCAAAGAAAAGCTCGCGCTTGAAGCCTAATAGCGGAATTGTTGTCCATTACAAACAGCTGGCAAACAAAAAATAAAACAAAACAAAGGAAAATCAACACAGATAATTATAAACGACGTGAATACGTTAAAAGAGCATAGTTACTTTTCGAGCGAAAATTAATCGACGAGATGAGATCACTATGGCGCAAGCCATTTCTAGAGCTCGAGACATAAGAACCGGGGCACGTAGCCGGTCGCCTGCGGACCGCGTCACAGCTAGCACGGGCCGCATGCGGTCCGCGGGCTGCGTGTTTGCGACCCTTGCACTATAGTGGATTCATGCAGCGCTGGCGCTAGCATGGTCGCCAGTTCGTCGCGCAGCATCTCCCAACGAGCGCGAGGCTTGCACGTGGCGCCACCAAGAGGGACGTGTCTGCCGCTTATCGGCGATCTTTTGTCGAGTTGCTGCGTGTTTTGGGCTGGAATCCACTAACGATGACGTCACGAGTAGCCCTTCTTGCCGTGCAGATACTCCTCCGATTCGTCGGTGGCTACCTTGTCATCCTCCGCCTCACACCAGTCTTGAAACCAACCCAAACACCTTCTTGTCGAAGCGGGATCTCGAACGTCATCTTCAGTCTCGTCTTCATCTTGGGTCATAGCTTCAGTCACACGGGAAAGTATCTCTCCGACGTGCGCGTAGACTTCAAGGCGCTCGTCCTCGGGCAATATGCGGAGTTGGCGGAACTGAGGCCACAGAAATGTGGCGGTCTTGTGGAGGAGTGAAATTTTCAGCTTCGTATCCAGGAAATGACGAGCACGGACCTTAATCTTCTCGATTTCCACTGCTTCTACTGCAGACACCGGAGCATGTTCAAGATGGGTCTTCAACGCGAAAGCGTAAAGCACAAACAGAGGAAGTGTTTGACGTTTTTCCTCCTCGTACGCGTCGGTAGCATCTTTGAAGGGTTGCAGGAACTCTATTAGCTCGTTGAGTGTTGTCTTGTTCTCGCTTTCCATCACTAGACCGTTCCTTGACTCCAGCAGAGCTTCTATCTCCTTGAACTGAAAGCATTCAGCCTTTAGCATGGGTACCTTTCGCGCACGCGGTTGTCACTTTCTCCTTTACGTCCGCGGGCACGGGAGGTTTAGGGAATTGAGGAAATAAAAAATAAGAAATACTTGCGCTGTTCGATGAAACCTTGCACTTGTGACGACTGAGATGAGACGTCCCGGTCCTTGAACGAACGACTCTGAACATGTCCTTCGGGCACCGACGTTATGGAGTCCACTGCTATGAGGAATTGTTCCCATACAGAGCCTTAGAGTTTGTCTTCTCAACAAGTTTGTAGAGCATACGTGTTGGCTCGCTGATCGCCGATATTGGCGCACCACCTTCCATTGCTGCCACCGGGACAGAAGGCGGCAGTATGGGAAATAAATGATAATACAAGAAAGGTTTCTCACAAACGATGGACTCGTCAAGCGTCTATTTCTTATTGGACGGTTGGTAACACGGGCAGGACATAGTGCGATTCTACTGGTCATTTCTAACCCGGAAAGATTCTAGAAGGAAAGAAGAGACAATAACAACCTCGCTAGTGCATCTTCGAAAGGCTGCGTAAACAAAAAAACAAATTGTTTTGTTTGTTTGTATTGCAAATTAAACCTATAAAGTATGTGATAGATATCATTGCTCCATGTCTAACACACATATCCAACATCGCAATATCATCTGGCGCTTTTCCCCAAAAATGCAAACAGCAAATGTTTTGCGTTGTTTAAAGCAGGGGTAACAAAAATGAACTAGGGAACTACCGTTCTATCTTTATACTTCCTGTGTTCTCAAAAAGTCTAGAAAAGATAATTCACTCTCGTGTTGTTAACTTTTGTGATAAGCACTCTATAATTACTGATTGTCAATTCGGATTTCGAAAGAATAGGTCAACAGAGATAGCGTTATTTGTTCAAAAAGAAGACATACTTAGAAAATGTCGAAGAAGAATCCTTAACGCTTGGGATATTTTTAGACTTCAGCAAAGCGTTTGACTGTATAAATCATTCCATTTTGTTAGATAAACTATATGCTTATGGCATTCGTGATCTTCCACATGCACTAATCAAATCCTATTTAAAATATCGTACCCAGTTTGTGCAAATTAATTATGAGAAATCAATTCCGTTAACCATATCAGCAGGAGTGCCCCAAGGAAGTATTCTTGGACCACTTCTTTTTCTGTTATATATTAATGATATTGTGAAGATTGATTCCAGCTGTAAATATATAATTTATGCGGATGATACGAGTATATTGTTTTCTGATATATCCGAAGAGGGCCTCATAAATAAAGCTAACACATTTCTTTCGAAGTTGAAAGTATGGTCCGAGTACAATTGCTTGAACATAAATACTTCAAAAACAAAAGCATTAATGTTTCGTCCACGTGGTTCAAGTAACCGAGTTTATAGTCCTCTTAATTTCGGATCTTCAAACATTGAATTTGTAAATAGCGTAAAAACTCTGGGAGTAATTTTTTCCGATGACATGCTCTGGACTAATCACGTGAAGTATCTCTGCTCTAAATTAGGCAAAGCTGCTGGAATTATAAATAAGCATAGGCACGTCCTTCCAACCAACGTAAAAAGGTTTTGTACAATTCCTTATTTCATTCTCACTTATGTTACTGCACCCTTATCTGGGGTAATACGTCTTTTTCAAACTTACATATAATACACTTATTGCAAAAAAAGTGTTAAGAATAATAGCTAACGTTTCCTACATACATCATACGCATTCACTGTTCAAATCATACAAGATTATCACTATACACCAAATCTATAACTATCGTTTAACGATGGCGTATAAATATGCGGCATTAGGACGCTCAAATATAATTCTTCAATTGTCTGATTTAAAAGAAAAAAACGATTATTATTCATCTAGAAATCACCAGCCCTGGCAAATTCCGAAATGTAGGACCAACTATGGAAAACAAAAAATTAGTTATGCTTTGCCGTCTATGCTGAACGAATATTTTGTTAAAAAAATAGATATTGTACAATTGTCCAACAACCAAATAATCAATTGTTCATTTGATTTTCGCTTTTTTTGACCACTGTATATATGTACTCCGTCGTAGCTGCTGAATGGGGGCCCGGAGCCTCGTCAAGCTGCATTTCTGCAGCTTTTTCTCCGGCCTCCCATTCACCACTTGTATTTGTGGTGAAAATAAAGTTCGTATCGTATCGTATCGTATCGTAACTCTAAAGAAATACTTGTCTTTTAATGGTGACATAGTCTTTAAGGCGAGAATCCCGAGCTCGTAGCAGTTTATCTTTGGCAGTTGCTCCTGCTGATCGAGAGTGCGCGGCCGAGATACATCCTTCAAAGAAAAGCTCGCGCTTGAAGCCTAATAGCGGAATTGTTGTCCATTACAAACAGCTGGCAAACAAAAAATAAAACAAAACAAAGGAAAAATCAACACAGATAAGTATAAACGATGCGAATACGTTAAAAGAGCATAGTTACTTTTCGAGCGAAAATTAATCGACCAGATGAGATCACTATGGCGCAAGCCATTTCTAGAGCTCGAGACATAAGAACCGGGGCACGTAGCCGGTCGCCTGCGGGCCGCGTCACAGCTAGTCACGGACCGCATGCGGTCCGCGGGCCGCGTGTTTGCGACCCTTGCACTAGAGTGGATTCATGCAGCGCTTGCGCCAGCATGGTCGCCAGTTCGTCGCGCAGCATCTCCCAACGAGCGCGAGGCTTGCACGTGGCGCCACCAAGAGGGACGTGTCTGCCGCTTATCGGCGATCTTTTGTCAAGTTGCTGCGTGTTTGGGGCGAGAATCCACTAACGATGACGTCACGCGCAGGCCTTGTATTCTAGGCGGTCCTGAATGAGTCGGCGCACGTCGCTGCACGCTCGGCTGCCGCGCCGCAGCGCCCGCCCTTCGTACGGTCTGCGCCATCGCTGCCCTGATGAGACGGAACGCTTCGTCCGTCCCGACGTCCATCCAGACCCGGCGGAGCAGCAGCGACAAAAGAAGCGAGTTGGGGATCGCGCAAAGAAGAATCGGAACGGGGAATTGTCAGAAGGGACGTGACGACAGGAAGCCGATCCTTCAGTCGGTCCATTTTTGTTTCCTTCTGCTTCTTATTTTATTCGTGGTGGAAGCCGGGTGGCGTACGGGGTGGGCCTCCCAGGGAATCTGTGCTACGGAAAGGTTTCTGGACGTTTGGGGATAAGTAAGACGGAAACGAGAAAAGGATGAGCGAGGAAGCGATTGAACGAAAAGGAAAAGGGGCAGCACGGGAGTCATGGACGTCATCTGATGTTTCTGTTGTCGCGTGAAAGTGAAGGCCCTAGGTGCGGAATGGCACTGGCATAGACGCTTCGCTCTCGAGAGAACGGTTCCTGCGCGTGCGCAGTAACCGCGTCTCATTTCGGGCAAACGCGGTTGCCTACGAGCATCGGGCCAGAGTACGTATAACATGTCACTGTGTTATAGGGTTAGACATGTAATGACAATAATGACACTTCGTTACTATAAATTTCATTACCCTCGAGGCCCGTAAGCATTACAGAGAGAAGGTACTACACAAAGAACACAAACAAAATTCGGAATAAAAACAATAACATGACAAAATATGCAGTGAAGGCATGAACATTCGAGATTTACATTTATAAATAGGGTTGGTCGTTGCAGTTATAAATGAATGGATTTAAGATGGTGACACCAAAACGCGGGAAGATGGTTTTATTCCGATAACGTTCTGCATACGAAAGAGTCGATTTGGGCAGTGGGAAATACACGGAGAAGGAAGAAGGAGCTAATCTTTCAGAGCAAGGTTAGTGAGTAACGTGCAGATCGCAGGCTCCCCGTGAACTCGACGTTTAGCGGCGCGCACCGCGAGTCAGCGGCCCAGCACCGCACATGTCAGCCCGGCTTTCTGAACTGTCGCCTTTCAGGGAGGAGAAACAGTGGGAGAGGGGGAAAGGGGAGTGTCAGCACGGGAATGTTTACGGCTCGTTTGGCGCCCCGTTGTTGTTGGGACGTCGCGCACCCGAGGAGACGGCAATCTGAGACTGCCACGCTGGAGAGCATCAGCAAGACGGATGCGGGGCGACAATTCCTTCCGGCATGCAGACGAGTACATGAGGAAATAAATGCCCGTCAACGCCCGGTGCGCTTATCATTCACTCTCAGAAGCTTCTACGCGTATGCTGCCCTGCGGTGCACACGGAGCACCGACCATATATCATTTTCCTTTCTCCTGTTTAGTTATCGAGGTAAGTGGTCGGTACCATGCTCCATTGTCGCTATTGAAGCTGCACTTTTATGAGAGAACGATATCCGTCGCCCTACTTATGGCCTAAGCTTGTTAAAGGAACACCGATAATGGATGGTAAATGCATCGCAGGATGTACTTTTGTCTTTAAGATTGCGTGCGAGAATTTCATGAGAACGTGATAAGTTGCATTTGCTTCGTCTTTGAATGGCAAAGCTGGCAGCGCGTACAATACTGTAAACAATTACGAGGGAAGCTCGAAACACGTGGAGCCAAAGCTCGTGCTTCAATCCTCACTCCTGTCAGTTTCAATCTGGACGAGCATCGTACCAGGATCTGGATGAGCATCACTACTCCGTGATACGTGAATCAAGTTAAAGGCCCCATGCTAGCAGTCGCGCTGCACTGGCTAAATTTCTCATCTATGCGGTGTAACAATGCCATCGAAAACCCTGGCACACTATACTCGCGCTGTCTAAACACCTAACGTCAAAAGTGACCTTGTCTTTGTAACACAATTCATTCATGAAATGACCTTTCGGTAAAAATTTGTATTTTATTTTGGAACCTCATAAAGAGGGCAATTTAGTAACGCAAATAATTACCCACCTTCGTTAATTTCAATAAATATTACTCGCCTTTGATTTCATTCGAGAAATATAAATTACCTCGAGAGAAACGAAAAGCTGCGTCGGTACGTGAAGGGATAAAAGAATATTTGCGAAGTAAGCGCCCTTACATTTGGAAAATAATGTCATTGAGATTAGTTAATTTTAATTTTGTTAATAACTAGAATTTTTAATTTTAATTTTTAATAAAACTCGAAATGGTGAAATTTGTCGATGAGGTAGGAAAAGCCTTTACGGAAAGCTCCTGGAGGAGGTGGTGACTTTTCGCACGATTATCGCTTTTTTCCCACTCCTCTCGGTCTGAGCCCTCAGTCCAAAGCCCCGTTGGCTCCGGCTATCCGGCTGACCCGCTCCATTAGCTGTCGGTGGTCACGAGGCGCTGTGCTGGACAGTGCAGCCTCCTAGAAGCCTCAGTGCAGCAGTCAGCATTTCACTGAGACATCTCCTTCGAAGCTCGAAAATTGAAATCAAGGAGCTTTTCTGTGTTCAAGCGCACTTTGCAACGTAATTTAATTACTTCCAAATAACTTTTATGGAGCTCAACAACTTAAAAAAGAATGTATATTTTTTTTTTTTTTTTTTACGATATTAGCAAAGTTTGGGCACGTGTAATGCATTCTATAACTTCATCTGAAAGGTCCGAGGGCAGAGGAGACTAGGGGTGCCTTCATGTGCGCTGCCATAGCGTGATGATCAACATGCCTGTTTCCCTTTCCCTCACCCTCTGTGTGATGTACCGGTAATTTTAGGATAATGCAAGATATACATTTATTTAACTGGTAGATTAGATTCGGTTGACAACGTCTTCTTCGGTCTGCGACCGCGCCCAGTCTGCACTTTCACGCAGGCGTCACGTTCTTCTCCGCGGCTCGCTCTCTCTCGCCGGCGTCTCCGGTTGCATCAGCCCGCGCGTCGTTGCCTGGACCAAAGGTCGTGTTCGCTGTGCGTGGCGAACACGCACACAATACACGGCACGCACACAATACACGGCAATATCTCCCCCTTAAAAAAACTTCACGTTTTCACATGCCCAGCCGCGTTGGTGGCTGCCGCGTCCGCGTTGATTTTCTGAGAAGAGGAGGGCTGCCCTCCGTGCCTTGGCCACATGTGCCATTGAGCGGTGTGGCTGGCGAGCTTGGAGTGCCTGCCTCCGGTGCTGCAGGATCGCTCTGGCCGTCCAGAATTGTGGTTGGGAAGTCGTCGCTGGAAATTGGAGACGGTGAACCGTTTCGCTGACTGATGCCTCGAGAAGGGGTGAACATTTTCGATGTTTTTGCGCCCTTGGTGCTATTGTCTTCATTCGGAGATATTCCCTCTTCCTCCTTGGGTACATGTCTCAGCTGTTCAATGTGCCGTTTCCAGGTATTTCCGTCGTTCGTGCGAATCTCATATGTTCGGTTTCCTAGAACTCGTACGATGACTCCTTTCGACCATTTCTTGCCATTCCTGTAGTCTCTTGCCCAGACCTGGTCGCTCTGATGTAGGTGTCGTTCTTTAGAGTTGCGCGAGGCGTGCTGCTTCGCCTGTTTTGATCGCACGACATCCGTTATTGATGGTCTTAGAAGATCAAACCTTGTGCGAAATTCGTCTCCTGTCATCATTTTGGCAGGTGTTGAGCCAGTTGTCGTGTGCGGGGTTGTCCGGTATGCCACCAAGAAGTTATGGCATGCCTCTTCCATGGTCAGCCCCGACTTCAGGCTTGCGTTGACAGACTTCTTGAATGTTCCCACGAAGTTTTCTGCCGCACCGTTCGTTGCGGGATGGTTAGGGGGTGAGAGTGACTGATGCACTCCGTTTCTTGTCATGAAATCCCGGAATTCGCTTGATCGGAATTGCGGGCCATTGTCTGTCACAATCCTTTCTGGCGGTCCATATCTTGCAAAGAGAGTTAGAAACACTCTTATGTGTGGCTGCCGAAGTCGTCGAGGTCATAGGCACTACCTCGGGCCATTTTTAATAAGCATCCATGATCAGCAAGAAATTCATTCCCTGAAAGGGTTCTGCGAAGTCTGCATGCAGGCGTTTCCATTTCTTTTTTGGGTATTCCCACGGGTGTATGGGAACTTTGGGTGCCTCCTTGCTCACTTCCTGGCATGGCCGACAACTTCGGATCATCGTTTCGATGTCATGATACAAAAGCGGCCACCACACGTAGTATCGTGCCAGTCCCTTCATCTTCGTCATTTCCGCATGACCTTGATACAAGTCGTTCAAAACGTGTTTTCGGTACCTCGAGGGTACGATGACGCGTGTTCTCCACATCAAGCAGTCCAGCTCTACGGTTAGTTCTGTTCTGCGATGGAAGTAAGGCTTGAGGTCATCGGAATTCACTTGTTCCGGCCATACATCCATGGTGAGTCTTAAAACTTTAGACAACACGGTGTCCTTTCGTGTATCTCTGCTGATCTGCTTATGTGTCAGTGGAAGTGCTTGAAACTTTTCCAGATGGAAACATTTGATTTAGTCCATTCTTGCAGTTTCTGATTTCGTAGCGCCCTTGTCAGTCATTGGGAGTCTCGACAGCGTGTCTGCGACTACGTTCTTATCGGTCGACACGTACTTTATGTCGAAGTCATACCCTGACAAGATGATTGCCCATCGCTGCATTCTTGCTGCAACCGTGCCTGGGATTTCCTTACCGGGATTGAAAATCGATACCAGGGGTTTGTGGTCCGTCCACAGCGTGAAGTGGCGTCCAAACAAATACTGGTGAAATTTCTTTACGCCCTCAAGTAGACTCAGCGCTTCTTTGTCAATCTGAGAGTAGTTTCGCTCACCTTTAGAAAGCGTTCTTGACATGAAGGCGATCGGCCTCCGTTGCTTGTTGGGTAGTACGTGTTGAAGTACTGCACCAATGCCATGGCTCGATGCGTCACAGTGCAGTTCCAGAGGAAGTGCAGGGTCATAGTGCACTAGCAGACTCTGCTTGGTGAGTTGCTTCTTCGCTTCGTTGAAGGCTCTCTGGCATGATCTCGACCACTCCCACCTTTTATCTTTTCGCAGCAGTTCCTGTAGCGGATGTAGTGTATCGGCTGCGTTGCTGATGAACTTCCTGTAGTAGTTCAGGAGTCCCAGAAATACTCTGAGTTCTTTTTGGTCTTTGGGCGTCTACGCTTGTAGGATCGCATCCACCTTCGTGGGATTTGAGTGGATCCCTTGTTTGTCTACAACATGTCCTAGGTACTCGATGGAGTCCTGCATGAAGCAGCATTTTTCTTTTCCCAAGCGAAGGCCACTTTCCTTGAGTTTTTGCAGTACGATGTCCAGGTTCCGCAGGTGATGTTGATCGTTCTTGCCAGCTACCACGATGTCATCCTGAAATGCACCTGTGTACAGCAAGTTTCCAACGAGTTCTTCGATGACGCTTTGGAAGATAGCTGATGCTGGGGTTATTCCAAATGGCACTCAGTTCACCTGATAGAGCCCTTTGTGTGTGTTGATCACAGTGAGGTTTCTTGATTCTTCCGCTAAGGGGATCTGGAATTAGGCTTGTTTGCAATCCAGCTTGCGGTGAACTTCTCCCCATGGGCAATCTTCACAAAGAGATCTTCAGTCTTCGGTAGTGGGTACCTATCTGGCTTCAAGGCTGGGTTGAGTGTAACTTTGTAATCCCCGCATATGCGCACTTGTCCATTTGCCTTCATCACTGGAACGATTGGAGTCGCCCACTCACTCCTCATCACAGGAGTGATTATGTGCTCTTTCTCAAGACGATCCAGCTCCTCTTCGATCTTTTGTCGGAGGGCGTATGGAACTGACCTTGGTCTGAGAAACTTTGGTTGAGCATCATCATTCACGCAGAGTTTCACGGCGTGGTCCTTCAGTTCTCCCGGACCTTCAAAGATGGAACTGTGTTTCTGTAGCACAGTTGCGAGAGTTAAGGTCTTCCGCACGCACGTTGTGTACTTCCTCCCAGTTCACTTGAAAATCCTGAATCTATGCCCTTCCCAGTATGGGAGGTCCCCATTCTTCACCACTTGGATTTCATGACGCTTGACTTGCCCGTTGTACCGCATCTCCACTTGAACCATTCCCTCTGGAACGATGGGCTTGCCGGTGTACGGCTTCAGCGTTATTCCCGAAGGTTTCAACTGGATGTCTGGAAGAATTTCTTGAAACGTCTCCAGGTTGATCATAGTCACGGGTGAGCCTGTGTCAATCTCCATCCGAAGAGGTTTGTTGCAAATCTCCACAGTTACTGTGATGGGTCTCGGGTAGCTTGAGTCGATGAAATAAAACGGAGTTTCGTCTCCCGAGTTCTGTGTAGTGACATGGTTGGTGAAGTTGGGTTTGTCCTTTTTTCTTGAGTCTTGTGGATCTCGTATCCTGTCACGGCAGACCAAATGGAAGTGTCCTGTTCTTCCGCATATTTTGCAAGTCTTGTTCCTTGCAAAGCAGTTTTCAGGGTCGTGATTGGTTTCGCCGCAGCTGTGACATGGGATCCTGCTTGTGCGAGATTTTCCTTCACCCTCGCTTGCCTTTTTCGGAAGTGACGTCTTGTATTTCCGCCCTTGCACCAAGCGATTGACATCTTGTTGGGTCTCGGTCTCGCTCCTTATTTCCTTCGCATCCTTCATGGCTACCTCCATCGAAGTGGCAAGATCCACCGCTGCCTTGAATGTCAGCGTCGGTTCAGCCAGCAGCTTTTCGAGAATGTTTCCGTCCTTAATGCCGTCAATGAGCTTGTCTCGAAGTCGGTCGTTGAGGGAAACACCGAAGTTTGCATTGCAGTGAAAGCTGTTGAGCGCAGCTACGTAATCTGCGATGGTTTCGGACTCCAGCTGCCTTCCGGTGATGGAATTTGTAGCGTTCAACCGTTTTCATGGGCGTCGGGTCGATGTGGTTCTGCACTAGTTGAACGATCTGTACGTACGTCTTGGTGCTTGGTTTGAGCAGGTGCCGCCAAGTTCCGTATTAGTCCGTACATTTCTCGTCCGACGATAGAGAGAAGAACATCGGCTCGCTTTGATTCCGGAATGTCGTTCGCAGAGAAGAACACTTCGATCCTCTTCGATGTACGAAGACCATGAGTCCGATTTTCTGATCGAACTCTTAATTTTCCCGATGCGAGGCAATCTTTAGGTTTGAGATGGGGCGTCACTCACGTTACCGCTGTCTATCCTTTGTTCCGATGTCGCTCAGTTGTTGATATCTCTGTCTTTGTTGCATAGATCCCATCCTTCGTCGCCATTGTGATGTACCGGTAAATTTTAGGATAATGCAGGATATATAGTTTATTTAAACTGGTAGATTACATTAGGTTTGACAACCTCTTCTTCGGTCTGCGACCAGCGCCCCAGTCTGCTTCTTTCACGCAGGCGTCACGTTCTTCTCGCTGCTCGCTCTCTCTCGCCGGTGTCTCCGGTTGCATCAGCCCGCGCGTCGTTGCCTGGACCAAAGGTCGTGTTCGCTGCGCGTGGCGAACCACGCACACAATACACGGCACGCACACAATACACGGCACTCTGCAACTGCCATTTTGTTCCTCTCATTGTTTCCCTGTCCGCCGGAAAGTGGCCTTTGTGTCCATCGGTCCTCCCATCCAAGTGGGAAAATGCTAATCCTCCCTCCGTGGGTTCCACAACGCTGCTGCGAACTTGTGAGATGAGGTGCTTGTTTCCGGGAGGGTTATAAGCCCCACGGATTATCGCCGGGAACCAAAATGGCTGCTGGTTTGTCGGCGAGCGGCATTACAAAGGGTGGCATCACACTAGGAAAGCGCACATGAAGGCTCCCTAGAGGACACCACTCTGACCACTACCGGATGGAGCTTAATCCAGCGGGGGATCGTCACGGCGCTGGTCGTCTTTGTGCATTTCATATTACCGACTAAACAAATATTGCGCAGTAAATACGTCCTGATCCTTCGCTTTTTTTCTGTGCGTGATTCTTGCGCGCGACGAAGCACTTTTGGCGCTGCTAGATTCACTCCATTGAATGGTACCGCTTGAACTTCGTTTGAGACCCAGTATAGTAAAATATCTTTTTCATGATTGTTCGTATTTTGAATGGGTTTCTAATAGAAGGTTGTATTTTTCAATGCGGTATACGGTGTAGTAAGCGCGAGAGAAAGCAATCGCACAAACGTACTTGAACGGAATAAAGGTCGGCTATCACTGACCTCTCTCTACGGAGCGACCTTGGCAAGTGACCAGGCTCTAAAGTGTCGTTTCACGTGCTCATATCGTGCCTATAATGTCACTTCGAAAGAAGTATATCTTTTGGTAACCAGATGTTTTCGGCCTCTTCATCGGGCATGCACAATGTTTTGACAAAGTTGGATGTGAGCGCGTCGGTTTTCAATAACCTGTTACAGAAAGAATAAACAAAAAGTGTCCGTCATCCTCCGTCCTTTTTGTTTATTCTTTCTGCAACAACTTACAATGTTATACGTTTCACGTCACGTCTTTAGTGTCACAACCAACGTTAGTCAATTAGCTCAGTTAGGGAACGGCCCATAAACGCTGCTTCCACCAACAATAACACCCCCCCCCCCCCCCCCCCCCCCCCGGCTCACCTCCCGTCATTCGACGCGCCACCGTTTTGAGGACGTCTGCTATGGTAACTGCAGTATATTTTATGGAACACATATGTTTTCAAGCACGGCATCTAGTTGGCGTTTCAGCGTACTCTTTGGAACTCACAGTTTTGAAACGAGAACCTAGATGGCGTTTCCAACGACGGGAGGCGATCTGAAGGGAATAAGGGGGGTGCACCCTCCGCGGGAGTTTCACAACTGAGTTAATTTAGTAAAGTCGATCACAACTAACAAAACTCTTTTTTTTTTCGTTCTTCCTCCATCGTCGTACAGATAGACAGAAAGCTCCTCAATTAGCGCCATACCTCATCTAGGAAATTACATCGTTCAGGACGTGAAACTAAATTTGGAAAACTGTCAAAGTCCAGGCCGTCCTGATCTCTAACTTTTATGTTAGCACCGAACAGGCGAACTACAAAGCAACGAAAACAAAAAGAAAAGAAGAAAACGCTTGACGGACGACGTGCCATCTGCGCGCTTTCTAGAGCTTCGTATGCCTCGAAACATAACGCGTGGAGCGCCTTCTGAGCCACAAACCCACACTAGGCTCAAGGGGGCTCAGGGGTGACGGAACCTTCAACATTCTGAAAACTCGAGACTGAGGAACGGAGAATATGAAAAGTGCAAACAAAGCTTTCAGAACTCAATGCACGAAGCGAAAAAAAAAAGTCCGACGAACTCGACCAAAAAATATATATCTATATAAAAAAGAGGTTCTTGTTTGACGAAACAAAAGCGCTTTGGCGGATTCTGTGGGACTTGTTTTTGTGCCTTCACGAGGTCTTTCGCGTGTGCTTGGGAATCTCGGGAGGCTTTATTCTTCCGCGCCGGTATTTTTGTGTTTCTCTGCCGTCCCTCTAAATGTGCCGTCTTATTCCCACTTTCCACCGGCGACATAGTTTCCATCTCGCGGATTTCGAGCCGACTACTCCACGGGGGCTCGTCGCGACGGGCGCATTTCAACGTCACAATAACGTGTTCGTTTTTCTCTGCTGCACTTGGCAAGCTGACCGATGCCAAAAAGCGACAAAGCCGCGGCTCTCCTATTGCGCGTAAATCGTATAGACCTTTTTATCTCAGTAGTTACCCGACCGGCGGACAGAGGGCGCTGACGCACTCGGCGCCATTGAGTTGAGAGACTGAAGATACAGAATATCACAGTTGAGAGAGCTACTAAATACAAGTATCTAGGAGTATGGATATGTGGTGGTGCAGAATATCTCAGTGAGCATGAAAAGTATATAATAGGTAAGGGCAACAGAAATGCGGCTGTAATGAAAAATAGAGCACTTTGGAATTACAACAGGTATGAGGTGGTGAGAGAGATTTGGAAAGGGGTCATGGTGCCTGGCTTGACTTTTGGAAACGCAGTGCTATGCATGAAATCCGAAGTGCATGCAAGACTAGAAATAAAACAGCGTGGAGTAGGTAGGCTGGCTTTGGGGGCACATTGCAAAACACCGAACCAGGGAGTACAAGGAGACATGGGATGGGCGTCGTTTGAGGGCAGGGAAGCTGTGAGCAAGATAGAATTTGAGGATCGCTTGAGGCAAATGGGTGGGGAGCAATGGGCACGAAAGGTTTTCAGCTATTTATACATGAGGAGTATAGACACAAAATGGAGACAGCGCACTAGGAAATTAAGAGGAAAGTTTTTAGGCTATAGTGGGGTTACGGAAGAGCAGGTCTCAGTTAAGAAGAAAGTTAAAGCCACAGAAAGAGATCGGTGGCTAGAGAGAATGCAGACAAAGAAGGCTCTGGAAGGCTATAGATTAAACAAAACAGTTATTGCCAAAGAAAGCATTTATGACAATTCTAGGGGAAGCTCATTGTTGTTTGAGGCAAGGACAGGTGTTTTGCGAACCAGAACATACAGAGCGAAGTACCAGGAAATGGACACAGTGTGCGCTGCTTGTGGAGAGGAGGACGAGACGGCTGAGCACTTGATACTCTACTGTAAAGGGCTTCACCCTATGCATACCGAAGACAACATAGATTTAATAAGGTCATTGGGTTTTAGAGACAGCGAAGGAAAAGTGGATTTCAAGACAGTAGAGATTACCAAGCAAAGATTAAGTGAATGGTGGCAGAAAGCGAGAGAAAACTAGGCATTTTCTTATTAACTGATGGCAAGGGGGATTTATAGCCTCACTTTCTTTTCAGTACAGAGTGAATATAGTTTTCACATTTAAATATTCTAAGCTTAAAGGGTAAGACAAAATGGCTAGGTGGCGTAAGCTACCGCCCGATCCAAAGGGCTCAGCCGTATTCATCCATCCATCCATCCATCCATTGGGAGGCTTCAATTTGGTTGGTTTCGGTTTCAGCGCGCTCTCGGCTGTGTTGGTGTGTTATGTCATTCTCGCCTAATTTCGTCATACAAATGTGCCCGTTATAGCGCACAACTAATAAAACTGTGGTACTGAGCCAATTCGAGAACCACGAAGTGGTTTCGAGTCAGATTCGCGGACTTTTTTACGAACGCTTTACGATGCGTCTGGTCATGTTCGTCGCTAATTTCGGTCAGGTTCAGCGGCGTAACGACTGCGATGCACAAGGAGGATTCCATCGTCTACGGCCTGACCCACTGACCCTAGTTTCCAGAAAAAAAAATAAACTAATGAAGAGACTAATGAGTAGATATAGAGTAAAAATGCAGTCCACAACCTGATTAAAAACCTCCTAAATCGCGAAAAACACACGAAGTCGCAAGTTCACTGACTGATTTTCGCGGACACCAACTCTCTGGGGACTTTAGAAACTCGAAATGTCTCCTATAATACGCAGATATTCTAAGAAATAAGTGATATTGTCTCGAGCTGTTTTCTTTAAAAAAATTAAGTACTCGAGATATATTCGATGGTCCGCGTCCTAGGTCGGGTGTGAAATTCATTTAGCTGTTGACCTTGCTAAAGTACCTATTAACAGCATTTAACAACGTTGGCGTTAGAAAATGAACTATTTGTTTTACTGACATTTTATTACGACGTGCTTGGCACATAAGATAAGTGAGGCCCGTCAATTGAAATCTGAAATTTTGTCTTTGTACAAACTTTGCCAAATAAAATTGAGGGTACGAAAAAAGTGATCTCTCGTACGTTTGGTTGAAGTCGAATGCTAGGCGCGACTTCACGAACCTTCATGACAGATCTCCATGCAAACTGATGCGATTTAAAATCAACAACCCTGAACTTGGGTGATTTCCATGTAGATGGCTACTTTTCGGCATCACATAATGCGAGCCCTAGGCACTCTCAAGCTGCCTGTGACAGATTATTTCACAGGTTTCTTTGTGTTTAAAATAAATAAAAATCATTACTTAAATTTTGTACAAAAATGTTAATACCCTTAAATGACTGCAGATATGTGACCGAGCATAGTTTCTCTAAATTCATAAACAAACAAATCAAGCAAACGTTTCTATTGCAAAAACGATTTAAAACCGTCTAACAGACTTAGGTGTAACGTTGTGCACAAACGAATCGCCCGATATGGACTTTACCATTATCCCAAGCATCAGATAAATTGTGAGTTAAACGTTCGTCACCTGTATATAATATATGTCCTATATAATCAAAAACAACTATTTTAAATTTGTTATGAAGGCAAGGCCGGAGGCTTTCAGGAAACACACATAGCTTCATATGCTGCGTAGTATTTTGGTCACATTCCTTAAGATTTTAAATGCGCGATCATTCATATACATTGCACTATACTTTTTTTCGAATATGCCGCCACTATCACTGTGTAAATTTAAGTTGTCATAAATAATTGTGCTCAATATGCGCAGACGCGGATTTCTGTATCTCCTCCCTCCTCACGCGTATCCGGTACGCCGACGGTGAAAATAGTCAAATTCGGTTATAAAATTAACTGCATATGTAGTCGTGCACATATTGATGGCATGCAATTAAGTTGTAAATGTAAATAAACATCGGGCGGCATTTAACAATAAGGCGAGAAACGCGGTGAAACGCGACGAAAAACGCGAATGCCGCGCCTTCGCCAAGGCGCGGAGGGGAGGGTGGAGCGACGAGTTGAAGCCACCTTATGGCGGCCGCGTCACGTGATTCCAAGATGGCAGCGCCCATGCGACGGAGGCCGAAAAGGTCTATACAAAAGACGCGATGACAGAGGTACTTTCGGAGGAGCAAAAAATATTCTCGAAGCACGCTTGCTTCATACACTTGTGTGCTTGGAACATATCTGCCGCCAGGTTTTGTGAGATAAAAGTGTCAGGGCCGCCATAGAAAGAAGAAACAGGCACTGTCTATGCACTGCCTTTTCTATGATGTTTCTAAAGTTTAATTGTTTAGTGTTTGTAAAGAAAAAAATTGGCACATTGTGTAGGTAGCAGAGAAAAAAAAGCAACTTAATCAGACAGACTTATGCCAGAAAATTTACAAAGGTAACGTTGTCTACGTGATCGTGACGACCTCCGGACCCACCCATACTCCGTGTCACTAGTTGTGTGCAGTGCAGGCGAAGGCAACGCCAGGCGAAGAGAGGAGGGGCGAGCACTAGGAAGGCGGGACGGGAGAGGAGGGCAATGGAGGGCACGGCGAGAAAGGGACAGCACTAGGAACGTTAGAGAGGAAGGGAGGTTTCTCTTTTCCCCTGCCTTCCTAGTGCTTGCCCTTTCTCCTCTCGCCTGGCATTGCCTTGCCTGTACTGTACGCAACTAGTGGTACGGAGTATAGGTTAGCTAGCTATTATACACCTTTGACAGTTGAGAACATTGTACGCCAAGCCCTACATGTAGCAGGATTTGAGTCATATATTGTAAAACACCTAATATAGAAGAAAGAATAAAGATAACAACCGGCATTTAGCAGCTGGTTTACCTCATCTTCATTCGTCAACACGCTATTAACTCTTCTACTCCACTCCCGGTAATACCCGTGGTGCCCTGCGTTCCTATACAGTGAATTGTTTGGCCAGAAAACAGGAAACCTCACTTTATCTTTAAACAAAATAGGCGCCTTCTTTCTTTCTTTCTTTTTTTACGTGAGGTGTCGTCATAACCAGCATCTCGACTTATTGAAAATACTCGATTGATGACAGAAACTCTATGCGTTTCCGTTGGCTTCATCATAACATAAGCTAGAATATAAAAGCCGAACCACAAGGGGCGTCTTTTCACGCGCTTCCCCGCGCAAGCGTCTGCGCGGGTCGATCGAGGCATAGCCTCCTATATACTGACAAAGCCTGGCAGATCGCCACGAGAAGCGGCCGCCGAAATGGAAAAGGTGGAGAGGCAGACAACGGATGAGAGAAGAGCCACGTGTCTGGCGCCCCGCTACGGCGAGACGCCGAAACGCACTTCTCCCGGGTGAACAAGTGTGTTTCGGGTCCTCGCCGCTGCAAAAGCTGTGCGCTGACGTAGAGGTTCCCCGAGAAACGGCTCTTTGATGGTCTGTGCTACCAGAGCCTCGCGCTCCAAATCTGCGACCGGGAACTCTATGGCTCGGTCGTCGAACTGCCAGGCTTTGTGAGTATAGAGGAAGAGAATAACCCGAAGAGTAAATAGATCGGACAGATGGAGTGTATTAAACTGGAGTTAGGGGAAAGCAACAGCCGGATTTTAATGGTGGGTAATAAGGAATTTTTGTAGGTCGTATATTTGTGTTAAACAATTCGGTAAGATAGAAAAAAATCCCCCCCCCCCCTTTCCAATATCCAAAAGACTTCCAACGCGCCACTTCCACAACTATTCAGATGCGGTGCAGACTTCAAACAATAGCGCGCCATTGAAACCAAAGTTATCTTTTTATTCGGAGTCACTTTCGCCACTCGGAAGTGAGCCAGTGGCAACCCAAAGGAAGAAAACGCTCCTAAAAGAACGTCTTTTTTTTTTGATGGTTTTTGTTTTCTGAAAATCAAAAGTTTAACCTTTCCTAAGAAAAAAAAAAAACAGAACAAAACAGAAATAGATTGTCCTTTCAGTACACCGCACTGCTGCGGTTCGCCTTCTAATTGGACCCGGGTTCGTCGGCAGGCGCGTCGGAACGCGCTGGCTGTCGTTGCGACAACGGCCATTGGACGCAGAACGCGTAGTCCCGGCTTTGCCAATTAGCGCTGCCACTGGCTACGGCACCTCGTTACGCTGATGACCTCCTTTGTATTCCCCGGTGAGGGAGTGCCCGGAACCCACCTCCCCTCCATTCCCCTGTTTTCCCCTTATTTTTGCGAAGGAATGAAATGGCTCCTCGAGACCAAAGACTACTCAGGGTGAAGCGCCCTCGCTTCTGCGAGGTTGACGTCTTCGTGTATCGCTTACGCACGTTGAGTTTTGCAATTTAGTTTTATCGCGGTAAACCTTCCTAGTTTATGCAATTTTCATAAAATATATTACAACAATGATAGTCTAAACCAGTTGCTCTTTATAGCTCTCACATATCTGTCATCCTGTACCGACTACCAATTGAAAGCTTGTGTACGAAGGTCTAGAAATTACTTGTACTTTGACTCGTTTGTCCCCAAAAAAAGCCTCGACAGAAGCCACCCTCCCACTATCGTCGTCTCTTCCACCGATACTTTTCACTTTAACTTTGCAGTTTCTAATCATCCGTCGTAACCGTTCTTTGTACATATTTCTTTGTTGAAACAAAATATGTTTACCACCCGCTCCCCTCTTTAACACCTAATGGCCCTGAAAGTAAATAAAAAATAGTTTGTGGAAGGCGTCATATTTCTCTACACTCCGAAACGCTCCTGCACACGTACTTCTCCGCAATGCACTCGAAGCACCAATCACTGGGCTCCCGCTAATGAGTTCACCCAATGAGAAGGATGAACCGTATTGCGTCACAATGGGCATGCGGTCTAGGCGAAAAAAAAAAAGCGTCAATGCATGATACCTACGCCCTTACTCATTTTCAGAACTGACTAAATAAAACCAATCATTCGTGTTCTGATTCCGCCACAGTGCGATATACAATCAATAACTTTTGACCTTCCATCTTCTCAAGTTCTTACACGGCTGACGTGGAAACAAACTTCCAAAGGTGTGTGATTCAGTGCTGCACCTGCGATAAAGCTCTCGAAACAGCATTCATTGGGCTTTGTTTAATCAGTTCATCGAATGAAAATGGCGATCAGGGGTGATGAACCAATGAATTGCCGTGGAATGAGTTGTTACCGAGTATAGCTCCAAGCATGACGTGCCCATCAAATACAAATTGAAAAAAAAAAACTGGATAAGAGGATACATAGAGGCGGGCGAAGTTGGGGCTATCCATTTGGTCTTTTGTTGGCATGGGGAGACTGCGTTTTGCTCGTGACTTGCTCCCTGTTTTGTGTTCGGTCATTCGGCTCCGAGGTCGCAATCGGTTCAGCTTTTCCCTGGGGTCTGACGATCCGTAGTTACGTAGATTGTTCCTGTTCGTTTTCCCAAGGTTGCAAAATGTATTTTAGATACTGAGTACAAGATACGGAGAAATGTAATTAAGAGACAGTACTGAATACTCTAGACTAAACGTATCTGCAAGATACCGAAATACAAACAAAAGTTTTTGAAATGCAGTGTCTTGTGTAGCGTATTTAAAATAAGTGCAAGTCTTGGCTGTGTACGAGCCGATACTTCCGTAAGTATATCGGCGATTCTGTACAATACAAGCAAAATCGGAAAAAGCCGGTTTCTATATCTATCGTCGCTGTTTTACGTACTGAAAGGTTTTGTTTAGCGGTCTTCGAATCGCGCTCGTGTTTATAGCTGTCAGTTCGTTCAGCTCAAAAATGTTGATCGCCGACATCCTTGGGCCCCGTTAAGTGTCATCGGAGTCGAAAACTTGGACAGCTGAGCGGCGCATCTCTATATAACGAAATCAGAAGCACACTTTCAAAAGAAACGTCCTTTTAACTTTTGTGCTTCGACGCACTCTCGTCGTGTACCATCACTAAAGCAAGTAAGTAAAAAAAAAAAAGCAACACAAAAGTTTAAAGAGCATGCCCTAAGGACGCGTTTTTCAAAACCTGAACATCGCTTTCTGGAGGGGAGCCAGCTAAACGTTCGGCAGGCAATTCTGAAAAGAGCTGTCAGTTGTAGCTGCTTCCACGGACTTTTATGTCCTAGTTATTTACGCTCGGACACCACAGAGCAGCTTTGCGATCCCCCCCCCCCTCCGACACACACACACGCACGCACACATATTACAAGAAAAAATATATCGATGGCAATGTACCAGAAATTTGGAACAGAACGGCATGATTTTTTTTTTTTTGTTTTCGTGTGTCGTTGGGGTGTGTGTGCATGGGCAGAGAAGAATTATGCTAGCTTCGCACTCCTGTTTTAGTTTCATTTTTTTTGCCCCTGGAAGATTGTAATATAGTTTCCTTCATTTTATCTGTTCGCTGCGATGTTTGGATGAGTCGGTGCATCGCTATCCTCAGTTTCACTCCAATACAGACTGCAGCCGACAAAAACGATCAACGACGCAGACGGTCAAGCAGCGTCAAAAGTGCGCAGTCACGGCGATCGTCGTTTTTGTGACTTTGCTATCTCCAGCTAAATTATTCACGCACAAGAAAAGAGCACAGGAACACAGCGCGTTCACTTTGCCTCATTGCTTTATTCGGTGATAGCAAAAAAAAAAAAAAAAAGATAGGCGATGAGCGCCGTGACGAAGCACTTTTTACGCTGCTTAATTTGCTCCGTCCGAGTGTAACATTAGCTGCCGTCGGACTTGTAATGACAATGAGTGTAGCAATTACTTTAGAGAAATTCGTCGTCATTGAACCTTGCAAATATCAAACCTTCGTGTAAATCAGAAGACACACATTCAATGTCAAAAGACCACCCAATATTTGTTTTTTTACATTCCATTTATGCAAAATTATTAAAACATATTTTCTGCAAATACTTAATAGAGCTTTTTGGGAACTAGTCAAATTTAATGCAATTTTCAGCACGACTTTAGATAAGGGGTTTAGAACCATTTTTTATTTATGTTAAACCGAAGCGCCATAGGCATTACTGCATTGGAATAGAGTATGCACAACAGCGTGCATTCAAAAAGAAATCTACTTTTCTGCCCGGGTACATAAACTACGCATCGAAGAAAGCTGAAACTCGGGGAGGATGTGACGCTAGCAGTGGGTATAAAATGCGAACATTTTAGCGTATGCTCTCTAAAAAAAATTGCGGTGGCTTAGCTCGGCCATGCCAGGATATACGTAGCGTGAGCTTATGCGCACAAAATGAGAGGCGCTATCAAGCGGCTCCGGTGCAGCGTCAGACTTGGCTACTGCTCAACGGAGGCGCACAGCTGGGCACGCGGCGGCGCCAGTGCACGTGTCTGCCACGGCTATGACGTCACTCTTCTGGAATGCGCAGACCGGTGAGGCGCGCGCGGCGGCGGCGGAGAACGCGGCGGCGGCGGCTCCGGCACGCCAGCTGTGCGCCGTGTGACGTCACTGCTCCTCGCGCATGCGCAGCAAGGCTCTTTAGGAGCCAAGCGAAACTGCTCAACCTCGGCCAGTGTAGCTCACGCTACAAAATGCCTGCGCGTCTACTTACCCGCAAAAACAATCAGAGGCAATATCTGCGATCTACGATATCAGCTCAGCCTTTAGGCTTTTAGGCTTAAATGGATGTTCCATCCGTTTAGGCCTAAAAATGGGCTGTGGCATTGCGCAATGCAAATCGTCATGCTTGCATTGCAGTAATGCTACAGCGCAGGCTTAATTTTGAGGTCATAACAGATGTTCCGCCTCATCATTCGCTGAGCTGATATCGTAGATCGCAGAGATGGGCTCTTTGAGCGTTTTGCGGGCAAGTAGACGCGCACTCATTTTTAAGAGAGTTAAGTCACCTGAATAAAAAAAAAATCACTTTTGTGGAGCGCGTTGGTGTTATAGTTAAATACTAGAAAGAATAAAACATGAAGGAATGGACAAAATATCCGTTGTCTTGTCCGTCCATCTGTGTTTAATTTTTTCTAGTATTAAACAAAAACAGTGTTTTTCTATGAGGCGACGTCCACCTAAGCCTATTATTCATCAAACGGAAAGTTGACGTTGTGGGCGTCTGCAGCATTTATTTCCGCGAAAAAACGTGTCAGCGAGAAAGGAAAGAATCCCGTCTTTCTTTTCACGGAAATAAATGCTTCAAACGGCCACAGCTTCAAATTTCGGATTACTAAATAATTTGTTGTTTTATTTCTTGATCTAGTTAAAGTTATGTGTTCAAGTGTTTGCATTTTATCAGCATCAGTAGTGTCACGTTCTCTCGAAGTTTCAGCTTTCTGTAATGCGTAGTTTACTTCTGCGTGCCGAAAAACCGAGTATTATTTCCTCGATCGAACTTGATAGAATCACGTAATGATTTTATGCATAAGGTGAACTAAGAAAACAGCACACAGTGCACAACTTATTGAATGATGACAGAGTAAAGAAAGAAACACGAGTTATTTTCTGGTTCTAGCAACCGCATTAGAAAAAACTTACACCACAGGTAAAGACATGAACAGATCAGTAGAAAAAAATGTTAACAAGATTATCACCCTCAGGTAATATCTCACCGAAAAAAGAATGACTTAATATTGGCACACAAAACTATTCTCTTACTCATTACAGCCGGACCAAGTAACGCGCGTCAGTCCGTCACAAAAGAGAACATAAGACGAGGTTGAAACGACCTCATCAGGCAAGCTATTCTTTTCACTCCATTCGGGTGTTGGGAAAATATTAATATTTTTAAAACATTGGGTAGGGGTGTGGTTTTTCTTAATCTAATATACGAGATACAAAAGTATCTCTTAGATTAGATAAATTAAATTTAATTTAATTTACGAGACGCCAAAGCATCTCGTAGATTGAACTCAATTTTGATTTATCTTACTTGGCTCGACCAAGCATGGTACATAGCTTGAAGACATTTTAAGCGAAAACGTGTTCTAAAGTCCAGTGGTTCCCAGCCTAGTTGCTCTTTATTAGCAAGGACGCTTTTTATATAATTGTAATTCGTTTAATAAGTATAGAAACCTAATTTTGCATTTTCTCAATTTATTTTTCTACTCGATATGGCTTTCTTTGGGTTTCCACAAAACACTATCGTATTCTATGATTGGCCTGACGTTAAAATAAAACAGAGATGGTTCTACTTTCGGAGGACTTCGTCTCAAAACAATTAACATGCAATTGGGATTGATTGTACGAGATCTAAGTGCGCTATTCATGATAGTTCTCGTGCATATTGAGCACCCAGATATTTTACTTAGTTTATCTTTTTTTGCGGCACACCGAGTTGTATATGGGAAAGGAAATGGTTGACGTAATGAAGTAAACATTGACTGGTCGATTTCGCAATACTTCGTTTCATTTTTAATTTTTATTAAAATTCGACCAATATCTTAGAAAATCAAGCAGTCCTGCTTCGACTTGATAACGTGACACGAACCGGAGATTGAGGCAGGGACAAGGAAATGTTTACAGTGGTAGTAAAGAAGGGGACAACGGCAAACTTCAACCGGTTCGCCGGCGCACTAACATCTTTTTCTAACTTAATGATGTCATATAAAGCGCAGTCAACCACGGATAGACGAATGGAGGACGTAATTTACGTTCAGATGTCATTTACTCACATTTAAAATATGAGCGACCCCTAACTCCGATCTCTGGGGGACACCCGACGTTACGCTTTAGTAAGTTTACGTTTTGTCGTTAACTAAAGCTGTCTATTTTCTATTTTCTCGATCGTCAGCAAGCCAGCTAAAAGCACTGTCCGAGATTTTCAATGACTCGATTATCCGTGAGTCACCGCAAAAGGTTTGGAGGCTTTTGGCACCAGCTAGGAAGCCAGCTTCCGAGATTAAAACGTAGCAAGGAATTATAAATGACAAGCGAGAAATTGTAGTTAAATTCAACGAGTTCTTTGCAAGCGTCTTCACAAAAGACGATAAGCAATCCGTAGAGTTTAGATCATCTGCTGAAAGTCCACGTGCTGATGATGACCTGTAACTGTCAGTTGAGGGTATTTTGACTTTGTTGCTTGACTTAAAAACATCCAAACCAATGGGGCCGGACGAAATTCCAATTTTGTTTTTTAAAGCGATATGCAGAATGGACGGCAATGTATCTACACTTAATTTTTGAAAAGTCGATTTTGACTAGCTCTGTACCCTATGACTGGAAGCTCAGCAAGATAATTCCAATACTGAAAAGTGGAGATGCTAAGTAAGTATGCAATTACAGGCCAATCGCGTTAACGTCTACATCGTGCAAAGTTCTTGAGCATATCGTTTCCAAACATATCCGGCAATTTCTATTATCAAATAGCGTTCTCAGTCAGTACTAGCACGGCTTCCGTAAGGGGCTGTCAACGGTAACGCAACTAGTAGAAACCATGCATCATTTTTGTGATGTATCAGATCGTGAGGGACAAACAGACATCATATTTTTAGACTTTAAGTAGGCATTTGACAAAGTTAATCGTAGAAAACTCTTAATTAAATTGATTTTCATCTTAGGAGATAATAAGATTGTTCGGTGGATTGAGACCTTTCTAAATATTCGTCGGAAGATTAAGTATTGAAGGGGTTAGCTCGGATGAATGTGATGTGAACTCGGGTGTTCCACGGGGTTCCGTTCTGGGTCCCCTGCGGTCTTTGGTTTTTGTTAATGACCTTATCGAAGATTCGCCTGTAAAGTGCAGATTATTTGCTGACGATTGCGTAATTTCTACTGAAGTAAAGTCCGTTAATGATCAAATTATATTGAACGAATATTTTTCTCAGATCAATGAATGGTGTGTCAAGTGGCATAAATCGTTAAACTTAGACAAGACAGTATGTAGGACGATCACTCATAAACGACAGCCGTTAGAATATGTGTATATGCTGCACGGAAAAGCATTAAGCCGAGTGTCAGAGTTTAGATACCTTGGTCTTACAATAGCCTCGAACCTAAGTTGGACACTGCAGGTTCGCAATATAATCGGAAAAGCTAATAAAAGACTAGGATACATCAGGCGCTCTCTTAAACTCGCTTCCTCAGAAACAAAACTCACAGCATACAAGAGGCTAATAAGGCCTTTATTAGAATACGCATCTGAAGTCTGGAACCGGCATGTTAAATATCTCATATAAAATCTGGAGCAAGTTCAATGGCGTGCGTTACGTTTTGTTTTCTCTTTCTATAGACGGCTGGACTCTGTGTCACCTCTTTATAAAAGGACAAAGCTACCCCTCCTTCAAGCGCGGAGGAAGCAGAAGCGGCTTAAACCTTTTTATAACGCAATGAATAACCTGGTTCTAGTAAATAAGCAACAGTATATTAATGAGAGCATGTCGCGTATAACCCGCAACAAACATGCTCGGGATGTGGAAGAGCGGAAGTTTTCCAAGGACTGTTCTAGGTACTCGTTCTTTTTGCAAACAGCGCGAGAATGGAACAAGCTACCCGCACATGTCGTGACCGCTGGAACTCGAGAAGAGTTTAGTTCCCTTATTCAGGGAATTCGGACAGCGGTACCTACAGTTGTCATTTCATCCTCGTGTTGAATACGTGTTATTGATCTGTGCATTTTGAGTGCGTGTATTTTTTGTGTTTTTTGTGTTGTGGCAATCCAATCCTATCTTGGTCCTGTGTAGGACCGATAGTATTTCAAATAAATAAATGATTCAATTATAGTCCCAGCCAGCTTAATAAACGCAGGGCGAGACGATCCCCGTGCAACTTATTATCGCTGCAGCCTTGGAGACACTAAAGGATGCCGAAGAACGAATCACCAAGCAAAACGTGTGAGCCTCACATCCTAAGTTTCTTCAGCTGTCACTAGCTATAGCTTTGTACCGCTTCAAAAAACACTTCCGAAGCCATGCTAGGGTTACAACTTCCTCCTGTCTACGCTCTAAAAAAAAAAACAATAAAAAAAAACAACAACTTCTTGAAAGGTTTTTTGACGGTCAAAAACTCTTTCAGCTCGTGAATAACTGTTCTGCCTCAAGCACTATCGCCATCTGTCGCACTCAAAAGGCAACTGGGCCATGAACTCTTTCGCATCAAAAAATGAGTTTAGAAATTGCTTTATAATTTTGTTTTGCGGAAAAGCCTTTTGAGGGGTGCTTAAAGGGATACTGAACTGAAATTTCGAGCTCACAAAACAGGGCTGGATAGATGGGCGGGACGCTGCAAAACTCAAAAACATCACTCCTACAGCGATATCTCCAACGGATCGCCGTATTTTTGGAAAAGAAGTTTGCGATTGAACACGGCCGACGAGGCCGACGAGACAAGGCACGTCACGATTCCCATTCCCTCTCCTCCTCGCTTCATCCCGTCGAGCTGGTGAACCGAAGCGAGGAGGAGAGAAGCGAGGCCGCTTCCTCTCATTCTCAAATTCTCCCGGAGGACAGTGACGTCAAATATCTCGCTTCATCGCGCCCTTCTTTTTCAAAAGTACGGCCATCCGTTTGAGATATCGATGTATGACTGATGTTTTGGAGTTTCGTAGCGTCCCGTTCAACGCTTCTGCGGCCTTATTTTGCGAAATCCAAATTTCGGTTCAGTATTCCTTTAAAGGAACTTCTTAGGGTGAAAAATTTGGACAAGCCGAAGAACCCCTAATAGTTATTTTACGACAAGACTTTTCTGGTCGTAAAAGTGTCAAACTATATGTTTCACAGTGTTCAACTATAGGTTCTAATCTCTTTAGGCTGAGTACGAAGGCAGCCTATATTTGTCATCCCTATCATTTTGGCCAGTTTTTGAAAACGGGCGTCACGTGCTCTTCTTTCCATTCGCTGGGGGTTTTCCAGAGGTCACAACTATGAAATACTGGGAAAAAAAAATAGGCTGGAAGAAATACTAGAGTGCTCCTTTGGTACACGACTATGTTACTACATACCAAAATTGTTTTGTATTCATTCGAGCTATTGACCGGATTTAATATACACTCGTGGCTTAGTTCAGTATCTAGCATGCTGTCCTATATAAGTGAAGAAATGGGGACGGGGCAACTACTATTGGGGACGTAAATACATATTCGAAACCACTATTAAAAAGTCTCGCTTAATTAACATCATTGGCCACCAACCGACCCGAGTCGCCGATTGGCCGAATGCTTGTCCGTCTTGTTGTCTGAGCCTTTCACGCACTTCCTCTATTCCTCTGGGTTGTATTCTAATCTGTCCAGAACGTCGTTAAACATTGTTTTAAAATGTGACACCGTATTTTTAGACGTTCCGTGAGCTCTTATAGGCGGTCCAGAATATATTTGCCGTTTGAGACTAATCGAACTTCATTATTCGAATTTGCTCGTGATACTGATGCATTTTCACAAATATCATCGAATTTGTGCAATAATTATTCAAATTCGAATTCAGTATATTTTTTTCCATACATACGTACAGGCGACAGGGGCACGGGCAAAAAGCAAACATTGGTTGGTTTGACCAGGCCAACCACCGTTTTTTTTTTTAGATCTATGTAAGGCACTTAAGGACCGACGACCAGTTCGCGCTTCCCAGTTTTCCCCCAGCCCTTTCCTTTTCTCCCCATGCTACCCTGTCCACCGGTGTCTGTTTCTTACCTCCCCCCATGGTGAGGAGGATCTTCTAGCCTTGCAGAATTCCGGGTCTGGTCGTCGGCCCTTTAAGACAGCTTCTCAACCTACACTTTTGCATAAGCGTAGCACCGTACTAGCAATCTTCTCTGGTTAATTGAATATCTGGTTTTCGTTCTCATGGCTCAACAGTACATGCGTTTAAACTGCTCCCAAATATTTTATTGCGGATTTGTTGTCAGATGTTCCTCTCGTTTCATGTTCTCTAAGAGCTTCTATTTTTATTGTGCATAAAAACACGCCAACGACTGCCTACTCTATCACACGATTACCTTATGACGGAATCGTAATACTCTTATTCATATTTGTAACACCTGACAAATGACACTTTTTCAAGTGTTCACACGGCTTGTTTCACGCGCTGCGTTGACGGCGTTGTGCTGTGTTGCGTCGGGCAGCAGAGCGCCTCCCCATTGGCTCGTCGTAGGGGTCGCCATAGCAACAGCTCGACGCAAACAGTCCTGAACGCTGTCAAACGCAGTCAACGAAACTGTGTGAATGACGCTTAACACCTGACAAATAATTATATTTACTCCAATACCGTATTTATATAATTTCTAAGGTCACTCATCTCTTTTCTTGTTTGCATATTCACTAAACAGGTTGGCAGTGTCGGTCTTTCTTTCTGCACGTGGCATGTTTTGGTCTCCGCATATTTTGAGACAGAAACACAGCACTGATAAATATTGGATACCTGCAGCAAACATTATTTGTAACTTCACAAGCTACAATGCTTCTACATACAACCTTGTCCGGCCGTGCGAACCCTCAAAATACGGTTCAAAATTGTTTGGCATTCACGACAGTGAGTATGTAAATAAACTCGAATGCTTTTGCAAAGAAAGTGCCTTAGGCGGTTTATTTATTGCCGATGTTAAAGGATTTTTAGGCCGCACGGTTTAACATAAGGCTAGGCATCATTCTGCCAAGTCGTGGCATGAAAGGCCTTAAAATGAGCATTGATTATTATATTTTAGTAGGCATGCTTCTCATTATAAAATGAGTTTCAAGTATTGCGAGTACATCAAGCAGCAAGGAGTCCAATGTGAGCTAACATTCCGCTGTTTCATTCCGCAGTATGAATATTATTTAAGCAACCTTTTTTTGTTTTTAAACTTGATGTTTGGAGTTGATTGCCTTGAACGTTTGTTCATTATCACTAATTTATGTCTGCTATTGATCGCTGTAGATATTGTTTGATATTTTATTTTTTTTTCCAACAAGGTTGGGCTAGGTGGTTCAGCCTTATTGAAGTGAAAAAACAGCGGAAAAGACGGAAGACATGTTGAAATACACACACACATCGCTGAGTGGCAACTGACAATTTTACTTCCACACGATACAGCAAGAAAACATGATGCTAAAAAAAAATGAAACAAAAATAAACATCCTAATAACTGCCCCCCCCCCCCCCCCCCCCGCCCCAATCATGCCCGACACACGCCTACAGAAACTTGCAGGACTTCTGAATAAATTCCACCTCGTCAACCGCCAGGGCTTCCGACGGGGCGCTGACACACCACATGTACGCTTCAAAGCTGGCAATCAAAACAGCCTCGTGAATTTCTCTGCCAGTCTTTATTCTGTGCCGTGCTAAAATTTTAATACAGACAAATCGCCGTTTTCATCTCAGCGCAGGCGCGAAATGAAATGGCGTTTTCGATGAGTCGTCAGAGCGAGCGATCACTACAGTTTGACTCACTGCTGCTAACAGACGTGTCATTCGATTGATTTGTTTTGGTCATCATTCTCAAAGTTAAGTAGACATACCGCTGCACAGTGCAAGAATAGGTGCTGACATTTAACTTGTTACAATACTGTGTTATTGATTCCGCGTGGAAGTGGAAACTTGAGCCTACAATTTATCGTCACGGCCTCTTTTTCCGTTCCTATTATTTACATATAGTTGAAATGTCGAACGTTGATATACCACATCAAGTCAAACGTGATGGTGAAAGAATCAGTAAAGATATCTCCATTCCTTCAAGAGATATGCACCACCATAGAGGTCATAGTACGTCAGGTGCATAGTACATCACCCACGCCAGCCATCATGCCTCAGCGGGCTAGTGACAGTGTGTGACACAGTTGCGCCATCTAGCTCGAAATATTTGCAACACTGAGAAGGCCCTTTCGCCAGCCTGCTTGCTCGTGGGGCTGTTCACGCATCAATTGAAGGTGTTGATTCATCCATTCTTTGGTCTTTTATTCTTAACATTGCTATCGGATGTCGCAGAAGAGCAAACCGCCGAAGCTGTAGGCACTGTTGCGTACTGGACTGTCGCAACCCTGGAAGCTTGGCAGACGTGAAGCTCCGCAGCGTTCCGTTGAAACCGTGCAAAATACAACGCCGTCGGAGATGAATAAATGTCATAAAGCGTGTAAAATAAGCATTCCGTTCCCATTGCCTGACTTGAGATGCATTTCTAAATGCGCTATTTGACTCGATATTTGGAATTAATGCGCTCGAAGCCCGGCGTTGTCTTTGAATTCGATGCGATGACTCTAGCATCAGATCAGTCCTCTGACACTCTCACTGCTCTCTGCTCCACGGACACATCTTGATCGAACGACGTTTGTGGACGTTTGATCGTAGTTACTGAAAACCGAAGTGAGCGTTTTCTCCGCTTCGCCGATTGCAGAACGAACTGTCGTTTGCGCCTTTAGCATGATCGCGTAGCTACCCAAGATGGTGCTCTATTTCGACCCGTGTCTATGCGGTCCTAACTCATCCCTGCTGCGAAAAAAGTCTACCCAAGAAATAATAAAAAATGCACTTACCCCGCGAGAAAAGCTTATTCATGTGGCGTTTATTTCTGTTCTATGTAAAAGTGTACAGCATATTCAATCGACGAGAAGGAGCATCAAGCTTGCGGCGAACTGCGTATGACACCGTCTAAACTACAGCCAGCTTGAACGAAAAACACATTCCTCGGACTCTACAAACGTCTTTCACACGGCAACGAGGGGACTGGGAACAAGCTGATCACCAAAATGAGGTCAGCTATTCATGCGGAAGAGTTCACTTGGAAAAAAAAAGGGTGGATAAGGATGAGAGGGAGGAGGGAAGGGGGGGGGGGGGGGGCGTTTTTAGTTCCGCTTTTGCAGTGCGCTTTTGTAGAGGAGGAAGCTCGACGAAGTCTTCGCTTTTGTTATCTTGAAACGCGCGCAAACAACGTAAAAAAAAAAACTGTTTTTGTTTATTTACTTTTACTAATATTTGGCCGTGATGTTATGATGTTCAATTTCGTTCTGCTAGCTCCCGTTTCGGGTCGTCTCTACCTATCGAGGAAGGCAATACGCGTACTAAAACGTCCCTAATGCTAGAACGACACAACCACACACGGATGCACATTTATATTTAACCTTTGATAGATTCTTAAAACAGTCGGTAGTGTAACGTGCGACAACACAACGCTCGGAATTAGTAACAACGCAATCTCGCAAGGATATGCCGGCGGCGCTGCCGATTTTAGCTGTCCCAGTATTGCCTCATTGGCCACGGTGGCGCGTGATGACCAACCGACGGTGGCGCTCTCTAGAACACTGCCCAGAGCAGTGCGGCCGCGGTGATGCGGTGACTCGCGTTTCGATCTGCACTTGTTTGCGATTGCCTGTGTGCTGTGCGGTTGAATACTCGTGTTTTCCGGCTTGATATTTGTTTCGTTCGGTTTCTTATATATCGTATAGTTCTATAGCTCTACCTCATGTTTAAATATCTGTTTCGTTTTATTGTTTCTGTAACAAACAAATAAATGTTTTCCATTTGATATTTGTATTAATTCCGTTACTTACAAATACATCTGTTACGTTCGATAAATGCCTTACATTTCACTAGACTCGGCACGTAGACGTTGTCACACCTAAACTTGTGGCCGTGTCGTATACACTGCATACCCTTTTTTTATCTTATTTTTATTTTGTCTGCGTGCGTGATACTACTTGTTTCTTGCTCACCCCCTGCCCGTGCAATTCCTCTAATATATCTCCAATATCTGTAAACCAAATGAATCCTTTTTTAGCCAAATATTGACCCACTCGGAGCAGTTCACCCTTTACAACACATAAAAGAGAAGAAAAAAATGCACAAACGAACAAGTGTATAAAAGGGGTTTGCACTCTTAGTTGCGGTTCTATTATTTCCTAGGAATAGCAATTTTAGCTTTTCCTATTCGAGACATCCATTCCTTTGTTGACGTTTTGTAAATATACTTAGTTACTAGACCCCCAAGATGGCGATCACCTTCATCTAAGTGTTCAAACCACAACATTAGTCTCTGACAGCCAAGGTTACTAGAACAACTCAGTTGGGAAACCGCCATAGGAGCCTGCTTTGAAAAAGTGGTTCCGATCCGTACTCGAGAACCGAACTTGACGCGATTGCAACGCCGCCATTTTTCCCGCAGTGGCCACTCCGGGAATTGCACGGATGCACTTACCGGTTCTTCAGTCGGGTAGCGCAAGTGCGAGGGTGGCTATCTCGCAGCGCCATCTTGCAGTAGCTATATAAAAGAACTTGCATGTTTTGGCTCGCCGCTAAAGGACAGAGCTGTAATCTCATCTAGTTCGGTCTTGGTGGACGCGAGCGGTCCGGATTTCAAGGGTGAGCTTCCCAACTGAGTGTCCTAGTAACGTCGGTGACAGCCTAAAAAACGCCGGGCGTGACAGTCTCGATCCTCTTGTTATCGCTCCACAGGCAAGAGTGCTGCGTTACTCAGTAAGAATGCCGGAGAGAGAATCATCACGTAATAAGCAACGCCCTGAGTTTTTTCAGCTGTGAGTGACTTTAGGGGTTAACAATAAAGCACATACACTCTAAGCCGTGCTTTCACTTTACAACGGAACACTCGCATAGTCAAACACTTTGATCTATACGGAAATATATCCCGGTGGATGACAAGGCTGAAAGAAGTCTAAATTAACCTCATAGTAGAGTATGGGGATTGTGAAACTCGGAACATGGCGAGAATGAGTCATTATGTCCTGTACCGCATCCTAGACGAGAAATGATTTTTTTTTGTTCAGTTTCTTCACACACCGTGCAACCCCCGCACTTTGTTGTAATTAAATCACCACACGCCTCGCAAAAAAAAAAAAAAAATAGTGTAGTAGAAGCTGGCGAAAACTTTAAAAGCAACCCGCCAGATCTCAAAAACGTCGGCAGCCACTTCGAGAATTCCAGAAGCTGCTTTCTTGAGTTCACCGTGTTTAATTTGACAAGGATGGTAGACTAACTCTCTGACATACGATTTAAAATTGGATACCGAACACAATAATTGCTAAAGGCACCTACGCTTTTTATATAATGCGTGGGAACCGTCATCAACAAGCTGAATGGTTCGAAGAAGTGTTTTATGATGATAAATACTAGTCAGTTCATGATTATCTATTTTTTCCAGGCATTCACGAAGATGATGATTATGTATATAATTGTATCTAGAGTGCACTATTGTTTTAAATGCTAAAAAAATTCTAATCAGTTCCATTTTTTTTTTTTTCAGGTTCTTCAGTCTGCTTTTTCTTCTCTTGTGTTCAACGCTACAACCAGCGCTTGGCAATGACTTAGCTTTAGTCCCCGAACTCTGCGATCTCAGGGACCAGCCAATGTATTGCAAGTGCGAGAATAAACACATCGGCAAGGACGACGTCGAAATCACCTGCTTTGTTGTGAGAAATCTCACAGAAGACCACGTTGTCTTTAAAGCCTTCCGGAATCAGCCATCGATCGTTTCGATTGCCTTCAGCACGTTCCGTAGTGACTACCATCTCCACTTCGTTCCGACAGAAGCACTGCGTTCCGCGGCGCCTGCCCTGGAGAGCCTCAAGTTCACTCAAGCCAACCTTGGCTCGCTTAAGACTCACTCGTTCTACAACCTGCCTAAACTAAAGACGCTATCTCTCGATTCAAACGACATCACCGACTTGGAAAAGGAGTCCATTGCCGACTTGCCTCACCTCACAAAACTGGAGATGGGCGACAACAAGCTCGTCAAGCTCCCTGCTTACGCGCTCTCGCGTCTGTCGGCACTGACGCACCTATTCCTAGAGCGGAATCAGATAAAAAGCATCGAAGACACGGCCTTCGCTGACTTGGGTGCGTTGAAAGAACTGGACCTGAGCGACAACATGATCGTAGATCTGACGGAGGGCACATTCAAGGGACTCGACTATCTGGAGCGGCTGGACATGTTCCGGAACAAGCTGCAGAGGTTGGGCGCCCGGGTCTTCAGCGGGATGCCGGCGCTCGTGGAACTGGACCTCAAATACAACGAGGTTTCGGAGGTTGACCCGCTGGCCTTCCAGGGGTTGCCGCGCCTCAAGAAGTTCTACTTCTCTCACAACCGGCTGCGGATCTTACCGGCAAACATGTTCTTAGGGGCGCCGAACCTGCTTACCGTGGACCTGTCGCAGAACCAGCTGCTCACGCTTACCTGGAGGACTGTCCAGGACTTGAGGAAGATTGACGCCGAGTCTTTCGACATGAGCCTTACTGGTCAGTGCTTTTTGAATGGCCTTTTGCGAGAACGGCGGTTTGGGCTTTGACTCAGCAGGGAATTTTTATAGACCGCATTCTGCGGAGTTCGGGCTCCGCAAGCGCATGCTGAATCAGTAATGAAAGTGACGGCAAGTGCTTACACCAGCAAGGCAGTGTTTTTGCGTAAGGTCTACAAACATTTCGTATTTTCTTTACGATGTTCTTAGATATGTAAATCGAGGAAGTGACGGCCGATGCCACGAAACACTGCTTCGTATATAATGATATAACAAAAGATCACCACTTTGGAAATTTATTAACTCTTTCGGTTGTGAATCTGCAGTAACTATACTGCACAAGTTTGCATGAAGAGGATCCATTTCCTAGTTCTCACGGAGTTTTCCTGATGATTAGCTAGAGAGGTTCAGATAGTTTCAAAATGGTCGTCAGGTTTTATAGGCAGCGTCCAGACAGGTTTCAAGGTTTATAGATAATTCGCAGATAGCTTCCAGGTATCTAAAATAATAGAACATTCGAAAGTTTTGACGGAATTCAATCCCAACGAAAACAAGAGTGACCTTCAATAAAATTACATTATCTCAAACTGATTTAATATAATTCAGTAACATTGAAAAATAAGCACTCAGTAATTTAAAACTTTTTTAAAATGAAGTTTGTCAGACAATTAATATTTGTAGGGGTTCTTACTTGTTACCATAAAAAAAGGTCAGTTTTTGCATGCTTCTTGTTTACAAATTCGAACTCGGTTGCTCTTGAACCAGCTTTCAATGTAAATAGAATTCAAAAAGAAGGTTCGCCATTTGTGCAGACAGTAGAACAATGGTTTTAAGAATTTTGAATTGGAGATGAAAAGCTGAAACACAATGACCAACCTGGAAAAACCTTTTGTTCTTTACATTGATGGTATCCTAAATTGGTGAGGTACGCGGGCAAGCTGTACCAGGGCTAGCCTGAAAGATTCGGATACAACAAACGTCAAACGCGTGAAGGTTATTGTTAGGTTACTCCTATGTAATGCCCTCACGCGAGGGCCCTTAAAGGAAAAAAAAACAAATAAAATGAATAGAATTGTAGGTTGCCACTTCGGACCTTGAAATGAACACCGACGAGTCGTTTCTTGATAAAATGGTGAAGTATAATAAAACATTGAATCTTTAGGCACTATAAAGCATTCTACATAGTGATAATCCTCTGACAAGCCTCTACAAGTTACACAAAGACTTATAGTCAATTTGTGGTTCCCAATCATAATAATTCTATATTAATTCTTCCTTCAGCATGTTGAAACTAGAGTGAAGTACCTTTCTGAAAACAACTAAATATAGTTTGAAAATGAATAAAAATGCCGCTTGTATATCTCTTAATTTTGAATAAAGTTTTTTTTTATTATTATTGTTTTCCTAATTTAAGGTTCCTGATATCCGTGCACATCTTTCCGCTACCAAACGTTTTACAGGTTGTAGTACTAACTCAAGCACATCCACCATACTTTCATTGTAATAAACTCAAGCACATCCACCATACTTTCAAAACCTTGCACCAAAAAAACTTCAATGTTAAACAAAACAAAAATTCGGAATCACGTTTTAAGTAAAAACGTTTATGAACCAAATTGAAACCAAAATGCCTTACAAGATTTTATGAACTCTAGAAATGAAGACGTCTATCGAAATAAAGATTATAAGAGTATCGGTATTTTGGAAAATATGTATATTTCGTTTTATACTTAGTATAGAACACTGTCAAAGCTACTAGAGCGCGCGCGTGGCATTATCTATGGTTTCGTGTGCGCGAGAACACGTGCAAACGATCTGCCAGATCATTTGCTTGCTCGCGTACCCATTGCTCGCTCCAGCAGTTTTGACAGCGTTGTACACTGAGTATGAAACAGAATATAGATTCTAATAAACTTTTTTTTTAAATATTTAAGTAGTGTGACTGCGGCTAGAGGCCTACCAAAAGCCTCTGATTAATTGGTCGAGCTGGTGAAAAGACAAAAACACACAATACTCTTTGGTGTTTCGGGAGCAACGCTCTGCATTAGAAAGCCAGTGAGAGCTTAGTTGCTACACCGAAGGAAATTTTGACGAGTGATACTTCCCCTCCTGCGCGGTCGTGTATATCGATTCCATGGACTACGCGACCGACGGGTCGCTTCTGTTTGCGGTATCATCCCGACAAAAACGACCTCTTTGTCCTCCGCTTCAATTATATTATCATTTTTTTCTTTGTTCCGATCGGTTCAGCGGTCTGGAGCATAACGGAAGAACAAAAAGGAAGGTCATCTTATCGGTTTCCTTTATTGGAAACCGATGGGACGTCGTTCCCTCCATTCAACTTTTGCCATTTTGGACGGGTGGATCGGGTCAGCGCTTCACGTGGTCCGACTGGACATCCCAGATGGGCACCCGCCAGAAGCGCGAGGAATGTTCCTTCCGCCACTCGATAATGGCTTCCCGTCCGGAACCCATCCGGCCGTTAAGGCTTGACCTAAAGGGCCTCTTTCGTTTTAAGCGTTTTTCGGCGGTGCGTAGGAAGTTTCCTCCGCGAGCAATTCGGTGTCAGGGCGGTGGCGTATACATGGCCTGCACTGACGTCGCATCAGGCTGCCATTGTGGAGGGGGGGGGGGGGGGGGGCTTGCTGTTGAGTTCGTACCTTCTGCATTGCTGATTTCGTACTACCGAAGTTTTTGTTCTCCCCAAGAACAAGTAGGGATGACCACCAGGATGGAGCAATGACGTGTCATGCAAGCCGCGTATATATATATATATATAACGTGTCATGCAAACCGCGTATATATATACATATATATATATATATATATATATATATATATATATATATATATATATATATATATATATATATATATATATTTAAAAGAATACACGACATCGGGTCGATGTAGCGGAACACATCCAAGTTTTATTTTCACCCGATTGAGTGCCGTGGACGGGAAGCTAAGCATTTTGTTAAAAGCGGAGCTCACGAACTTTTGTAACATTAATTAAACATGCCATCTTATGCTTCGCAATTTCGAAATGGTACGTCCCTTTTCTCACCTTCCAAAATATTGTGAGTGGCACGCGTACGAAAACACGTACTCGAAGTAACATTATAGAAGCGGAATGATAAAAAAAAAAATGATAAGTTCGTAAAGCCAGTTCGAAATTACGAGCACCTGACAAAGGAAGTACAGTCACCACGAGCGACGATTGTTGTTATAATCTGTTTCAAAATGATTTCGAACGAATCCAAAGTTACAAGGGTCAGAATGTTGCCCAAAATGAAGTTTGTACACGCCACAACAGGCAGAGCTTTAGATAATTATTCTCACCCATATCGTGAAATGCTCCCCTGTTTAATCGAGTTTGAGAATGCCTACGGCCAGCGGGTCTGGGTGCTCTTTGCATATTTGAGAGATCACCACGCGCTTTAAATCATTAGAAAGGTTTACTTTCAGGCAGTGCTGCCAGTGGATAAACTTGTCACCGTTGCACGCTGTCTACGAACCCTGTCACATGCTCCGTCACTGAATGCTCGTGTTTGTCGCTGCTTGGCACGCCACTCAAAGCATGTTCACTTTTTGTTCTTGCCGGGCTCCTTTAAGCAAGTACCACGTTTACTCTACAGCGTGTAAGGTTCGGCCGCTCTTCGCGCACCTCCTGCGTTTGTTTACCCCCAAATGCGCCCACGTGTCTTAATTTCTCCCCGACCTGAGCCAATGATCGCCACGAGCTCGGCTGCTTCGTCATCGCGTGTAGCGTACTCTACGCGTTTGCTGTATTGCCCTATGATTGGCGTGTCTCTCTGGGGTTTCGATGCCCCAAGGACGCATTATAGAACACTTGCTCGCCGTCACACCCTAATCAGTATGTAGCGTCTGCAAGCCCGCCAAGCGCTTGGGAGAGCGCTGTTATCTACGAAGGGCCGTCCGCCAACAACGGGGCTCATAATATGTCTAAAGCCCGACGACATAATGCTTTGTGGCACTGAACACGGTGAAATGTCATGCCATAGCCTCCTCTATACTCACCAAACCTGGCAGTTCGACGACGGAGTCATAGAGTGCCCAGGTCGCAGATTTGGAGCGCGAGGATCCGGTAGCAGAGAGCATCAAAGAGCTATTTCTCGGGGAACCTGGACGTCAACGCACAGCTTTTGCAGAGGCGAGGACCCGAAACACACTGTTCGCTCGGGAGAAGTGTGTTTCGGCGTCTCGCCGCAGCGGGGCGCCAGTCACGTGGCTCTGCTTCATCCGTTGTCTGCCGCCCAACCTTTTCCATTTCGGCGGCCGCTTCTTGTGGCAATCTACCAGGCTTTGTCATTATATAGACCTTTTCTTTAACGGCGCCGCCATCTTGAGAATTGCGGCGCCGACGACGCCGTCTAGCGGCTTAGAAAAAGAAATACCGGCTAGTTCTGGCAGCACAGCTATCTGGGTAGGCAACGGTGTGGGTATGGGGGGAACTTGGCTAGACTTGGCTATGGTGGGCTGCAATAACTTGGCTGGAGCTTGTCCGGTTGAATCCAGCTGGCTACTCACAGGCCATCACCTTGTCTCCTCGAGAGAATGACGACGAAGACGGTGGGGTGTTTTGATTCAGTTTCCACAACGAAATAATATATTAGCCGTTTAATGTAGTCTATGCAGGTATGCTCTCGGCATTTGATAGCTCCATCTTGAGTGTGGCATGTAGACTTTTTCATAAATTTCACATACCATGGGGCTTGCAGTGATAACCTAATTGGACCACCTGCGCCGGGAATTAAAATCGGTCCTCTTGTCGTAAACGAAGTGGTCGTGAGCTTAAGCGTGACGTTGAGTCTGATACGAATCTCTCGCGATTCAAGCTCACAATCGACTGACTTCATAAATAGGGATTCTTGGGAAAAATGCGAAGCTCGATAACATTGCAGCCACACTCGCGCTGCAGCTTCTTGTGCTCATGGCACACTTTCTGCTATTGCTGTTATGCTTTTTAAAATTATTTATCCATCCGACGACCCCGCAGTGGTAGCCAGACAATCGTAGATTTTCGGAAATTGCAGCACGGTAAAAAGGGGGACTCGGAACTAACTCAGGCATGACGTCCGTTTTTAAGCCTTTTCGCCCATACCGTTGGCGGTTGCATACCCTGTGTCAGCGGGCAATCCAAAAATGCACCAGGTCGAGGGTACGTCAGTTACTGGCTGGTTTGAGGTTATGCGAAAAAGGTCTATAGGAGGCTATGGTCATGCACAGTGCCACAGCATAGACGGTTTTCCCTTAGTCTAGATTTATTATCACGACGTCATTGACGGGGGGGCCTCCGTAGATTGCAGCGATCTCCCAGGGGCGTTGCGGGAGAGCAGACGCTCCAGATTGCTTAGAGTGCATGTTAGTGATGCAAAACTATCGATAAATTGACTATCGATAATATCGATAGTTTTTGCAAAACTATCGATAGTGTCTCAGAACTATCGATAGTCGACTATCGATAGTACTATCGATCGTTTTTTGATAGTCGACTATCGATAGTACTATCGATAGTTTTTCGATAGTCGATTATCGATAGTACTACCGATAGTTTGTCGATAGTCGACTATCGATAGTTTTCCGATAGTCGTCTATCCATAGTACTATCGATAGTTTTTCGATAGTCGACTATCGATAGTACTATCGATAGTTCTTCGATAGTCGACTATCGATAGTTTTTTTACTATCGATAGTCAGATTTCTGGCGACTATCGATACTATCGATAGTGATATCGATAGTTTTGCACCATTCTAGTTTTTTGCAACTCAAGAACGAAGGGCGAGGGTAAGACGGGCCGGAGAGGAGGAAGCCGACGGAACGCTGGAGAAGAGAGGGGGAAACCTCCTTCCCTCTTTAGCGTTCCGTCTGCTTCCTCCTCCCCGGCTCGTCTTACGTGGTCCGACTGGACATCCCAGATGGGCACCCGCCAGAAGCACGAGGAATGTTCCTTCCGCCACTCGATAATGGTTTCCCGTCCGGAGGCTATCTGGCCGTTAAGGCTCGACCGAAAGGGCCTCTTTCGTTTAAAGCGTTTTTCGGCGGTGCGTAAGAAGTTTCCTGCACGAGCAATTGGGTGTCAGGGCGGTGGCGTATAGATGGCCTGCACTGACGTCGCATCAGGCTGCCATTGTGGAGGGGGGGGGGGGGGGGGAGGGGGGCTTGCTGCTGAGTTCGTACCTTCTGCATTGCCGATTCCGTACGACCGAATTGCAGACGGAACGCTCTTTAGCGTTCCGTCTGCTTCCTCCTCCCCGGCCGTCTTACCCTCGCCCTCCTTCCGCCGCCCACCTCCCTTTCTCCTCTCCTCGCCCAAATTCCCGTCTTCATCATCACTGAAAGCTGAACCAAAGTTGGGATGGTAAGTGCCCGGGCTAGTTGGTGTCCCATTTGAAAAAAAAAAAAAACGATAAAGAGAGAAGAGGGAGCGACGCAAACTACTAGTATCGCAAAACTATCGATAGTAAATCGTCGACAGTACTATCGATAGGTTTACGATAGTCGACTATCGATATTTTTCCGATGGTCGATTAACGATAGTTTTCCGATGGTCAACTGTCGATGGTACTATCCATAGCTTTTCGACAGTCGACTATCGATAGTTTTTCGATAGTCCACTATCGATAGTTTTTCGATAGTCAACTAGCTATAGCTTTTATATCGTCGACTATCGATAGTACTATCTATAGCTTTTCGACAGTTATTCGATAGTCGACTATCGATAGTACTATCGATAGTTTTTCGCTAGTCGACTATCGATAGTAGCATCGATAGTTTTTCGATAGTTTTTCGATAGTCGACTATCGATAGTTTTTTTACTGTCGATAGACGACTATCGATAGTTTTTTTTACTATCGATAGTCAGATTTCTGGCGACTATCGATAGTACTATCGATAGTTTTGCACCACTAGTGCATGTCCATGGCAGTTTAAGAAAGACAGGGCTTAATATTTTCACGCTTCTTGCTTCGTTCTTGGGCGTTTTCACCTGCGAATTTCGCAAACCGATTGGCTGCGCGGAACGATAATCAGATGCCCGGTAAACGCCACGCCCTGTCTTTCTGTAAGTGACTCTAGCAAGCGACTAGAGTATGAGCTCTGAGCACTCCCAGCTTCCCCATTCCACACTCGTACTAGCTGCTGCAAATTGTACCCGTGTCTTAGGAATGCTGCCTGCAAGTCGGCTCTAAAAAAAAACAAAAAAAAAAAAAAACGTGAATTTACAACAAAAAAAGAAGACGCAATTTTTACGTGTGAATTGACCTTTTTCAGAGATCGCTAGGCGCATGCGCCGACTCTGGGAGAGGGGAGGAAAGGGAAAGGCGCCATTTTTGGAGGCTCTCTCGTCCGCTCGGTCGCTCGGACAGTGCTTAGTTAGGCTCGACTCCTCCGCTTTTCTCGCGGCTAGGCTTCATAGTCGTCATGCCTCACCACCATTCAGCTATAGGTTGCACAAATAACAGCAAAAATGGTTCAAACGCAAGCTTTTATAGAGTTTCAGCAGCCTTTTGCGGGTGGTGCACGAAAGCACCCGATGTCAAACACCCCGCCCTTTTTGCCCTGCTTTCAAAAGCCTAGGACGCGAAACTTCTGTGTTGGGTGGCTGGGTCATCAGTGTGATGGCGGGACATTCTGCTTTTAACTAAAATACAGTAAATGTGAACATGATGGCAAACCTGAAACTGGTTAGGAAAACGAAAGCGTAAAAGGAGACAGAAAAAGAACAGGCAACGTCTCTTGAGACGTTGCCTGTTCTTTCTTTGCGTTTTCATTTTGCTACCCCAGTCTCAGGGTTTAATAACTGAAAACAAGTTTGTTGATGAATAAATACGAATACATGAAGGGATAAAACATCAAGGAAGCACTTCTTGAAAGAAGTCCTGTTTCCGCCTGCATGTCCTCAATGTTCTCTCCTTCCATGTATTCGTATATCTAGTTTACCATCATGTTCAACTTACACCAGGTCGCCTGCACTCTGACTATATTTCCGTTAACAGTGAATGTGCACAAGCGGTTGTGTGACGTAATCATGCCATAGCCGCTTCTCAAGTAAAGAATAACAAGATAAAGCTTTCCGTTCTCCAAGCGTGCGCTATACACATTCGCGTCTTGCCACGTTAAAAGTGAAGAGAAAACACAAAAGATATCAGTCACTGGCACAGCATTTAAAGCGTGCGAAACGAATTTAAGCCTTACGGAGACAGAACCAGGATGGAATGCCTTGGCAACCAACCGTTAACTCCCGTTTGCTAGACCCACTTTGTCGAAGGTTCGTAAACGTGCCGAATTCGAAGAGAGATTGTTTCTAACATACCGTTCCTTACTTTTTGACGGTGCAGGCAAGCCTTCATGACATCAAGACGGCCCGGATTTCACATCGTCCGAGTTTGTTTAGACATTCCCCAATATGGCGATATTCCGCGCGCTCGCGCGGTACACGGGACGGCGAAGTGACGAACGCAATAAGCTTCAATAACTTAATTAAGCGATCAAGGAGAGCAAAATCAGCTGTTTGTAGTGGCCTGGCCTCATAAATGGAGCTCACAAGCTCCGCAAAAGGGGAATGGTTGAGTCGGTATCGAAACTGGTCACCATTACTTTCCTCACATAACACTCTGCGACTCTGCCTTGAAAGCCGACTCCTTCTTTAGTTGCTTGAAAAGACGCGACACCGAAGTGACGATTAAGTGACTCCGAGTCGATGGTGAACCGATGCGACGTCGGCGGTCTGTCCATCCTTGAAGGTATAAAAACGAACGAGATCCACTGTATCATAAACAGTGACTTTTGTTAATCCTCCAGGGGCCCTAATCTGGAAACTTGGTGAAAAAGTCGGCGAGAAACTCGGCGGCTGCGATTGGCAGATGTCGCACTTGACTTTGACACCTGTCAATCACAGCTGCCGTATTTCTCGCCGACTTTTCGCCAGGTGTTCAGATTAGGGCCCCAAGTCGTCCTCAGCCATTTCGAAGAAAATATGCACGCGAAACGAGGACAGAAATACACGTTCAGAATGGTGAAAGACGGAACAACGCCACCAGAGAACACACGCGAAGACATGAACCGGGAGACACGCTAGACCTGGCGCAGACGACGGAGAGACGGTCCCGGAGCCCCCAAAAGTGTTTCGAGTGATTCCCGCGAGGGCGCGCCACGATCGTGGCCAAACTATGAAAAAGGTCAATTGTCGTTAAACTTGTTGTCGTGACTGAATAGATGTCGTCTTTGGTGGGGAACCCAACAAAATGGGATCACGTTTTAATACTATGCGAAGTTGGAGGGCGCGTTTCTTAACAATATGAGGTGGGCTTTAAAACGTGCTCGCATTTTTTGCGGCCTTTCAAATTGAACAGCGGTTAGCGAGTTGGGTGTCTTCTCCCGCGCCCGCTTTATACTGGCGGTTAGACTGTTTATTTATCTCGAAGGACCCTCTTTCGTCGGACGTGCTTGCGCATCAAAGAGGGTGACTTCGGCGACTCGCGCCGTGCAAATATTCTACCTTTTCGTGCGAAAGGAAGCGATACGGAAAGAGAAGCAACACAACTGCGCTCGCATGACCTCCGCACTTATGACTACGCAGTTTGACGAAACTGTAAACGGTAGTTATAAGATTCATTTTCATCATATACCGCCTGTTGATGGAATATCGACCAAAAGTTTCTTACGCAAAACTATACCTCGCCCGCAAAAGCCATCGATGTCGTATTCGGGCCAATTTATTGAGGGGGCAACTTATGAAGGCTTAATCGGTTTCTACAAAATTATATTTTTATTATCAAAAAAGAAACGTATGATTCTCATCAGAAACCTGCTGAGCGTCGTCACAAAAGAGTAAATCAGTTAATTTTTTTTAAATGATTTGGAGCGAATGATAAGCGTGGCGGAGCGCGAGAGATACCGTGTGTGATATACACAAACACGCTTTTTTAACATTACCACTTATGGCCCGTGTGAACATTGCGCGTGCGCAGTTGCCAGGTATGCCTTAGATGAAGCATCTGACGCTTACAAAAACAACTGTGGTGCTTTTCTGTTGAAAGGCTGTTGAAAAAAGTCATCAGAGATTATAAGATGGCAATAGCTTTTCATGTGACTTTGTATAACTTTTTTGTTGACTTTTATTTTTAAATATTGGCCCGCTTTTCAATAAAAAAGTTCAACAGACTTTTTGTCGTCTCCAAGATGCTTTTTCTGCAGCTTTTCAATTGAAAGGCTACAGCTTTTCAATTAAAAATAAAAAAAAAATCTTTACAGCTTAGTAATTCATTCAACAGAGTTTTGGATGCTTAGTACAGCTTTCCACTCTGCTCCAAATCGGCTGCAGCAAAATAACGTAAAAAAAAAAACAAGCGATTGTTTTTAATGTTGTCTCTGTGTGGATTTGAAAGCACTACAGACATCCCGAAACTACACATTAGAAACAAACACAAACAGCTTGAAGCGCTGAACCCCTAAATCACAGTCACCTTGACTGCTCCAGAGCCTTGTATAACCTACATATCGAAGGGAATCATTTGGCCGGTGACCACCTCAGCACTTATTAAGGTTTCAAATATCCGATCTTCTTCTCGGGAGTCTATCAAAGGGAAAACAGTATTTCGAAGTTCGTGGACGATATCTCTTACAACTAACAATAATTGATTCAACTAATAATAATTCGGCAGAGTTGCTAAATCAACATCCACAAAAACGGTTTAGAGAAAAATGTTTTTCGCTATTCTGCAAATCACCACTCAGGACGAAGCGAGTCAAGACAGTTTCTCCACTTTAAATAGTCATTTTAATTTTCTTTACAAGTTGACTAGTTGAATATGGCCATTAAGGTCACTGTTGTCACTTGCAAAGTGAGAACGGCAGGGCGTGTCTTCCGAATGCCTGGCCTTCAGCAAGCGCCCCATGTCTTCCGTCGTGCTTTGACTGCACGCGCGCGCTCGAGGGGCACGAACGCCGAAGCGTTGTCAAGGGTAGTAGGTTCACGCTGAAGGTGGGGCAACTGAAAGTTCTCCCTACCGTTCTTACTTTGTCAGAGAGTATTGAGAAACTTAGTGACTTTGGACATCTAGCCGAGCGGTACTATGGTCAATGAAAGGTCAACAGGAAGTCTTTAGCTCTTTATTGACACTGGCTACAAAGAATTAACTGAAGATTTAAAACACAAAGTAAGCAGAACGTCTGCAGTCATTCAGATGACACTGTCAACAGAAAGTCAGCAGAGAAAAATCAACGTAAAATAAATAAAAAGTCAACAGCTTTTGTTTTGATTCCGGCTGAAGAGGATCATTAAAAGATTTAAACACAAAATCAACAAAATTTTGTTGACTATGTCAACAGGAAGTCAAAGTCAAAAGGAAGTATACAGAGTCAACAAGAAGTCAACACGTTTTCAATAAAAAATTAAATCATTTTTATAGGGGGCATGCGCAGTGACTGCCAAGAACAGCGTCACTGTAGCGGCATAACGTCAGTTCCGTGTCTTGGTCTATAAAGGTAAAACGGCATCGGAGCGAAAATACTAATTATAAGTGGGGTTTCATGTTTTTGGTGAACACCCATAAATCCCAAAAATTGACCCCCGCAGGGTTTTTTATCAAGATTTGTAAAAATCGAAATGCTCCGAATTAGATTTGTCTCTGACGCAGAAAGGTAGTACCTACGTGAGATGAAGATTTGTGTTTATAGTTCCATTTTAATGTTAACCTTATATAGAACTTCCACTGAAATGTCCGTGAGGCTGCTTCATACTTCGGAACCACATCCACTATCCCACTTTTATTTTTTTACGGCACAAATAAATTCTCTAAGTATACAGATCATAGCCGATGTTCTATAAAGATAGGGAAATCCCATTCCTGTGTCATATTTTTAGACATGTCCCGATGAATGCTGATTGTGTTTCTGACCCCGGAAATTGGCACCGAAGAACATCGAATCTGTTGGAAAAAATAAACCCTGAAAAAACACGACCGGTTTTGAAGTAAAATAAAACCCCGAAAACACGGAACTCTTATCACAAATAAGAGAAGAGCCGCGCGGGCACCTCAATGTTGGATGCATTCTCGAACTTAAGAAAACAAAGAGGACTCATACCGCGACTTCCCACGAGAACTTTCTTTGGTTGTACCTATGATCACATGACAGCTTACTCCAGCCAATGGTATAGACGCCATCCGTGAGGAAGCATGTTATGCCGCGGCTACACTATAAAACCCAAAGGACGTCATAATTTTACCTGAATAATGCGGTCACATGACCCATAGCGTAATTTTTGTAACTCTGTGGCGTCTCGCTTTTACGTGTTACGTTTTCACCAAGTTACTTCCTGCCAAAAAACTTAATCTAGAGTAAGTTGGGCCTTTCGCAGAGCGTTACAAAATTTCTCCTTTATGTGGTATATTATACTCGGTGTTGGCTTTCTTGTGTCATGCTCTCAAGGTTAGCTTATGCCCCTGTGGGAGGAGCACCTCAAATGTCATTTACGTAGATGGCATTTACGTAAAGCACATTCAGGTTGGCCGTACCAGACGAGAACTGTAAATGCCATTTAGCCTATATGTTTATTGCGATTTCCTTCGCAGTCGAATCAGCCACGTCACCACGACTGTTAACTCAGCAATATACCATCTTTATTATGCTTTGTTTTAAGAGAAAAAAAAATATAAGCAACACCGAAATGAAGAGTTCAACACAGTGATTAAAACAGATCTGCCTTTCGAGATGAAGAAGGGGTTTTTGCGGCAACCGCGATATGCTTGCCGCTTGGATGCACGTTAAAGGGACTATGAAGTGAAATTTAGGTTGAGAAAAATATTTTAGATTCGGATTTTACTTATCGCATATTGTTTAGTGGGCCAAAAGAAAGAGGGTAGAAAGTCAAAAGCCTGCTCTTCAGTATGATAATATGTACAGACAACCTTTTGCCAGAGCCCTTTATACTGGGGGAGTTTGGCACTCTTTTAACTATGCCACAGCTGGAAATCAAGCAACCGCACTGCTGACAAACTTTGAGGTCACCTCTTCCCCAAATGTTATCTGAAAATTCCCTAGATTCCCTGACATTTCCTGAAAATTCCCCTCGGAAATATTGAGATTATCATTATGTTTTAGCTAAGGAATAGATTACGGAAATACAGTGACCATTTAAATTTTTGAATTTTTTACTGGGGTCTTTTAGATAATAACATAGACAATTATTATGCAAGTACTGTATAACCGAAATTGACTCGCTACGGACTATAGGGAGCTTTCAAATGTATTGCTTATTGCACCGATAACTTAAACAAGTCATACCGATTAAAGCAAAATCCTACCTTAACTGACATTTTAATATGAAAAAACAAAAATAGTCCATACAAAAAAAATACGCAGAGGTTTCTGCCAGAGCTTCTAAATAAAACACGGGTGAAAAGATTGACAATGTTTACACATCTACTCAGTGTCGAGCACATGAATACGTGTTTACACTCTGTTCATGTCATTTTTCATGGGATCAGGGTGGCGTTTGGTGCACTTCAAATACATAAGAGTGTGCTCCGCCTAGAGCTCGTTTGACGTGTGGCAAAGCCTCTAGGGTTTAGGTTGCCAAACTGTTCCGCGTTTTTGTTTTTATGAAGCTAATCTGGGAGAACACTCTTTCAACTGTCGCAGTAAAATGTTGCCAGTAAAGAAGCTTGCTCTCAAACTTGCTGAGCATTGAAACATCGAACTGCAGTTGCCTTGTTTGGCATCTTTCACGTGTTTCCGGAAACGTTCCACACTTACCTCAGCAGGTAGGTTCAGACCTTTGTTACGGAGCAACCTCTATTCTCCGTCAATCGTATTAATACCACCTTCAGCAGCTTTCCAACACCTGACTTTGGTTCCTTTAACATTTTCTACAGACAGGAAGCATCTGTACGCCAGCATGGTACCATGATGTTCGAATAATTCCTCTAAAATCTTTAGAGCCAAAGCTCTAAAAACATTTTTTAAGTAAGAAAAAAACGATCTGTCCTTTGACCAAATTGTTCAAGGAAAATAAAATCTTCCCGGAAAAACCGGAACAAATTTCACTAGATTTGGGCAAATTTCTTTTTTCTTCTAAACTATCTACAAAATTCCTATATCAGGGAAAAATCCCCAGGGTGGTTAGCACTGGGCAACCGTCCAACAGGCATATGGCCTCCGCTATATAGTGGCATCGAATTTATGACCACCTCAATTAGGCACGCCAGGCATGAGGTGATCCGCCATCGTAATGAAAGTGCTCGTTAGTGTAAGCGTCTTTGCTGCCGTACACACGATCAACCGCTCAAGCTTACTTATCAGATACGATCTCTTAAAATTATATGATTTTGAATTCATTCCTCGTTTGTCAAAAATGAACTTTCAATAGTTTGAATTTTATATGCCCTAAAACTGACCAACACCAAAATCTGGTGCTGCGACGGGCGCCATATAGGAGAGGCGCTGTGAACCACTGCGCATGATTGCCAGATTCCTTTTTGCGTGAGAAAGCATAATTATATATATATATGAAGTATGCGTTTGGAGATAAAAAATGATTGAATGGTGCTTAGACACATTAACAAATTACAAGCATAACAAAATGTCCGAGTGCAAGAACTTGTGTTTATAAAACAACCTCTTACCGCCAATTTGAACTAGCGAGTGGAGCAGGAAACCACAAAACACTTCCACATTGTGGCTTCGTAAAGTCCGCTTCTTCTAGAAGGCGACAAGCTTCGCCAATCGGCAGAACTCTCTTAGTATAGAGAGCTCTGCCTTTAAGGTTGGATGGTCACAAGTTTTATTATTTTACTATTACTAGAAGCACTATTTTAAGAAGGCTATAATCAAATCATTCTAGTAGTACGTCTCATGTATATTTGACGTTTGTACACTTCTAACTCCTTCTAAATACATCAAAAATAATTTTTTAAATAATCCCTCGTGCAATAAAATAGATATTTCACATATTTCCGAAAAATGCTAGTATATAAAGATGTTCTATAGATGTTTACTGCGTACTTTTAAATAGATAGAAAATATATTTCCATTTTACTTGTTTATTTTGAAATGTATAAAAAAGTGCGCATATTTTTGTCACAGTTTGAAATATATGCAAAATAAGTAATAATATTTATGGCATACGTTTAGATAAAATAAATATACGCACGCATATTTCTGGCATACATTTAATGTAATAAGAAGTAATTAAATGCATTTCTGACGAACTTAAAATAATGTTTTGAATTACGGTTTAAAGCGTAAAAAGAGGAACACAAGAGAGAAGACAAACATCGGGCGTTTGCGTTCTTTTTAGCGCTTTTAACCACGGTTCAAAACAGTCACCATCAACTAGCCCAACAACAACAGCTTTTACATTCGAAATGTATTTTGTGTGTGGACAAAGTATACCCTTTTTTGTTAAGGTTTACTCCTTTGTATGGTCAATTAAGGCATTCGTGGTAGAATTTGAGATTTGCTTGCCGTTATTTTTATCAAGAGGTACACTTTCCAAACGCCAACAGCATATTTTCTTTTTTCTGACAACCAAATCTTGTAAGAACTATACTTCGTGCTGCGCATGAGTAATGCGCAAACTTTAGTTTTCTTGATGTGACAACTAGTACACACGACAAAGCGCTTCGTGTTAGGCAGGTCCGCGAGGGATTTGTGACAATTGGCAACACTGTATCCACTCATCAAAATTGTTAACGCTACTTTACTTTGAATCATATCTTGTTTAGTGGCTCTGGGGTTCGTAAAGTTCACAATGCCTTTGGTACAAGGGAAAAAAAAAAACGCTGGTCAGGCGAGTGATGCGTTTTTGATTGTTCCTCTCTACATTCCTGCCGACATATAGCCTACAAAGGAAAAGATACACAACTCCATTATTATTGCTTCCAGAGAAACCCGGCTTCCTGCAGACTCCTCTATCTCTTGTTTACGGCGCAGCGTGCGGGAGAGGAGGCAGTGGGCACGACTGTGTTTACACAGGACATTTTGTTGCCACGGTTCACTTTGACCTTCCTTTCTCTTGGCTCTTTTCCGTTCTCTTCATTGGCCTTTCCCTTCCCGACATTTTTGGGAGAAAAATCCTGGGAACTCTGGGTTTCCGCTTGCTTTTGCAGCGCTTGGTTTTCGGGAGTCAATTCCGTGTCCGAAGCATAGCAACTCTTAGGATAAGAAAAAATATATTTATATTACGTTTGTAAGCTGCAGTTTCGAATCGAACTGCCTCTCTGAGGTTTTATTTGCTCTTCACGGCAACCTTCGTTTTATACATTTGTTTCTTTGTTTTAGACGAAGAAAATGAAGTAAGGAAAGTTGCCCCTTGCATCGACTTTTTTTTTTTTTTTTTTTGAGGATCGTTGAGCTTTGTTATGCACGCTGGAGGTTAGGGGGTACGTTTGTTTACAGGCGAGGATGACTCATTTTACTATTTTAAACACCGTAAACTCGCTTTTCGACGCGGAAGCGAGGCCCCTTTTTTAATATATATTTCTGATCTATCCGAACCGCGGCCGTCTGACTTGTGCGTATCTTGCGAACGGTCCGGTTGTTTATGGTCTTTCTCCAAGGGTGCTTCTAGGTCTCGAAATAACAAGTCGTCAGGCACGGAGCCAGGGGGAAGCGGGGGGGGGGGGGGGGGGGGGGCATGAGGCCCGGCCCTTCCCCACCGCCCCCGAAATCTACCATTTCGCTGGGACCTTCTCTCCCCACCTCCCCCTTATACAGCATTTTGTCATGGGCGCCCCCCCCCCTCCCCCCCCCCCCCCGAAACAAGATCCTGGCTACGTGCCTGCAAGTCGTAATTTGTTTTTGGCATGACTGCGCGGAAGAGCTGTTCCAACGCACCCTGAATCACTCGAGGACTTCTCCTTGAATAGTGCATGATGTTACAAAGTTACAATATAAAATGACGCGATCTTGCATGCAGTCTAAAAATATCCGTGCGTGTATTCATTTTCGGGCGTTACGCACCCTGATCACCGATCACGCAATTTTGGAGGTTTTGCGGATCATCATTGGAATGTTTCTGGCACATATTTCTGTGTGATGAAAATGAAGCAAAGTTTTGCTGTCAGCTACATTAAACATCATAGCGAAGTTTTTACATTGATGATCGCAATGACTGTTAGACACCGCTTGATTGAGGAGCTCATGCAACGTTTATGACTATAACTCCGCATTATATCCATAGAGGTTGGGTGAATAACTTACCCCAATATTTTCTGTGAATGCTTCTTTTTTCTTTGACTGGGGACTAAGTTGTTATGGCCCGAAGGCGCTTTGTTCCAAAGAATTTCGGGGCTGTTTGGAGCTGCTTGCGGTAGTGTTGCAACATCGTGCGCATTGTTAAGACGGCTTGCGTAGTTATCGGGTTTATTTTCAAAGGACCCGTAGAGGATAGAGGATTCGCATCAGTGATTACGCCGTCTGTGTGAAGCTCGTGTGAAGCTCGTGTGAAGCTTCAAGTGTGAAGCTCGACCTGAGGCGGTAGCGTATCTCCCCGAACCCTCCGGTCAGGGACAGCGACTTCGTGAGAGTCTGATTTTTTGTGATCATCTTCTCGTTTGAGAAGTCATCAGCGTCGGATTTATTCCTAGGTTTGGATATTGGCTCGTTTATCCCTTGCCGCATATTTATCAATTTGTGCATATTGATTCATGGTGGTTTCACAGTTGGTACTGTAGGATTAGGGCACTTATGTGCGGAAAGGTAGCGACATCTCTCCTCCAGTCTTTACTTTTCTCTATTTCTCTCTTCCTGGAGACGCTCGGGATGCCTGAGGGGTACCAACAAGTATAGAACTTGCGCACGTCGGCCGTATAATCTCCGTGCTTTCAGAGAGTACAATCGTTCGCGTTGTGTATTTGCAAGTGCGGGATGCTGATATATTTTCATAGTGCGTAGAGCCAAGCAAGTGTGAAGCACCAAGAAAAAAATAGTTAAACGTGCCGGCAGTGTTTTTAACCTTCGAATAGAGCTCGCAGTATTAAGGAGTATGAAGTGGTTCCCACGAGAGTTGTAAGCTACCGTCGTCATAAGTCAGTAAAACAATTATGTGCTTTTTTGCTTTTTTTTGCACTTTTTTTTAGGGATTTGTGGGCTGTGAATACGTCAGAAAGCCTTTTTTCTTATACTCTTTTTTCTTTTCTTTTGTCTCTTTTTTTTCTTTTTCTTGGGGGGGGGGGGGGGGGTGCGGAGGCGGTTTGTGTCGTTGCGATCCGATCCGCAAAGCCCTTCCGTCAACCATACTAGAGGAATACCGTTAGAAGCTAGGGTCCTTCATTTGCATCGTGGTTTCACCCATGCTTTATTTTAGGCTGAACGAACTGTACAGTTATTTGCCACAAATATGCATAAGCTGTACGAGCTAATATATGTTAAAAAACACAGAGCAAATCATGACATACTATTTATGTGATGTATTACATAGATCTGTAATAACTGTGTTGACATCAATGTTTGGAAGTATTGCGTCCTTTATATTTACTAAGTTGGAGTTAAAATATGCAACTCATTTTTTTTTCTTAATTACCAGAGTGGGAAAATAATATTTCAGAAATAAAGTAACCGACCATTGAGATTAAAATGTGAGGCATGTATTTATTTTCAAATTACCATAGACTACCCTAGCCCAGACAGCAGTGAATGCAAGCACATGTACGCATGCTCAGATACAATTTTTACAACATAAACAATATATGAAAAATTATTAAAAGGCATCACACTACACAATTTTAACAGGCAAAACATATAAATAAATTATGAAAACTGTCGCACTACCCAGTTCTAACAAAAACTGAGACAGTACGCAAAAATGGATGATTAAAAGAATATTGCCACGCGCGTCGCCGAACATGCACGTGCGTGGCCGAGTGTTTACCGTGCTTGGCTTTCGTGCGGAGGCTCCGGGTTCGATTCCTGGGAGCGACGCGTATTTTATTTATTCTTTCAATTAAGTGTTCTTGTAAGTTCCACAACTTTGTCGTCTGATCGAGGTACGAATGTTCTATGAGCCGAACGTTCTACGCCAAATGTTCCAAAAAACCTCGCGGTCACACCCGTTACCATTTGAAAAGGTCACGGGAGGGACGTATTGACATATGATTCGTAGAGACAATTGCCCCCCCCCCCCCCCCTTCCCAAACCAGACGCATATACGTCACCGACCTTTCAAAACGTAGATGTAAATGTCGAACCTAGGTACCCCGGTATCGCCGAAAAGCTACGAAAGGTAAGCGAACCCGGCAAACGATAACAGCTGAACAAAATTAGCATGAGCATCTAAACAGGTCCGGATCTGCCCAAAGTAAAGCGAACCCGGCGTAACTGGCGCAACCAGCGACCAGACGCGGCCAAATCTGCTGGATCCTTCATGGCCGCCAAAGGGGCGGAATGCTAGGGGAAGGTCGCGTGTCACAGACCGGTCTACCGCTGAGCTCGGCGGCGTGATCAAAGCCTCTCGCTACTTTTCCTGTATAGGGGAAGTTTATGTGGGATATGTTTGGTTCACGTAACGTTCGAGAAAACGTTGCGATTCCATGCCACATTCATGTACTCGAAAGAAACATAGATCCCAGTCAAATTGGTTTTCTGTATAGAAAATTCTTTTTGGACTTCTTTTGGTAGATTCGAAACTCTGAATGGAATTATTCAAATGTTTCTTTTTTTCAAATGAAAATATTTGAACATTATTTAATTTAAACAAATTGGAGGAAGTTGGTCGGCTAGATCAAGAGCTGCGCGCGATTCAATCATCTGAAGAAGCACTCTTATTTGTAGGATTCTCTATTGGTTTCATAATTAAAAAAAAAAAAAAAAAGCTCAGATTCAAGAAGTCCCGTCGGTTTTCATATTCTAAAGGGAGACGCTTGCATAATGCACCATTGTAACTGTACTGATTCTAGTATCTAATGAAATTACTGCGTGTGCCACGACTACATGTGAGGAGAAAACAGCTTTTAGAGAAATTTTCACCGGGTTGATGCCCATATTAACTCTGACTTGGCAGAGAGAGCTTCGCTGTAATCGCTGCACCACCTAAAGAATAAAGCAAAAAGTAAACAGAGGCTGTCGCCTTATTCCGCGCACGCTTTTCTTTAGAGGCGGAAAGGCCATTGAACAAATCAGGGAATAAGCAAGGCCGCCCGTCTAATCGAAGCAGGCAGCTCTGAGACTGCCGTTGCCGGATTCGATAGAGCTTTTGTCGGCGTGAAGGGAAACGCACCGAGCAGACGGCCGCGAATCCCCTAGACGCCAAGGGCCCTGTGGGGGAGGCGTTGCAGGCGGATAACTGGATTAGCCGCCATTAGTGTTAATGTTCCGTGGAGAGTGACCCCAATCTTCCGGGCTCCTGGTCTTTGGCGGCTTCCTCGTCTGGCCAGAAAGCACAGAGTCGAATCGACTTTTCTTTCTCACGCACGCGCACACGCGCAAACACACAAACTCACATACACGCACAAACACTTAAGCACAGAAACACACACACTCAAACATACGCGAAAAAGCTTGAGTATAAGGGGAAGCCAAAGTTTTTCCTTCTGCTTTGAACTTTCTTAGCTTCTTAGAGTCGGCATTCGCTTTCCATCTAGGAGTCACTGATTATGTTGAGGTATTTTCAGTCGACTATGTTTTATATATTTATATTTCTTATGTATTCCACTTCCTGCAAAAGACAGATTGATACCGAAAGTAATTTATGGTGGTCCTGGAAGCAGCGACACCTCTACAATTGACTCATACGCTGTTGTATAGATGAATTCCGTTCTTTGATTATCCTGCTTGGAGGGACGCGATAGATTTCGATTCGTTTCGTGTCTGTCAGTCACGCAACTGTTGGTTACCGAGAATCCCCCTTTTATTCCAGCAGCCGTGAATATGTACAAATGAACAAATCACTTGACTTGTGATAACAATGGAAAGGAATGGAGTACACTCTAAAAAACGCCCGTGCGCCTGCTTTCCCGTACAACAGCCGAAGAGCCAATCAACGCAACTTACGGAGGCAGCTCAGTGAGTGACAATGCCGAAACATATGTTTAGACCAAAAATGCAGTCTGAGTTGCGACATTAAGCAATGCGAGCGTGACGTTTTGCAATGCTTAATGTCAGAACTCAGACTGCGTTTTTTGGTCTAAACATATGTTTCGGCATTTCATTCGCTGAGCTGCTTCCGTAAGTTGCGTTGATTGGCTCTCCGAATGTTGTGCGTGAAAGTCGACGCACAGACGTTTTTTAGAGTGTAGATCGAAGCGTTATCACACTGACATCACAGCATCCTTATCACCGCTCGCCAACTTGATGCCTCTAATCGTTTTTTATCTTTCTTAACGCGAGAGCGTTAAGGAGCTCGCGTCGAAGGAAAGCCGGCGTCGGTGGCGTACGCTAAACTCCAGGATTGGTCCATAGGGTCCTGAAGTCACAGCCCCACGCTCACGTGAAACGTGACGTCATGTGTGGAACTAAAGTTATTAAAAAAAAACATAATATGTAATACGAATTAAAGGTCGCCTCATGTCTAAAATGATTTTACTTTATAAAGTAATTAATTTTCGTTAAAAAATTAGAAACATTTTGGGCGGGATTTGAATTCAGTATTGACTAGGCCACGGCTTGGGAAGGAGCGGGACTTTATATGTTTATACGTTTCGCTATCGAGTTCCAGTCCTAAAAGCGAAGCTTAAGTGTCCTCCAAGTGTTTTGTGCATATAATTTAAAGAATCGAAATAAAACTTTTCGATGGCACTTAACAGGTCGACCTCCATCCAGGTAAAGCGAACATTGCGATACGATGGCCAGATTTTGGATATACAATATTTGGGCTTGTGTGGATATTTAGACAGCGTGTAGTTGGTCAGCCATTTCAAAGTTGCGACGAGTCACTCGCTGTAGATGAGACATTTAGCCAGCGCAGTACAACCGCTCTCCCGGGGTCTTTAACGTGCACCACGCAGTAGTGATACACGACTGCACGCCCGTAATATGCTCATCCAGATCGAAACGGGCAGGGGTGCGGATTGAAAGATATTAGCGATACAACGCGTTGATAGCTTTAGTGCTATAGCGTGCATTAATACAGACGCGCTCTAGTAGATAATAATCTGAGACCAATGCTCATCTCTTGTAATGCTCGTTGAAGTGCGAGCGGGCAATTCCAAAGTTCAAGCACTTAAAAAATAAATTTTTCTTGAGTTTGGAGTTCCTTCAGGTGCGTTCTGAAAAGCCCATGTGGAGCGGAAGTTCGTCGGCTTCTTAATCAGGTGTTGCATTGACGTGAAAATGCTGATCTCTGATTGCCTCCGATAGGAAGTATAGTGGGTATACCTTAAGGCAGCTAGCATTGAGGTCTACCCACTATACCTACGTGAGAGCCCATCAGAGCTCGGCATTCTGACGACATTGCAATCCCTGCGCAAGGAGCAGACGAACTTGCGCTCCGCAATCTCTTAAACCGAAGTCACCCTGCTCATATATCACATGAACGATCCGATGTTCACTGCAGACATGATGGCAAAATTATCTGCGGAAACGCCTGAAGCATGTTCGAAGCATGGTTGCTTCATGCATATACTTCGAACATCTCTGCAGACGGTTTTTTGTGTGCAATGTAACAGGACTGTCATACAAGGAAGAAACACGCCTCAGAAACTATCTGCAGACTGTCTTTTGTACAGTGTGTTCGCAGTTGGACCGCGGCTTTAGCGAAACGAAAGATGTCTCTCCGAGGCTCCCACGAGGTTCCTTTTAATGCATCGGGTAGCGTTTTTGTAAACATTTGTATACATCTGAAAGTTCCCGTCTCGAACACCATCTTTTCCTGCTCGAGGTAGTATATCCTCGTTTCATCGAGCCGTTTCCAAGATCACAGAATTTGAGAAAACAAGTCAGAAAAAGAATGCATCGTGCATTCTATCTGGGCGACCACACGGTAATACATTTGTCCGGGTCCTCGAAGGAGGACACACCTGCGATTTCCGGTGAAGGATCGCAGAATCCCGCTCAGCTTCTCCGTGCGTGTTTGCCCCGCTATCGCGCCACACGAGGTGTGTGCAGCCGGCTGAGCTGGGATCAAACGATTTTTTTTTCTCTCCCGCTGTCGGTCTCGGTGAATGCGCGGGAAGAAAGTATTCTAGTAACATCCTTTCGAAGGCTGCGCGAAGAATGGTGGAGATCTCTTAAAATACTAAATGTAAGACGTATCGGAATACGCGAGAATAAAATCCCGTTTCATCTGTCGGAAGCATCCGCACGTTTATATTGTTTTTCTGGTGAACTCGGACCGCAATAGATTTTCTTGGACACCCTGTCTGGCAGCAACAGAACTCTGCGTGGGACCATCAGGAAACGAAAGGAGGAGAAAAAAGCCCCCTTACAGAACGATTCAAGAGAGTTGAGGGAGTACTAGAGCAGGAACATAGAGGTGACAGCTCTGATTCAAAGCAAGATGGCCAAGGTAGATAAGAGATCCCTGGAAGAACTGAGGGAGGCAGGGCGTGAGGCCCCACTGAAGTTCTGGCGACATATAGAGGGCCAAACAGGCCGACCCAGGGAGGATGCTGTAATCAAGGACGATGCGACGGGATAGGAGCTGCATCCTGGAGAGACCAACTGGTACATGAACTGAGAAGTGGATTGAGGACATGTTCGCAGGGGACAGCCGACAGATGGACAGTGAGGAGGGGGAGACAGAGGACGAACTGCAGGAGCAACTTAGCAGAGAGGAAATCACGGAGAGGGAGTTAAAGAGAGCAGTAAAAAGGATGGGAGGAACCACAGCCACTGGAATGGACGGTATCCCAATGAGGCCGGTGAAGGAACTGGCGCGAGAGACGAGAGCACTGCTGCGTGAAATCCTCAACCAGATCCTGAGGGAGGAATGGGTGCCGGTGGAGTGGCGAACATCAAGACTCGAACGCATCTACAAGGGAAAAGGGCAAAAGTCAACGCTCGGCAACTATCGCCTCATAGCCATCACATCGGTGCTCTACCGCGTGTTCACACAGATAATACGAGACCGACTGCAGACGTGGGCAGAGGCAGAAGGAGTCCTGAGGGAGCTACAGAACGGTTTCCGGTGGGGAAGACGCCTTGAGGGCAACTTATTCGTGCTCACGCAGGTCATAGAGATCGCCCAGAGGGAGAGGCGTCCACTGTACCTCTGTTTCCTTGACATCAGCAGGGCCTACGACTCAGTCGACTATGAGAAGCTGTGGAGACAGCTAGGAAAGGGGGGGGGGGGGGTGCTGGGAAAGGAATGGATCAACCTGCTGCAGGAAATCTACAGGGAGACGGTGGCACAGTGGCAAGATGAGATGACTCATCCAGTAGCCATCACCAAGGGTCTGAGACAGGGATGCCCACTGTCGCCACTGCTGTTTCTGCTCTAGAAAGCGGGCTTCGAAAGGAGACTACAGGACTGCGCCGAGGGCTTTACCCTGAAATATACGGAGGCGGGAACCAGTGGGGGAGGAAAAATCTCTGGGCTAATCTATGCCGACGATATCATCTTGATGGCAGTCTCCCTGGAGGGTCTGCAGCCCCTCATGAACAAGTGCAACACAATGGGGGTGGCACTGGGGCTGAGTTTTAGTGCTAAGAAGTCGGCATTGATGGGCTTCGGGGACAGAAGAGACACCGAGGCAGATGACCCGAAAACCCAGGGGGAACACGTACCGTGGGTATCACAATACAAGCACCTTGGGATCCACATCCAGGAGGGCCAAAACTACCTCGAAGACCATGAGGCCAGGCTCCAGGCTAAGAGCAGGAGGTTCAAGGGGATATCGACTGCCAGAGCCCTTTGGGGTTACAACCGTTACGAGATCTCCCGGGCGGTGTGGAAGATGGTGACAGTGCCGGGTCTCACCTTTGGAAATGGAGTTCTGTGCCTGTTGCCCCGCACGCGTGAGTGCCTAGATGGGCTCCAGAGAGAAGTGGCACGGGCGTCACTGGGAGCCAGCCGAGGAACATTTAACGAGGCAGTGCAGGGGGACATGGGGTGGTCCAGCTTCAATGCCAGAGACGCCCGCTCCAAGCCGGGCTTCTAACGACGCCTCTGCAAAAGGCAGGAAGGGCGGTGGGCAAGCCAGGCTTTCAAATACATCCACCTCAAGAGCCTCTCGACTAGGTGGGTGCAACGGACACGCCAGCTGGCCCTCCGGTATCGCATTAACAGCCCTCTCCTCTACCCGACTCCAGAACAACAAATGGAAAACTTCCGCACGAGAGTCACCGAGACCGAGACTCAACGGTGGGAGGAGGAGGGACAGAAACCGGCACTTGCCTTGTACACCAGGGAAAAAACAGGAAGTGAGGAAGGTGGAAATCATGGACAATGGCAGGGGCAGTGGACGTTTGTTCGACGCCCGAGGAGGCATGCTGCGAACGCGCGTGCTTCGGGCATAGTAAACAGACACCGACGTGCGATGCACCCTGTGCACACAGGGGGCCGAAGAAACGCTGTAGCACGTCATCCTAGAGTGCACGGGCCTGCAGTCGGAGGTCCGTGCGGCTGAGACATGGCGGTGGCGTTGGGCTTCCGGGAAATCGACGAGGAGGGCAACGACAGAGTCAACGAAGGCGCCGACAGCACCGTGGGCAGGGGCCCGCTGCCTATACCGGTGGTGGACAAAAAGAAGACTGGACTACTGGTGGAAAAAAAACCAAGAAGAAAATAACAGATAGTTTTGGATAGATCCAGTACGCTGTGATCTTCGATACAAAGGGGTTAGCCGCATATTCAAATCCATATCCAATAAGGGCGTGGCATCTGTGCCGAACTAATGGCGGCCTTCTTGAGGAAGATGGAGGATGAAGTGGAAGATACTACCAAGCGAACTACTTTGGAAACAACAACAACAATCAGGCACGCATATTCGGACGTCGGTACAATTCGAGGCATGAATTCGATACAACAGCAGTTCTTATGTTCTCATTATCGAAACTGAGACATACGAGGACAGAATTAAGAAGGGTGATTGGAGAACCAATCATATCTGACCAATATGCCTGTCGATATACATTTTATGACCGCCGTTGGTTGTCGAAAGTTAAACTGGATTATGAGTTATTAGATGGCACTGAATATTGAAAAAAGCATGTTGGCCCTTTTCAAAACTGCGCCTCCTCCAGTAGCTGTTGCGTCGATTATCCGAGCCGCCATATTTTGGGCACACACTTTAAGCCCGCATGAGTACAAGTGCTGCGCCAGCGTTCGGGGCGCGCTCGGGTCTAAAACTAATCGACTCGAGTACTGCGTCAGAGCTCGGCGTAAACGCGGATCGAATCTCACGCTTCGCTCAGGAAGTGAGGTCAAAAATATGGCGGCCGCCAGTGGTGCTGCATGACCTTTTGAAAATGGCGTATATTCGTGAACCCTAAAGGGGCCTTGCAAGGACTTTTTTACTTGTTTTTAATTTGCACCGAACCTGAGCGCACTGAACGTAGTAACTTAATGGAACTTTTTTTTTTCTCGAATTTCGCTTTATTTTAAAAGTTATAGGAAAGCTAAAATTACAAAAACAAGCAAAAAATAACCTCCTTCATGATGTCCTTGGTCGCTTGAGTGGCCGAAAACTAGAGGACGGGTAGTGAGCTCAGCGAGCGGTCACGGCTGCCGCACTCCGTGTCGACGGCTCGAGAGGGTGCCACTAAAGCATGTTCTGGATACGCTGTATGAAGCGGGCAGCCAGTGCGGCTCGCATTGCATTTGCTGCGCGCTTAAACTCTAATTCGGAATGACACTTCATTGGCCACAAACGACAGAAAACACGGGGTAAAGATCAGTTCAGAACGAGAGCCACTTCGCGCTGCCACGCCGCCAAAGGGCCAAACCGCAAGCCAGCTGCTCGCCGAAGGCCTTCGGAACGCTCAAAACCGGTCGGACCCTCGACTGCAGCGCCACCGCGTACATCCGGGACATTTCTACGCTCGCTGCTCGTCAATGCCTGATCCCACTACACCATTCTAGTATGCGCCGCCTTTCCCACCGCTTGGTGGCGGGTATGTCGACGGGTCATTTCTTGTTTCCGTACTTTATAAACTGAACTTGTTTCTTTTCTGATCTAAAATACTGAACAAAAACTACTTTTATAAATAACTGAAACGGTTCGCGCCACGTATATCTTGTGTTTCGACTAAAAAGAAGCTTTTAGCGGCGCTGACCAGTAGTAAGCCCAGGACCAAAGACGTCACATATCGCCGGCTTTCGGCACCGCGGGTAGCCCCCATAGGTTGAGGAGGTTTCCGCGTCGTCCGGTTAAAATCAGACATGTACACGTTACCCCAAAAAAGTAACTAAATACCGTTACTCGTTACTCGCTCAAAAAGTAACTAAATAAGTTACTCGTTACCGGTTTGCAAAAGGAACGCGTGAGTTACCTCAAAAGTAACGAGTTACTTTTCACTTTACTTTGACGACCGAATACACAACGGTTTTTGTTTCATGGTTTATTGTTTTCTTTTTATAGTCGTTGCACTTAAGCAGTAGCTGCCTCTAGAAGTTTCATCAGTTATGTTTCCCGGCTTCTTTGAGAATACTTTTTCGGCGACGCTGAAGAGTCGTTCTATCGACGCGCTCGAAGGAACGGCAGTGTTGTGCTTCAGAAAAACCTGGTGAATCTTCGGGAACTGCGCCTTCATTGAGGACAGCGGGTGATGTGTTCTTTGCCTTCCCGTGTTCGCCACCTCCGGGTTTACATTCGGTCTGTACTCAGTTCTAGAAGGTTCAACCAACGAACCTTATTGTGTTTGCTGGGTGAAGGACATTCCCAGCTGTAGAGTTTAGCACAGAAACGTTTATCGCTGGACGCGTCAGTCTAACTGTTCCACTGACGTGTTCAGCGATAAACGTTGCTGTACTCTCACACTGTTTAGTTGCTTTTTGGTTGCCCAGCTACCGTACTCGCACTAGACGTATACTCAGGTTAGAATAAAATCAAGGCCGCTTAGGCGCTGTTGTACAGGTTTCTCCTCAAAGTAACGAAATACCGTTACTCGTTACTTGGCCTTACGAGTAACTTAATACGTTACTCGCTCTTTTTCTAAAAAATGACTAAATATGTTACTCGTTACCGAAAATAGTAACTAGGTAGAAGTAACTCGTTACTTGTAACGCGTTACGTACATGTCTTGTTAAAATATGAGGCACTGATATTTAGTTATTCTCTCCGTGCTCGCTGGCTTGCCCGGACCCCAAGAGACGTGGAAACCGCAAAAAAGGTAGACGCTTAAATATGATTGCAGGGCCCCTTTAACTACAAGTCAACTGCTGGAAGAGTATCATGCCCTGATGGCTGTGGTACCGATGCCGCGACTGTGCTACCGACGACAGGGGCTCTCGTTCGGCGTTGACCAGTTCACCGTCAAAGGAATGCTTGCCCGAAATTTGGATTTCGGAAAATTAGGCCGCAGAAGCGTTGGACGAACTTCAGAACACCACTCATAGATCGACATCTCAAACGGATGGCCGTATTTTTGGAAAATGAGGGTGCTATCGAGCGAGAACTGTGACGTCACGATCCTCCTGGAACAGTTGAGAAGGGGGGGAAGCGGCCTCGCTTCTCTCCTCTTCGCTTCGGTTTAGCTGCTCGGGGGTACGAAGCGAGGAGGGCGCATGAAAATCGTGACGTGTCATGTCTCGTCGGCTTCGTCGGCCGCGTTCCATCGCGTACTTCTTTTCCGAAAATACAGCCAACCGTTAGAGATATTGCAATATGAGTCATGTTTTGTGGTTTTGCAGCGACCCGCCTATCTCTCGAGTCTCGTTTAGTGAGCTCCAAATTTCGGTTCCGCATTTCTTTAAAAGGAAGCTGAAGCGGTTCTGTATTTGAGTAAAAACACTTAAATCGTCTTCATATGACCTCCAGGATCAGGAATATCGAGATTATTTTTCATTTTGCTGCACCGAGGCTACAGAAAATAATTTCCAAAGTACCGCGACAGCCACTCCTTCCCGGAACGTGACGTCATAAAATGAGATTTCAGAATCTCCGCTCTCGCGCATCTTCAGTGCTTATCAAAGCTATGACGCGCAGTCTTGCCATTTTCAAAAAGGTGAAAAAAAATAATAAAAAAAGACGGCACGACTGGTGTCACTGCGGTGGAAATTTCTGGCAAGATTGCAATTGCACGCGCTACCCATACGAGCGACACGCGCTTGGCGGCCGAAATGTCTGCGTTTTACGTAACATCTGGTCGGATATTTCTCGTGTTTTCTCGCGTTTCAATACATTTTTGGGGAAAACGAACGTGATATACAGAGTCACGGGATAAAAATACTCTAGAATAGACCCTTTCCTGAATTCAGTCTGGCCACTTTGATCACTATCATCATCATCTAAAATGGCATATGTGCTATACTAATGGCGGCCTTCTGTTTACTGATGAAAAAAGTTGAACATGCTCCTAAGCAGATGATTCGAGGCCAATTCATTCTAAATGTTAGCGCGACGTGAAGCAGGAATTGGGCGCAAGAGCTGCGTAAGCGTTCATTTCTAACTGAGTCCCAGTCAATCTGTTAGTAGCACTCACTCGGCTTCAAAGCCCCTTGATGTATAAAACTCTATTAAGGCGTCTATGTGGGTTGGCGCTTCGTTCCGACTGGCTGCATTTGTTTCGCCATCGACACTAAAAGAGATTGAAAAAAATTACACCATCTTCCCGAGGGGAACCATGGGGTGATGCGGAGCATCGGGGTGGTGCTGACGCTTGCTTGCGCCAACCCACTAACTGACGGGACTGTTGCTTCCATCACACTTCATCGGAAGAACGGAGTGAAGTGGAGTCAACAGCGGTGAACTGATGTAGCACGAGTAACTTTGAAAGTCTAATCAGACCGCACGGTAAGGCGTCGCAAAATGCCCTAACAGCGCTTGCAGGTTTCCTCGTCGAGACCGGGCTGGCCGACGAGATCTTGGCTGCAACGGACGCGAGCGGTCGGGAAATGCTAGCAGACGACCGCCGCGGAGTTGCGGGGAAAGCTCACCCCACTAGAAAGGCCTGGCCTGGCGCTGCGACCCGCGCGCCGAAAACTTTCCTCCTTTTCCTCCTCCGGGGAAACACGGTTTCGCCTCAGAGCCCGCCCCGGTCACGTGATGGGGAACGCGCACAGCGCGCTACCGCTCACACCTGAAGGAGAGGAGACTAGAGGAGGAGAGTTGCGCATGCGTAGTGTGAGTGCGGACTACGACGCCGACGCCGCGGGACATAGACCCGAGCAAGAGATGCTCCGCATCTAAAAGAATTGTAGTGAAGTGCACATTCTCGTTTACCGATGACTTGTGAAAGTGACGGTACCCCATAAAATACTGCAGACCACAGGTTCATTTCTGCCATTAGTAAAGTAAAAGATAAGCTGCCATTTGAGTCACCAGATGGCACTGAATTCCGGAAAGGGTCTATTCAGCTCTAACTCGTTTTCCTCGAAACCTCTTCAGTTTACCTTTCAAGGCCGAAGTACACTTCGCGCTTTTCACTTTTGCCCGCCTCCTCCTTTCCTATATCCGCTCCACTTTTTACCTAGCCCCAACATGGCTCCCCTCGCAGCTTAGGAGAGGGCAGCGATAAAAGGATTATCTTCCCTGCAGAAAACCCAGGTTGTACTTCGGTCTTTAAGGCTCCGTTATACTTCGACGTAGAGCGCAGCAAACGCGGCGTAGCGCAGCGCGCACAGATACTGATGGGTCGCAGATATCGGAATCCTGCTCGCCGAAAAATGAAACGGGCGCATTCTGCGCTCATCTGCTTCCGCTGCGCTCAACGTCGGAGAACGTTTAGGCGTCTACGCGTCGCATGTTCCCTCGAGGTGGCTCTGTCGCTTGGCTGAAGAGGCGAGGGTGTTCGATGAGCTCGGAAATTGTGAAGACGGGCGAGAGAACCAAGCACAAAAGGTGGGAAATAAAACAAATGCTAAATTGCGCTTTTCCGCGCGCGAAAACAGAAAAAAAGAAAAACAGAAGTAGAAAAACGTCTGCCATCTGTCCCGGCACTTTGCTCCGACGAAAAAGTTTTGAGTTCTTGTTTCATTTTGTCGCGTCTAATGGCGGGCCAACCTCCGCATATGGTAGAACCCGCTGGTGTGCTCACAAAATACCTTTTCGCGAAAGGTATACGTATCCCGAGACAAAGCGCCCGCCTACGCATCCCCAGGTGGCGGGTTCGAATCCCGACCGAGGTGCCCGCAATATGACGGAGGCTTATGGCGGAGAAGGAACCGTGTAACCGAGCTTTCGGTTGCACGTCAAAAGATCCCCAGGTGGTCAAAATGAATCCTCAGTCCTCCGCTGGTGTGTGCCAGGCGCCCGTCGTTGGTTTGGCCCATAAAACCCCCCAATTTTACTTTTGGTATATGTATATTTGCAGATACGTTTAGAGCGCAGCTCTTTGGTGCCCGTTTCCTTGTTTCGCGGCGTTGCCGTCGGCGTCGGCGTCGGCGTAACCGCGCTAAATTTAGCGGCAAAGTTGACGTCATGTGACGTCAACACCAATTCAATTCCCCGCTGAATTAAGCGGGGAATTGAATTGCTGTTTAAGTCACGTTGTCAGTTAAGTCTTCCCTCGCTGAGACTGCGCAACAATCAGGTCGTGATATATCGATCGCCCTACACATTACCCGCGCATATTAAAGCAATGCAAACTATCGCTGTTCTGAGAGCATCTCATGGCAGAATATGAACCCGATGACTTCTGGGGGTGATACGCGAACAAACCTGGGTCTTACATATATGCTGACCCTTGTGTGATCGCTCTTGGTGGGAGAGCCCCGAATGTGGGCATGCGCAGATGCTTCTCTCTTTGGGTTTTGGGGCAGGCGCAGTACTCGAGTCGTAGCTCCCGTCGGACGTAGCCAGGCTTTTCTTAAAGGGGCAGAAGTGCACGCGGAGAAAATATAGGGTGTTCGGAGGAGTGGAAATTCGCGTTTTCCTAAACGCGAAAACAAACTACACATCGCCGAAAACTCGTGGTTCTGAAACATGCCTCCGTACCGAGAAATAAACGCGTGCTTAAACGAGCGAAAAAAAAAAAAAGAAACTGATATAAAAAAATGAACAATGTTTAAGTGCTTGAATTGGATAATTACGTCAAAAAGTAATCTTTCTAAATGAAACAAAAAAACAAACAAACATCGCACGTTGTTTCCATCTTGAAACTGATTTTCGACTTATGAGAAATTCCGAAATCTGTTTTTATTTTTTTTTTATTTTTTTGAGACTTAAACTTGGAAATAGAAGCATATTTCAGAGCTACTCAAATATGTGTCGCGACGTAAATATTTGGCTATGTTTGAAGGAAAAGTTAATTTTGTAACATACGTATCCACAGCGTGCATTTATGTCATCAAATGGCAATTGATGACTAAGGGCCTGTTCACACATGCAGCGGAGCGCTACAAGCATAGCGCTGACCTCGCGCTAAGCGCGTGCTCACGGTAGCGTTCACTTTAGCGTTCACCTGCTTTGTATCGCACCGTCAAAACTGTTGCTCATGACAGACTATAGGTAGCCGACGACACGTGAGTAGTGCTACATCAGCGCTTCGCTACATGTGAGAACCGGCCTTAAAATGTCTCCTACGATTCAACGTGTTTCATGAAAACTGTATAATATATCTAATGAACACTCGACCAAACTCTCCTGCGAGAGTTTGGTACATTCTGCTTTGCACCTAGACGCCTGTGATAGGCGTCACTATTTTTTATACAAGTGACTGGCCGCCGAAATGCAAAAATAAATAACCGACGACACCAATTCCAGAGCGGGATTGTTTTCCCTCCTGCAGTGTATAGGGAAACGAATCGTGGTGCATCGATTCCGTTGCCGTAAGAGCCCGATTTATCCGAAGCCTTCTTTATTTCGTGAATCATTTTTTTGTATTTTCTTTTTGTCTTTCTCTATGTTTGGGGAAAACGAACGCACGTGAGGTTGCAACACTCTTGAATCTTGAAAGTGCTTAGAGATCGTATGCAGGAGAAGAAAACGAGTTTCTTTTTTTGGGAAGGCAAAGTCTGGGGAAAATGGCCGAATTTCGGACAGAGCTGGGAGGAAAAAAGCAAACAAAAAAACACGCTACATTTTTTTTCTACCGTGGCAGTTGCTGTGTGAGAGAAAAACAGGGAGAGGCGATTGCGTGGAAAAAAGGGAAACATTTTGCCTTTTATGTTATGCTAGAGCTGAGTTTGGTCACGGCATCGCCGCCGCCTTCCCCCAGTTTTCTTCTTACTCTATCTCTTCATTTGTTTACGTTTTTATATTATTTTCAACCGGAGCAAAAAGGCCCCGTGACTGGTAATTTATTTCTGGATTCTCCTATTCTTGACAGAGGTCAATTAGAGCGCGTACCGCTGCTCAAAAAAAAAAAAAAATTTTTGTGGTTCGATTTGAAGCCGCGGTGGCTGACGAGTCCACCCGCCACGATCGATCCGAGTTTTGTAAGTCCCGCGCCGCTACACAATTGGGTAACCTTGTTTCCAGGAATTTTGACCGGGCGCGAATTTCCCTAGCACCTGAAGGAATAAATTATGAGAGCACTTTTTGTTTGCTTCTTTCTTTCTTTATTGGGATTCTTACCGGCGTCGCCGGAAAGGAATGTCAGGTACAAAAAGCACTGCTACCTGAGAGAATACCTATCCATCAAACAGTTATATTATATTCTACTATAATCCACCAAACAAATCTAAAATATTCACACAATTTCGTAATGGCAATAGTGAAATACTAAAATATGCAGATGATCATTATCACACGAGACGAGAGAGAGCAACACCATAAACAAAACGCCACTGAATGCGCATAAAAACTTAATTAAAGAATTAGAAACAGTAAATATTAAGCATATTTTTATCTCATACACATAATGCGAATTTCGTTTATTATGTAATAGAGCGCTCAATTTTATTTAGTTTATAAACTAAAGCCAGCGCGAAGCAAATTTCACGTGTACTGTTTTAGATATACTAGGATATGTCCCAGGGTTCTTTCATTAATTTCGTTCATGTTCATTGTTTTGTAATCTCTCCTAATACATATCTTCTAAGGATAGAGATATAAATGATTAAATTAGGAGAACTTATTTGAAGTCGAAAAGTAAACTCCTGGGGTACCTCAAATGTCGGATGATGGTGCGCGCTAAGGTATTTTACAAAAATACCATAGCGCCTAGAGTATCCCACCTCAGACCAGGCACGTAGCCAGGGGCGGGGCCCATGGGGCCGCCCCCCCCCCCCCCCCCGAAATCTTCCATTTTGCTGAAACCTCCTCTCCCCCCTCCCCCTCATACAGCATGTTGTCATGGGCGCCCCCCCCCCCCCCCCCCCCCCCCCCGAACCAAAATCTTGGCTACGCGCCTGCCTCAGACCATAAAAGAGCGGTGTAAAGTAATGCATCAAATTCCGAAAAAAAAAACAAAAAAAACATGTAGAGACGAATGTAACAACTGTGAACTAGGGCGGGAGGGCACTGATGTCTCACATGCATAGAAAGAAAGCAGTAGGAGTGTGCTAAGGAAAAGAACCCGTATTATAATTTCTGGAAATTGCATCGGTGAACCTTTTAATAGCTTTAAGGAACCGAAACGTTTTCTGAGTTTGTGCCTATCTGCTAATAGTAAATTGCCGATTACAATGTTTGACCTTGCCAAATGTTGGGAGATTTTTTTGGTATGGGTTTATTCTTTTGTGTCTTTTCTTCGCGCTCTTTTTTTTTGTGTTTTGGCTTTCTTGTGCGGTCTCTACGCATCGGTTGGAGGTTACGGTACACAGTGTGGTTTGGGAGAGCATGGTGTTCTGAATCTGTCAAGGAGGTGTGGACGTGTATATAAAGCGATTTTTGCTGAATATACTTTAAAGCTGCGTTTGAGACTTCGTTGTTCTGTCGGCTTTTAGTATATTCCTCCGTCTTGGGTTTACATCAGGTGTTTCGCATCTTTAAGGTAACACACACGCATGCCTATACACAAGCACGTGCGCGCACGAGCATCCACACACACACAAACACACATACACACACACACACGCGCGTGCGCGCGGGTGTGCATTCCATTGCACTGCATTACAAGGTAAACAGCGATGTGGCTTCGCGCTAAGCTTGCATCGTTCTTTAGCTACTGGCACCATGCGTAGAGCACTCTAGGCCTGTTCACCGCTTGTTATGCCCCTGAAGAGGGAAATAAAGCACTTTTTTACGCACACGGATACAGTTTAAAACACGTAGATAAACAGCAATTACGCCAGAGCTCGGAAGATAAGTAACAAATTAGGTTTTCCACGAAGAATAAATAAACGAAATAAGTATTTTTGTTATATTTTTATTACTCGGTGGTCTCAGCAATGCTTTCGGACGCCTCGCCGAGAAGCGGGCCCGTGTGGCGAGTGACTTGTGGCTCAGCCAACACAAACTCAAGGACAGGACCTGCGCATGACGTCATCGCCAGTGGATCCGAAGCGGCAAACACGTCGAAGCTCGACGAGAGCCAGGCGGCAGACGCGTCCATCTTGGCGTCGCCACCTGCTAATTTACATCGCATTCGTTGTGAGACGCTGAGGGACGCCCTGGCGGCGATGCTAACGTTACCTAGGCGGCGCTGTGTGCACATTCACTAGCGATGACGTCTTGGGGCGGGAGAGGGGGGAAAGGGGGGGGGGGGGGGTCCCGCACTTTAACTTTTATGTGGTTACCTCACTCGAATGCCAACTGACGGCGCGCGCATTTTAACGGCTCAGCGAACAAGTTCAAAGAGGGGGCGGGGGCCCACCCGACGTACATAAGCACCCCAGAGGATGATCATCTGGCGCCTGCATCTAGGAACGCAGTGAGACCTATAGGAGGGCTGCTTGCATTCCGACTTTACCCGTCGACGAGGGAAGGGATCGGCTTTCGTCCTCGCCGGTGACCTCAAGTGGAGAAGCTGACCTTCTCGAGAATTCCTTAAGCCGCTGTCACGCTGCCCATACATCATACCATAGCCTCCTCTATACTCACCATGTCGGGCAGTGTGACGACGGAGCCATCGAGTACCCGGTCACAGATTTGTAGCGCGAGGATCTGGTAGCAAAGAACAATTCTCGAGGAACTTGGACGTCAGCGCACAGCATTTGCAGCGGCGAGTATCCTAAACATGGTTTTCAAACCCAACGAGAAAAGAAGCGGTAGCGCGAGGAACGCGAGGAGCACGAGCGGACATTCCATCGCTCGGTAGAAGTGTGTTTCGGCGTCTCGCCGCAGCGGGGCGTCCGTCATGTGGCCCTCCTCTCACCCGTTGTCTGCCGTTCTACATTTTCAATTTCGGCGGCTGCGTCTCGTGGCGATCTGCCAGGCTTCGTCACCATAGAGGAGGCTATGGTCAAACAAAAGACACGGCCTTCGCTGCTGACGGGATAATCTGCGGATTCGCCTCAAGCCTGTTCCAAGCATGATTGCTCCATGCATTCTTCGAACATGTATGCGGACAGCGCTTCTATGACCAATGGGACCGTCATAATAAAAGCCTCAGACAACGTCTACAGATCGTCTTTTAGAGCACAGCTCTTAGGCGCCCGTTTCCGGCTTGAGCGGCGTCGCCGTCGCCGTCGCCGTCGCCGTCGGCGTAACCGCGCGGTGCATGTTGGGACATGCACCGCGCGAGCCCCCCCCCCCCCCCCCCGTGGTCACGTGACCTCCCCCTTTGAGTTCACGTGACCCCCCCCCCCCCCCGGAGGAGATTGAAGGATGAGGGAAGGAGGAGAAGGAGAAGGAGGAGGATGAGGAGGGGTATACCCTCCCCTGAGTACCCTTCCCTCCTCCTCGTCCTCAAGAGCTGCGCTCCAATTCGGCGTTACAGGGAGTTGTAAACGGCTTTCATTTTTTCTGAACGACGTATTAGCAGTGTGACCACGGCTTTATCTGGCCGCTTCATTTCTCTATGTGGATTGTACTTAGCCATGTACCTTGGAGCACCATTTTGTACCTTTGTATCAAACTAGACTTTTTGCACTGTATACGATGCTCTCGTGTCTTCAACGAAGAGAGCCACCGGGACTTGTTATCCGTGTCTACATTGATTGCAACTCCCGGGGAAGTATCTCACTTTCAGTGTGAACGATTAGCTCTGAGATTAAACTCTTCCCACTATTAAAACCTCTAACAATAAAGTTTTTGTTTACTCGCGTTCGTTTTTGCAGAAAAGTAAATTTGTATTCGTGTTTCTTATGAGTACGGTCGGAGCAAGTTACGCCAAAATAGTCTAAAACCAGGGAGACGTCTTAAAAAAAATACACCGACTTGACGCAACATTTAAGAAAAAAAAAAGCATTAAACCCTTTGTTTTTTTACGTGGGGTCATCATCACTAGTTCAAGCGTTCGCCGTTTCGAATCGACAAAGGGTTCAATAACGTGCTTTCGAAAACATGCAGACGCTACCTGCGGCAGTAATAGCGCACAAAGCTGTGGAATTAAACTTCGTAAGAATTCCGGCGGTTGTTACAAGCGTCGCAATTCAATCAAAAGACGCTGGAAGCCTTAAAGGCATGTAAAATCAATACAACCTAGAAGGCAAGGAACGTCATTACTAGTGGATCCACGCAGCACCTTCTAGATTTTTTCAGCATCGCTGCCTGCGCGTCTCGCAGCGTCTAGCAACAAGTGTGACGCTAGCACACGGCGACGCTGAGCATCCACCAATGATGACGTCATGCGCAGGCCTTGTCTTCTAGGTGGTATATTCGTAAACGGTTCTGTTTGACCCAGCACTTGCATTTTGTTTGCTGTAAGAGAGATTCACTAGCGCACACCAACATGGCGGAAGCACGCCGCACGATAGGCGGCGCCAGCAGCGTTGAAATTTCACGAACCCAACCGTCGCATGTATCACGTGACCTTCAGTCGCGTTAAAGCGAGCTGATATTTGACCCTTCTTTATGAACTTACTGTACACTCTTCGCGCTAATACATGCGTTGTGCAAACACTTCAACGACGGGAAAGTTCACAGAACAAAAGTTGCAACAGCTGCTGAACTTAAAGCGACTAATGAAAAACTCTGGATGTAAAACAAAAAAAAAACGGTGGTGGAGTTATCAAGGTTGTTCTCATGTTGCAAGAAAGTCACGCGATCCGGTTGTTTGTCTTGGATAAAAAAAGAAAAAAAAAACTTCATGAAGCCGCGTTTGTTTTTGTAGCTCTTTTTATTATTTTATTTTCAAGCTTTATATAAATTTCATGCAAGCGTCCTACTCCTATTTTGCCTTCTAAAAAAAAAAAGAAGCAGAAAGTTTCTTAGCCATTGCCGGGACGAGCGGCATTTTTTATGAGTCTGATGCCTCCTTCGAAAGAAGACATTGAAGGACGTGCATTTTTCAACCATATCATGATTGATTAAAAGCGATGGACATACAACATTTTCGCGAATGTCATATGTCCACTGCCATTCATCCAAACCTTTCTGGCAGCCAGGCCGCCAGAAAGGTATGGGACGCTGCAGGCCTTACTTATGCTTTTCGCTAAGTCTAGACAAGTCCCTACGACCGCTGGAGGTCCGACTTTCAAAGGGGGGCTATCACGAAGATGAATGTCTGCAATGCAAGCGAACTTTGTCTTTATTTTCATGCAGTTCTGAAATCCACTACTTCGTCAGCGAGGCAATCGAAATCAAAATCATGCCATGATTCTCTCTATTGCCAAAGAGTTCCCATAATGCAACACACTCAGTGTTGCAGGTCGGGATTTTCAGAATTAGTTCATTGAACCCAGGATCCTTGGGTTGTGTAGCACAAGCTTTCATTCTACGTGCTCCAAGCTGGTGTGGGCTAGCCCACTCGGCAACCGAGTAAATCAGTCTGTTCCATGGAATAGTACCAATCTTTGATATGTAAAGTTAAAACACTGCAAGGCTTCCCATGAGAAGGCGTTAACAACTGAATCAACCGCTGAGAGTTTCTTAAAGGGTAACTCCGGTGAAAACGCGAGCCAAAATAAATTATTTACATAGATTTACGGGGACTAAATTCGAAACTTTCACGATCTTTAGGGGGCGCACTGGTGCCTATCAGAATGGCTGTGATCTGGATGATCGTCATAGAACAGCAGGACGAGGTATTGTCTGCGACGAGTAATTCTGGTTTAGTAAACTCCGACCGATATAAGGGTGTTACTTCGTACTTCCACGACAGAAAGATGTAAGCCTGCATCTTCATTGTGAAGCTTATCATACAGGGCCTAGGAAGCACGATTCTCACACGGTGGTACCACCATCACTGAAAAATGCAAATACGAGCACTGCCAAAATATTACACTAATGAGAATCCGCGATCCGCTCTAAAACCGATATTAAAAATGCTACCACGAGCTACTCAGCGAGCATTCAGCGGGTTGGCTGTTCGTCACGCAGTCTTATGCAATCACGTCATGTTCGTACTCAAGGAGATTACTGATTCGTACTGCCACTTCTTTCACCGTGTTTTTCTGCTGTGTTTCCGGCCGTCCCAGCGGACGAGTTTTGCTTGTTTTGTTATGTTTTAGCGGCCGTAGTGTGTAAATGCTCCGCAGCGATCGCGCACGAAACGTTTTGACACCCGGCTCGCTCAGAGCGCGTCGGGGTGCCGAAGGTGGCATTCACTAGCGGCCATTGTTGAGTGTGCCTCCTCGAAGCGAGCTTATGATAAGCTTCGACAGCGCTTCTGCAACGTGTATTGCACAGCATCAAGAGTGTAGTTCTTCTCAAAAAGTACATACGTGGGGGCTCGTTCTGAGCCTTCGCTGAGCCTCCGTTCACACTGGCAAATTTTCTTTTTGGCCGGCAACTTTATGATTATGTATGATGTTTGATATCTACGAAGAAAAGCAGTAAATCAGCCGTAGCATCTTTTCTGACTTAACGGAACTGCTCTTACGACTAGGCCAGTCGTACGTTTTGCGGTACAGCGGTACGAACCTTGCATCACACGATGGCCGTGCCGCCGATCACCAGGGTTGCCATCATTCTCGTGCCAGTAATTTTGGTTTCACCGTAGAGCCTCAAAACAAAACAAAAAAAACTACAAAACTACACGAGGCATTGAAAAAACGCACCTCCTAATTGAGGCACACTTCCTTCACTAAAAACAGTCATAAGCCTAAAATTGAGAAAATGCACCGGAGTTACTTTCTAATTCGATAGAACATAATAATTGGGCTTCCTGCAGAATCAGCTTAGCCAATGAGTAAGGCGAACAGCATCGCGGCTCATTGCTATTGGCCATGCCCCCTCGGTATCAAAAACCCGTCCAACCTTTTTTTTTTTTTCTACGGGAGGTGGTTGCATCTTTCATTAGGGAGTTTTGGTTAGTCGTTCCGATACCTCCTGTAACGATACCCGATAACGGTATGATGCATGCGCACAGGCGCCGGCAGAGCGTCGAATATCCTTATCAGAGTGATCGAAATGATCTATTATAACTCGCTATTGGCTGAACAGGTCTAAAAAAGAGGAACGCTCAGCGTTTCAAATGCATCTCGCGACGCAGCTTTCGGGCTTTCCTAGTTTTTCTCTTCCGTCGTGCCCTAATGCGCCATCGGATGGCCGATACCTCACGGTTACATCCCAGAGACAACTTTCAGCTTCACTCTCTCTCTCTCTCTCTCTCTCTCACTTTCTTTTTTCGGCTACCGTTCCCTCAAACCCTCGAGGGCACCGTTTGCGACACACACGCCGCTCTGAGGACGAGACCATCCGAATGTCCCAAATCGGCGAGAACACAAACTGAAATACCACCGCGCAGGCGGACATCCGAGAGATGCCTCAATACCGGTCGGCGTCCGGGTACAGTGGCATGTTGCAAGAGCCGTAGGAAAAGAAACAACAGAAAGAACCGGAACAGTACATGTGATCCAATGTCCGGCGGCGTGGCAGTGCCCAGCACACTGCCGAGGGAAGCCGCGGGAAGGGAGCGGCTGCAGTGAGATAGCGCGGTGGCGGCAGCGTCCCCGAGCGCGGTGTGCCCTCTTGGCTTTTGTCTCACCAATGCCGTTTGTCAGCGAAGCCAGAATGGACGTCGTCCTCCGAGCGGACCGCGTACTCCCACACGGGAGAGCGAGCGACGGTTATTTGTGCTCGACGCGAACCAGTAACAAGCGGCGGTAATTAACTCAGCGTCGTTTGTTATGTCCCGCAGCAGGCACTTTTTATTCCTTTTCTTTTTCGTGTGTGTGTGTGTGTGTGGGGGGGGGGGGGGGGGGGGGGGGGGAGGGGCCTAGCATAAGGGACCGTGTTATGTCGTTAAAGCCATGCCCCTTCTTGTTCGTCATGCTCGACGAACCTAACACAAAAAGGAGGCGTCCGGTAGGAGATGTAACAATTAGGCTCGGGGATTCGAGGGTGCTGTAGTGGAACACACGCGGTGGTATACGGCGTGGGCGACGTACCCGCTCTGCTGGTGCCAGCCACCAATCCTGTAACTAAGGATTATAAAATGTTTCCGAGTCCTAACTTTGGCGAACTGCGTAACGGGCAGTGTGACCCACGGTCAGGCTGGACGAGAAAGTACCGTGAGTCAAAGGGTGAGGCGCTCATCTTTCAAGCAAAGGAAAGGCCTCGTTGTTTGTTTCCTCCCGGGGAAAGGAAGGGGAAAATGAAATGAACGGTCGATTGTTTTGGAGCACCGTCGCTCGAACGAGCAGGAGGGCAAGTGCGGGCTGAAAACTTTTAGGTGCTTAATCCCCGCCCCTGCCCGGTTTTTACATGAACGAGGAGCGTGTAGAAAAGGGGTCTTACTTTAGACCTTGAGCTCCTTCAATTGAGTATCAAACCAAGATGGGCCGTGCAGGTTAACGTGTTCGTCTTACTCTTCTGTCCTTCTTTTTTGAATATTTAATGTTCATACTTTACACCTTTACCACAAGGGCGCAGCCATCTTGTGGTAAAGGTGTTTGGATCTCTCCACGCCACTGGAATGTTTTCACAAACAAATGCGTGATTTTCACAGATTCTTGTTTTGCCTTAGGTATTCTTTCTCGATAATTCCATGTTGAAATGTTAATTATTTATTAGTCCGGTATACAAAATAGGGAACCCACGTGACTCAGAGCCAAAGGAAACGGAAAGCGTCGAATAGACGCTTTCAGGCAGCTGTGCATGGGCGCCGCCATAACCTGCCTTCAGCTTGTGTTTCCTCTTATCTCCGTTCGCTTCGCTTCATCATTTACACAGCAGCAGGTTATTGCCACCTTAGATGCTACAGTGTTCTTCTCCCCAGCATATAGGCCTTTGTGGAGGCTCGTCAACGCCCGCTTCAGTGGCTCGGCATCTCCGTAAGAAGAGAGAAGGTCGGCCATGGCGGTTCAATCTGGCGCGTGTTTAAAGCGTCTATATAACTGACGAAGTAAGAACTGCAGGAAGGAGCTTCAGTTGTCCGCCTCCAGCGCGAACATCCTGCCATCAACAACACTCTGGTGCCTTCGCGCACATCGAGCGCGCTCTCGCAGCCGAAGCACGGCGGAAGGCATAGATCGCATGATGGAGGGCGGCCGTTCGAAAGACACGGGTCCTGCCGTTCTCGAGCTGCCCTTGACTGTACGCGACGCGGGTGAAAACTCCAGGGCCGGCTTTCTAGAATAAACGTCTAAAATAAAACTGTAAAAAAGAAAAAAGAAAAACACTACTGCCGGAGTTTACACGAGCGAAGTGGCACGTGGTGCCGAACCTTAGGAGCTCGAGCGTCCAATAGGCTCAGCAGGCTTTCTTTCACAGAGACTAAGCTAAGACGCTGAATCTACCAAGCCGGCCCCAATTTCTAATTTTACAGACTAAATCGCTCCTTCAGAGTGATTAACTGGTATTGTCGCACCTTGTGGACAGAGCTACAATGTATACAGTGAGTTCCCAAGAAAAGGGAACCGTGTACTTCGGTCCGGGTAGATAAACTATTCATCGCAGAAAGCTCATTCTTGGTGAGAATGTCACTCCAGCGGCTGGAAATGAACGAAAACTTTTGACAACATCACGTTTCCTGGATCAATATATAATCGAGGAAAACGAAATTTCTCTATGAGCCGATATACACTTAAGCCGGATAACGTCAAGACAAGAAATAACACTTTGGGTGCCTTTAGCATCTTTTTTCAGTGAAAAGCAACTTGTCAGTAAGGAAGAAAACAATATCCTCGTTCTTGCTGACAAGTTTTTTTTGTTTTTCTTTTTAATTGAAATATTTGCTACAATTGTCCACAGTTTTGTTCCTTTTTTGATGATATTAGGCTTGGGTGGACGTCTGTTCATTAAGAAATTTCGTTTTTCTCCAGTTTTGTTTTTTTGGTACAGGTCGTGTTTTCAAACTTTCGCGTTCTACCCCAACCACTAGCGTCATGTCACATTAACACAGAGTTAGAGCTTTTTGCGGTGCATGGTTGATTTACCCGGGTCCAAAGACACGATTCTTTTTTCTCAGGAACTTCCTGCAGTATGTGTAAACATTCAGAACGACCAATTTGTTGATTTTTGTTTTATTTCGGACTTTGGAAAGCTTTCTGAATCCAGCGGAACGCGTCTGCGGAATGGGATATCCTTCAGAAGGAAACATCGCCTTTTCGACTGGCTGCATGCATCATCGCTGGATGACTCAGAACGCTTTACTTTCTTGAGTCCCCCGGCCTCGGTGATAGATTTTGTTTCTCTCTAATTCATGCTTTATCATACTCTTCCGTTTGTTCCTTTTGATTAATTGGATGTTTATCTTTTTCTTTTTATCCGGGGAACTTTTTCGTTCTTTGCAATTTTTATTTATCAAGAAAAAACAGCGGTGCCCCCCCTCCCCCCCCCTCCCCCTCAAGCTATTTTTCAATACGACCCCTAATGCCGTTCGATGATTGGGCACGAATACTGCGGCACGGCCTTGTCCTTTTTTGCTGAAAGTGATTTACCATTGAAGCACGTTACCAATTTCATTTGTTATCCAGGCGTAATATACACTCAGGGAGTTCTGAGAGTGTATCAGTGCTTTAAGAGTTCTTACTCATCGTGTCTCTTAGATATAGTTATATGTTTTGCATGAATAGAACGGAGAAGTGATTGTTTTTCCACGACAAGAAAACGGTTCGATCAAGTCGCTGCCATCTCCGAACGACAATTTCGTTAAAAGCAAAACCGAGAGAAAGAACGCGATGATGACACACGAGCATGTAGAAAAACGAAAATAACTGCACAAAGAGAAAAAATGCAGCATTGACATCAACTGTCTTACTGTCCCACTTCAACATTATCTGTACTACAACGATGTTTTCATAGCGAAAACAAATATAACACTCGAATATGGGGATTGGGGGGAGGAAGGTCGGGGTTTGGTTATTAGCCTGCCGTATATCACTACCAAGGCTTATTTTAATGGAGGTTGTTGACAAAGATGGACGTGGAAGCAAATTCGAACAAAATACAAGCGTGGTGATGCATTCCAGAAACCTCTTGGCAAAATTGAATTCGGCACGGAAACGATGTTTTCCTTGCATCGACGCTGAGCAACCATTCGAACAACGTTCACTTATTCCTCTTTGCGCAAGATGTCTCTTGTGATGGAGCATTGGTGGGGTATTCCGTCGAATTTTGGGGTGCTCGTATGACATCTGTCCTGAATTTTGAAGGCAACATTTCTCGTCTAGTTGTCAGGCACTATTGGAGGTTCTTAAACGTACACTCTCCGGCAATGTACTCGGAGCACCGATCATTCATGAACAACCAATGGGAAGTCCGAGCCTCCTTTTTTTTCTAATGACTACGAGATTACAAAAATAAGAATAGTAACCCATTCGCAATCTAGCGCTTGGCAACGTTTGACTTCACTCTAAAAAAGTATGTGAGCTCACTTTCTAGAAGAATACGGAGAAAGCCAATCACGGCGCAAAATAAAAGAATATCAGCGAATGACGAAGGTCAGAATAAGATTAAACCAAAATATGCGAAGGGCCCAGAGACCATGGGCAAGTGAAGTGTAATAATCATGACAGAGAGACAGAGAGAGATAGAGAGCGAGAACCGACATTTATTTGTTACTGCTGTGTCCTTAGCCTGGTTGTGTTGGTGTACCACTCTTCGCCATACTCATGAAAATTGTACAATGCGCAAGTGAAACGTCATACTCATGAGCACTGTAATGTGAGCCAAGTGAGCGTTATGCTCATGCGCATTGTATAATGATCAAGTGAAACGTATTATTCATGGGGAGCGTACAATGAGCAAGTGAAGCGTTATACTCATGAGCACTGTACAATGAGCCAGTGTAACGTCATACTCATGAGCATTGTACAATAAACAAGTGAAACTTCATACTTGTGAGCATTGTAATATAGGCAAGTGAAGCGTCACCCTCATAAACATTGCACAATGAGAAAGTAAAACGTCACTCTCATAAGCACCGTTCAATAAGCATGTGAAACTTCGTACTCATGAGCATTGTACAATGAGCAAGTGAAACTTCATACTTATGAGCTTTGTACAATAAGCAAGTGAAACCTCATACTCATGGACATTGCACAATGAGCAAGTAAAACGTTACACTCATGAACACCGTACAATAAGCAAGTGAGACGCCACACTCATAACCATTGAACAATGAGCAAGTGAAACGTTATACTTGTGAGCGTTGTACAATAAGCAAGTGCAACCTCATACTCTTGAGCATAGTACAATAAAAGTGAAACTTCATACTTATGAGCGTTGTGCAATGAGCAAGTGAAAGGTAATACTCATGAGCATTGTACAATGAGCAAGTAAAACTTCATACTTATGAGCTTTGTAAATAAGCAAGTGAAACGTCATACGCATGGGCATTGCACAATGAGCAAGTGAAACGTTACACTCATGAGCACTGTAAAATAGGCAAGTGAGATGTAATACTCATGAGCATTGTACAAGGAGCAAGTGAAACGTCATACTTATGAGCGTTGTACAGTAAGCAAGTAAAACGTCATACTCATGAGCATTGCAAAATGTGCAAGTCAAACGTTACACTCATGAGCACTGTACAATAACCAAGTGAGACGTCATACTCATGAGCATTATACAAAGAGAAAGTGAAACGTCATACTCATGAGCATTGTACGATGAGCAGGTGAAACGTTATACACATGATCATTGTACAGTGAGCAAGTGAAACGTTATACTCATCAGCATTGTACAATAAGCAAGTGGAACGTTATACTCCTGAAGATCGTACAATGAGCAAGTGAAACGTCATACTTATGAGCATTGTACAATTAGCAAGTGAAACGTCATACTCGTGAGCATTGGGCAATGAGCAAGTGAAACGTCATACTCATGAGCATTGTACAATTAGCAAGTGAAACGTCATACTCATGAGCATTGTACGATGAGCCAATGAAACATTATACTCATGAGCATTGTACAATGAGCAAGTAAAACATCATAATCATGACAATTGTACAACGAGCAAGTGAAACGTAAGGCTCATGAGCATTGTACAATGAGCAAGGGAAACGTCACACTCGTGAGCATTGTACAATGAACAAGTGAAACGTTATACTCATAAGCATTGTACAATGAGCAGGCGACACTTCATCCTGGTGTTGTTTACCGTAATTCGTGTTATCGTGTTCGTCAAGTACGACTGCGAACTACAATAATAACCAAGCGTTGTCCTTCTTGGCTGCCGTGATAACGTGCTTTTGCTTCTTGACGTAATCTCTTGCAACGGCATTAAAACTATATAGTGTAAAGAACACCACACCGCGTTAAAAAAGAAATACAGCGTTTCCTTTGTTTCCTTACGCGTTAGTTCGTATATATCCTACACACATTTGGTCTCCGATAACTCACTGGTATTTGTTTTCTCCTTGGAAGTCATGCTGGATTGATGCTCGGCACTCTTCGTCCAGCGACGCGAACGAAGCTTCTCGGTCCGTCTGTCACGATCAAGAACGGGAGATACACCTTCTGTCTCGGCCGCGGGATCGCTTTTGCTCATGCCCGGATTTTCCGGATGAGGAGCCTAGGACGCAGTAAAGTCTTTCGCTCTTCTTTTTTTCTTCCTTCGTGTACAATTGTCTCTATAGGTGCGTGGGGTATGTGCGTTTGCCTGTGCCTTTTTTGGGAGTGAGCTTGGGGTCCCATGTTTCTTGTATATGAGATGGCATGCCGTTGTTTCAATGTCACGATTCGTCATTGTGTTTTATTTGCCGGCTATGTGGGTAGAAGAGAAATGTCGGATATTCCTCGAGGAGTCCCCAAAAATAAAGCGTTAGTATATAAAGAAAGTGGAAGTTCACGAGTAGAAACGGAGCTTGGACGAGACGTTGTGATACATGTTCGAGCGCGTAATGCTCACGTCGCCGAAACCCGTATTCAATAAAACGAAAGGGAGCGTGCATTCATCATGGTTTTTAGATACCCCCCTCCACATCGGAGCCTAACTCGGGAAGAGGCCGTGATCTGGCGCCAACTCCAATCCCACACTTACAGACACCTCGCCCTCCTCCACAAGTTTTATCCCACCATGTACCCTGCTAGCTGCCCACATTGCTCAGAGTACCCCTACTTATACCACGTCACGTGGGCCTGCAAATCCCACCCATCCCTTCCCCCCATCTCCTCCCCTTCCCCGGAGACTTGGGAAGCTGCGTTGCTCAGCTCGCACCCGGACGACCAGCGTAGTCTGGTTGAGCGGGCCTAGGCAGCAGCGGCCAGCACTGGAGCCCTGGACTAGGGGCCCCACCCATCTTCGGATATTCCCATATTCAAATAAAAGTTTACATCATCATCATCATCATGGTTGCGCCCTGTATACATTAGGTCTTGTCATAAAAATGCAATATATATATTATTCGTTGTACTTCGGATCCCGCTTGGAAGTGGCAGGGCGATTCCCCGATACTAAAATCGTTTACGAGAACTCTGTCTGCTAAAAACTCCTCATCTAGTCACGCAAAAAAAAAGAAAGGTAGCAAACCTTTTCATACTTCTCCGCTCCTGAGCTAAGGGGAATCACCGTAACTATTATGTCATCGCTTGCTCAGTCTGCAGTTACTATTCGGAAAGGTTTGCGGAAAAAAGTTGTTGCCGTTCCTATCAGTTGTTTATCCTAAAAAGAATGCTGCATGCGTGTTCAATCTTTCTGTCATTAACGTGCCACCGAAGCCACCGGTCGTCAAACCATATACGCCTCGCAAGTGGGCTCATTTTCGTCTTCTGCGCATGAGAAAGGAGGTAGCGGGGACGTCAGAACGCCGAGCCCTGATTGGCTGATCGCGACCCCCCCTATCTGAGCGTCGTCTGCTCCTTTGCCACGTCGTCTGCTCGCAACGTCGTCTGCGTCTGTCTTACCTTTCCTGCGACTTTCGGAAGTGCAGGTCTTTACGAGCGAGCTCGACTTCGCCTTTCAGAGAGGGGAGACGAAATAACTCGAGCGGTACGTTGTTTTTGTCGAACAACTAGCAGACGCGCATCAAGGAGGGAAGTCAAGGGACTCGCTGGCGAAGTGTCCCGAGGCGCCAAGGTTTGTCTGCTAAGAAGCGAGAGTGTCCGCAAGTTCCCTCCCAAATACTTTTTCCCTCCTTGCGTGTGCGGCGAGACTCCTCACTCTTTAACGGCGTCGGCGGTTTGGCGCAGTTAACGTCGTCTGCTTTACGTCTGCTAGTCAAAGCGATGGCTGCTTTACCTTTCCTGCGTCTGTCGGAGATTCACCGCTTTTTCACCGGCGAGAGTCGCCGCTGCCTCGGAAAACGAGGCGATGTCAAGAGGAAGAGATTGAAGGGTTCACAAGGGTCGCGCGGGCATATTCCATTCAGCACGCCAGCCGGTCGTGGGCAGACGGTCTTGGCCAAGGACCGTCGGAGCACCGCTGTGCCTGCTAGGCCTATTTGCCGAGCTCGCTTACTCGGGGTCGGTGGAATCGTGGCCGTTGGAGCATTTCCCAGGTGTTTGTGGATCCAGCGTTCTTGTTCGTCGTGGTTTATTTCAAATACTTTTTACTTTTTTTCTTGCTGCTTGTAGTCGTGACGCGTGAGAAGAGCACGTACAAAAATAAACGTCCGTTGGTCGTCGCGACCAAGTAACTGAGCGACGCTGTCGGCCATGCTGAGTTGATCGTCGTAGGATGCTGAGTTGATCGTCGCACTCTTTCGGCGTAAGATGGTTTTGTGAATCTGGCCTCTGCACTTCCGAAAGTCGCAGGAAAGGTAAGACAGACGCAGACGACGTTGCAAAGGATCAGACGACGCTCAGATAGGGGGGCCGCGATCAGCCAATCAGGGCACGGCGTTCTGACGTCACCGGTACCCCCTGCGCGAGAAGCAGACGAACTTGCCCTCCGCATAGGCGCCCTATTGTTTGAAGACCAGTGACTTCGCTGCGTTTCCATACGTGTTAAGCCTTTTTTTTCTACTTTTTTCTCAGGTGAGTTTGCTCTTTGCAAATTTTATTGAAAAAATGCACCACCTGTGGGCAACGCTGCACAGAGTTGTAGCGCGATAGGTTAACAAACCGAGTTTCGCGGTCGATTTAAAGAGCCTGGCCGCTATTTGAGGCACCCTGTAGAATGATTATGAAATCTTTGTTTTGATGCCGTCATTGAGCTAACGCGGTCCGTCCTGCGATGCTCAGAAGAAAACTAATGAGATATTTTTTTTCCTTGCGTTTCTCGCGAATTTAACCCGAAACGAATAAAGCGCGAACAAATGATAGTTTAACGCGCCTACACGACCATTTGTGGGGAATGGCGACTGGAGTATATTTGGCGCCCGGCCACTTGGTGCCGTCCACTCGATGTGGGCCGCGGGGCTGCTCATCGGTCTTGCGGGAGTGATGACCCGTTTATGCCATGCTCTCCACACATCACGGGCAGAAGGTCACGAGAGATCTCGCGCCGGGGCTGAGGTGCGGGCAGCCGCCGAGCCGCCACGACCAGCTCGCTGCTTCGTTCGTCTGAAGGTATGCTCACATCAGGCAGGAGCACGTCACTATAATAGGAGTACCGTGAATCGTATTTCACTCCAAATGTAATTAAGTGTGTTGCTGGTAAGCAAGTACAAGAAAACGCGTTACAAATACGGTGCTTTTTTCTTTCGTTACTTTCAGAGTTATTCTAACTGGTGACCGAGGATCACTATAGAGAATCTAGACGCGATACAAAACGCAAAACAAAAAGCCGAAAAAAAAAATACCATGGAAATAACCGTCCTTGGGATTCCTTGCTCTCAAGCTGGCGAGGGACAGTTATTAAAAAAAAAAAATTAAACTTGCCTCGAATATTTTGATAAATCTGAGAAACAGAGAATGTGTAATGTGTCTATTATGCGTGCGTGATGATTTGCTATGCTTGATCGTGAACAGCCGTGGGGGCGGCCGTGAGCAGCCATGGTTGCGGGCAGCCGGCCGTGAGACACGTTTAAATTTATTCGGGGTAAGATTGTGTCACGACCATGTTTTAATTAATAAGAACTTTTTCACGGGTTCTGCTTTCTTAGTAGGTGCGTGTCGGGCCTTGAATTCTTAGTACCCTGAGATGTTTAGGAGCCCCTCGGGGCAAGTGAAGTTAGTCGCGAGGGGATCGAGGCGGTAATTGTCGCGTTAATGAATTTTTTTTTTGTCAGAAGTTGCGACGTCATACGCCCGCAGCGCTATGCCTTTGTGCGTTATGATTCAACCCTTAATGGCGTGAGGCCACGTGGAGAGGTACGCCTTGGCAGGAACCAGCTGCGCGCGCCGACGGTTGCCTGCGGACTGTCCGTTTCAATCGAAAGGACGACGACCAGGCTTGAGATTCTGCAGGGCAGAAGATCCTCCTCACCATGGGGAGGAAAAAACAGGCAACGGTGTACAGCGTAGAAGGGGAAAGAGGAGGAAACGAGGGAAAAGTGGAAAGCGCGAACTGGCAGTCGGTCTTTAACTTCGACCGGAACCGACGCTACGATTCGATGCATCCAATCAAACAGCGCCAAAAGTGCAATGTCACTGCGATAATCGTCTTTGTAGGTTTCTTATCATCGACTAAATCAATCACGCACGATGAAGGCGCCGGAATCGAGGAATTCCTGACTGAGAGTCGTCGGAGTCCATCTATGGAATCTGGTGGCTTTCATGGTGGGGTCGCGTGATTCTAGTAAAACGGGATTACTCCGATGGTTTTGGAAACATACCGCAGCTGACCCTCGCCAAGTACATTGAAAAAGATCGCTGCTGCCCGCGGGAATCAAACCTGGGTCCGCTGCTTGTAAAGCGAAGGCGTTACCACGAAGCGTTAACAACCCCCTCTATACCTAGGATTTTTGTTGTGCCCAATGCCCACTGCACGCGCTCTTTAGAAAGAAAAAAAACGAAGAACATAGCCGATTACAAAGTGCGTTGTGGCACTGTCAGTGCCAAAACCCATACGGAGGGAAAGCCGTCTGCTTTTTCGCGCAGCCCGGTGCCGTGACGTCACTTCGCCGCGCTCTGATTGGAGGATTACTCCAGGCGGGAGCTCCGGGGTAAACAAAGCGGTGTAGTCAGTGTGGTGTCGTCGTTTCTCCGCGGCCGCCATTGCGAAAGGCTTTTTGTGGCTCTCGGAACTCCACTGCTAGTGCTTGAAAGAGGACGCGGCATACGGAAAAAAGAGACCGGAAATACCTCGAAATGTACGTCACTTTGTTTGACGCGAAAGAATTTACCCTGGGAGCATACGAAGCACCAATATGCGTCCCGGTCTCCGGCGGTCGTATGTTGACGTGAGCCCCTCCAACGTCGGCACGGTGATGTGAGACGCGAGTGAGCCTTTCTACTTCTTGACGGAGACCCCTTTTCGCTAGCAAGTGTCTCGGCATCTCCGTGAAGCATCGAAGTGTAGCCACAGCCCTCTTCTCTCTCTGCCGAGCTTTCGAAGGCCGATCTCCCGCAGCGCTGGCACATGGAGAACCGCGCCCTGGCGCTCGCTGGGGTGAGTTACGTCTTCTTTGTACATTTCGCATCATTCACTAACAGTTGCACGTTAAAGGAGTATAGCAAAGTAAAACGGAATGTTACGGAAAAGCAGCGAATTAGGCGATCGGTGCGCTACGACTGAGCCGAGAGCGCAGACGTCTGTTTATTAGGCTTCTCCCCCAGCGTCAGGTTGTATGCCAGTTGTCCGAACGGATAGTGTGGTAGGATATCTGTATGTGGGTCATAAACTTCGCAGTCACGACTCAGTGTTGGATGGTAGCCTGTTTTAGCAGTGATTGCGCCGTGTCTAAGTGACATCTGATGTCACTTTATGCCAGTGGCGTAGGCAGGGAGGGGGGTTCAGTACCTCGCACCCCAAATCACCCCCCCCCCCCCCCCCCACGCGCGCGATAAAGCGCCGTCCTTAGGTGTTCAACTCGAGACGTGCTGTTCTTCTCACGCATGTTCCATCAGTCGCTCGCCGCCGATTTCTTTCCCCATAAAGCGCCAGTGAAGGTAAACGCTGTGGGGGCGAGTAGCATGTTTTCGTACCTGCCTACTAGTTTTCTTAGGTCCGCTAATTTGCAAGTGCTTGAGTTCCCCCTACCCCATCATTTTAACAGAATCCACCGGCTACCGGGCTACTGGAAAGGGCCCTCTGCTCGGAGGACATGCTTCAGGCCCTCTGTAATGCCCTCAGCGCCTGTGTGACTTCCGGGGGTCTGAGTTTCACGGCCCCGTCACCAGCTGGGAAGTTCTCCATGGAGGTAAGATTATGGAAAAAAAAAAAACACTCTATGCATTCAGAGGCAGAATTCAGAAGTGTTGGAAGCCAAATACAGATGCTGATATCTATAGTAAAAAAACAAATCAAATTATTCCTTGTTTTATGACTTATGCATCTCTATTTTGCAAGCCACATATGGCAGGAAAGTGTCACGTGATGTCAGCCTGGTTGCTCAAGGCTCTGAAAGCTTCCTGTTGCAGACCACTGTACCGTTGTCATTTATGATATGTTATTCTTTGGCACCGGGGAGATCGGTGGCCGAGTGGGCTAGCGCACACCGGCTCGGAGGACGTGGAGCGAAAGCTCGTGCTGCAGGACCCAGGATGCTGTGTTCGATCCCCACTCTTGCCCGTTTCGATCTGGATGAGCATCGTACCGGCGTGCGGTCGTGTATCACTACTGCGAGATGAACGTTAAAGACCCCAGGAATGCGGGTGTACTGCACTGGCTAAATATCTCATCTACAGCTGGAAGACTCGTCGCCCGTTGAGGCAGACCAAGTTCTAGGCTGTATAAACATTCACACAACCCAATTCCTTGGAACGCTGCTGGTATTGCTGTGCTGATGTTTGGATGTCCTTTTCTTGGTCGTTGAAATGACTACTGTGATGCCTGGGTGAAATAACCTGGTCAATACCCTCCTCGGCCTAGAGTGTCGTTCACTTGTTACTCTCTTTTCTCCTCTGGTTAATGTGGCTCAGATAACAGTCATGCAGTCAGCCCGGTTGAAGTTTTCTGGACACCACATTCTTATACCTCTGGCCGTTCATCCTGTTTTCAGGCAAAACTCACAACTCGTCTTCTTTCATACTCCCCAATGCGCCTCGGTCGCCCGCTCAGCCGCTATGTTCAGTCCCGTGCCCACTATTTTAGGACAACCTCCTTGACGTGACAATTCTAGCTTCTGTATCCGACTGTGAATACGGGTTAGTGTTCAATTTGTAAATTTGATGCTTCAAAGTAACAGTACGAGCGTCCTCCAGCATCTACCAGCAACCAAGCAATGACAAAAACCAAAGCTTTAACAGTCAAAGACTAAAACCCAGGAGTGTGAGGACAGAAGGGACAAGCGTGTAATGGAGAGGTGTCCTCGAAGTTCCCAGTGTTTGAGTTGGTTTAAGTTCAAGGAGTCTCAAGAGAGCAAATAATGCAAAGTTATTTATACTGATTTGCATCCCTTGGATGCTGGCAGGTGTTCAGTACAAAGGGAATGAAATAGACATGTTAATTTATGCATTCTGTTGCGTAAAAAAATAGGCTTTCACAAATTTTAAGTTGGTAATGGCATGGGAGGACAAATATGCTGCTCAAGTTTGTAATTGGATCGTTTGACTACTGGGACGACTCTTTTACAAGAGACGACATTCTGTCCAGCACCAGCTTCACCATCTGGGACCAAGTGCACGAGGGGGTCGCACTGCATTAGGTTGCGGCCCCCCACCCCAATAAGAGCATCGGAGCCAGGCACGTGACAGCACTCCATGGTCGAGTCCTCGTTATCGCCACTGCAACAGCGCCATCGTAGGCTTGTTTTTTTTCTTCTTCTTTTAGTAGTGTTGCCATTGGATTCTTCTGACCGCAGCACTACACGACACGGAAGAAAGACGAAGATGTGTTACTTATACCGACACTTCATATGGATTAACACTTTTTTGAGAAAAACATGGCTTCTGAACAATGTTCGAACACTCGCAGCTGTGAATCGACCACTTCAACTCAAAACATTGCCCTAGCATTAGCACCCGCCACAGATTCATGGGAAAATTGAGCGTATGGTTGTCTCATAAAAGTGTTCCTGAAGAGCTCGCTACTCTAGCGGACGGTAATGTTGCTGCAGTGGACGTTCATCCGAAGTTGTTTGGTTTCTCAGCAGACGACAGCCGGTTCTGGCGGGTGGTCCTTGCATTTTGCGCGGTGACACGAACGCTCCTTTGACATGCTGCCACGTGCCTCGCTCCGACATTCTTACTGGGTCGCAGGAGCCGTAGCCTCCACAGTTCGCCAAGTTATCGTGAAACGGAGTGTAGACTAAGTTGTCTGCTAATGGAAGTAGCTTTGCCAGCATCATAGATTATGCATAAAACAGTGTATACTTCGAGAAAAAAAATAAAGCCATTCAACCTTTCCACTGATTGTGTTTGTTCATTAGTAAAACTTGGTTCAGTGAACTCATTACATTTCAGCATTAGCATGTACACGACAGGTAATGTCAATTACAAGTGCTTCAGAGCAGTCCAAGCAGTTTCCAAGTGGCTCATGCAAAGCAGCTGACATGGTACTACCCCCCAGGAAAGAGACGAGACATCTTTGACGAATCTACTTCAGCTGCAAAGCACACCAAACTGAATATTGGCGTTTCTAGGAAATTGGAATCAACCAAACAATTCCATGGAAAGGCACACCACAAACAGCTTTGGTGGGAGGTTGAGCCCTATCTGCAGCGACAATGCTGAAGCCTCGCATGCCACCATCACTAACACAAATACTTTACGACTAACACATGCGAGTAGTCACTCAGTGGCTGGCATACTTGGGCATTGATGAAGAAAGGAAAGATTGTCAATGAGCGGATTAGAATTGTGGATCCAAATGGGACTGTCTTGACATTCTTCAGAATCGCTGTATGACCACCATCTGTTGGAGTGTTTCTGGATGTCAACAGCCGATCTGGGACCTAGAAATGACAAATGATGTTAGAAAGTTTGTCACTTACACACTGGCTTTTGTTTGACCCAGTCTGCTGAGCGAACAAAACAAAAATACATACATGTTAGTCATTGTTTACTCCCGTGTCAATTCCATGGGGCGCTCATTAGCTAGGATCGGATAGTGCGCACACTCCGAATTTTTATCTTGGTATGGGAAAGAAAAAGGAGACGAGGGACACACAAAAATACGTCAGACACTGACAGCGGCGATAGGTGTTGTTCGAAGACACACTGCGGGACACATTTTGCAGAAAGATGGCATTGGTACTTTGGCAATTCACTCATACTAACTAATGTGAAACGGCAAATTTGTACTGTCCGAGTTGGTTCACTGTATTACACGTCACAGCAATTCAAATATAATTTCTGAAAGAAAAACAAAACAAAAAAAAAAACATCGCGTTTTTGTGGTAAGTTTTGAGATCTCTGCTTTTCTCTAGTGCCATGATTACAACCGTAGACTGCAACTACTATACCAAATACGATGTATGAGTATACTGCGTCTTACCTAAGTGCGAACGAAGCGAAAATTACAAACGCGAGAATCTGATCGCTTGCACTGCATGATCGCACATGCATGGCAGCTATGATCAAAGCTCGGGACTCGCCCATGTAGATTTAACTTCGATCGCATTTAAAATGAAACGGAGCATAGTTTATACGGCCTCCGTGCAGTTTCGAGTCGAAATGTTGAGTATATATTCCTAAATATCACCTGCGAAAATGGGCTTCGGAGGATCGCGAAAACGCGACCTTCTCTAAAAAAAAAATGCTCAGATGGGCCAGTTGGTACATCATGGGAAATTAAGCGCCAACGGAACAGGGACAAAGAGTAGAATAACAACGACACAGGGAGCACTCTCAACTGAATTTATTAGAAAAAAAAAATCACAAACTTATATACCAACGGGAGCACACCATCAGACACCACACGTCACGTTAGTCCCCGCCCAGACCACGTTTCAAATATTCAAACTCATCCGTAGACAGAGCCAGAGAAGTATCGCTAATGCACTTTTCACCCCTACTCCTAATCTCAAATGCCTCGTGAAGCTCGCGTGACACTTTGTTTTTGTACTTCGCCAAAATTTTAGTGCTGTCCAATGGCGGGGCGCAAGAGAATCTGTTACAATGTACAGCAAAATGCCCTGACGGTGTGGTTCTAGTTGAAGCGGCGTGCTCGCGGACCTGGTCATTGATACATCTTCCAGTTTGCCCTACATAGCTTAAACCACACGTCATTGGGATTTCGTAAACGACGGCGGTTCTGCAATCAGTGTATTTATTCCTATGCTTTGTATTGCACGGAATAACAGACCCGTGCAATACCAAGCGCGGGACTGCTAATTTTTTCCAGAGTGGAGTTTTAAAGCATCTAAAAAAGAACTTGACAAAATTTCATTGCACATGGGGAGTACTTTGGTTAAGTGTTTTAAAGGGGCCATGAAACGAATTTTAGACTGAAATAAACGAGTTCAGATTGGGGTTTTACTAATAGCATATTTTTAGCGGGCCAGAAGATAGAAGGTATAAAGACAGAAACTTGATTTTCGATAGGAAATTTTGAAAACATAGCTGTTTTATTTCGTACCTCCTTCCCTTCGAAAGCTATCTGCCTTTTCACTGTGATACATCCGCGGTACCCAAAGTATGTCACCCTGCCCCAACGCATGTAACAGGACACACGACCTCACTATATTCTCTTCACCCCTAAGCTGACAGTGCGGTGGAAGCTACGCGCTTGAGGGACCAATCAGCCGCCTCCCTTTCATCCCCCGACCCCATTCTCTGCTCGTGGGTATGCGCCAGGGAGCGTAATCACGTGGCAAAAGTGTGGCTGGCCCAACGAGCACTGAGCTTCCACAGCACTGTCAGGTTAGGGGTGAACGGGGTGGGGAAAGCAACCTTTGTCCGAATTTTGAGCGACGGGCTAATCTTCTATGGGGAGGATGGTAATGTCCGGGTACACAAACGAGGGTCCGAGCAAGAGGGGAATTCCTCCTTTCCCTCTTCTTGAATTGTTTGGCACGTGCGCGATTTGTGAGTTGAGGAGGAAAACTAAGAAGGGAGAAGTCGAAAAATCATTTTATGGCCCCTTTAAGCCGCAGGCACGTGCACCATAAAAATACACCATGTTCGCTGCCGACATGATGTCATCTGTGGACGGGCCTCGAACATGTTCGAAGCGCTTCCTACATGCTTCGAACACGTCTGCAGACAGTACGCCCGATGTGATACAAGGACTGCCTTAGACGGTGTCCGCAGACTTGTCTCTTGTGTGATGTATTTGTAGTGTGACCACTGCTTTACACCGCACTCCCACCTGGCTCGTGCTTGAGCCGGTCCAGTGCGCCCTTTAAAGGACGTCTGAAGTCGAGCCCCTGCGCGACGCGAGAGGCAACAAACTAAACCGCAAAAAAGCAAACTGAACACCCGATGAAACGATTGGACTCTCCCGCGCCCCCATGCACCTGGTATTAAAAAAATATAGCCGCAAATAACGGCGCGGGCCGGGCGCCAGGAGATGTGCGATCCAGTCGGCGGGGGAAAGAAGGGGGGGGGGGGGGGTGGAAGTGGGACAGGGGCAGCAGCCTCTCTTCTCCAAACAAAACCGATCGGAGGTCGCGGGCTTTAAATAAAGCCACGCCGGAAGTGTCCGTATTGTAGCCGGGGACAGAACCGGGCCCGGCTGCTTGTCAGCCTCGCAAACAACGGAGCTGCCGAGAGGCCCACGGCGACAGAGCCAAGTTTCGATTTGCCGCGGGTCAGTGGCAAAAGACCCTGCATGTGGCTGGGTCGGGGTCAAGGAAGTACCGCGATGCAATCCCGCCGGGCCAATATTGCCCGGCCAATGAGTGCTTAAAGGGAAACTACTAGCGGTTATGTATCTGAGAAAAACAACGACAAAAAAAAAAACACACACACTTAAGTCCTCTTCATTTGGACTCGCGAATATTGAGATTATCCTTCGACTGTGTGCCCGGAGGCTGCATAAAATCAATTTCAAAGACCGCTGAAGTCCCTCCTTCCCGGAGCGCGTGACGTCATATCCAGAGTTTTCGGAATCTCCGCTCTCGCGCATCTTCAGAGCCTATCAAAGTTATGCACGCGCACTCTCGTTATTTTCAAAAAGGGACAGAAAATGACGTCACTACTGGTGTCAGTGCGGGGGAATATTTCCTTTCGTTCCGTTTCCTTTCGTCACGTGGGTTCCGTCACGTGGGTTCAGTCACGTGGGTTCTGTATCTGGTATGCAGGACGAAAAGATAATAAGACATTTAAACCTGAAATTTGCGAAAAGCGAAAGGTAAGGCAAAACAAGAATGTGTCAAAATCACGCATTTTTCGTGAACACCTTCCAGTAACGTGGAGAGATCAAAATGATGTTTTAACGCATACCAGAAGTGATGACATTCAAGATGGCTGCCCCCATGTGGATAAGATGTATAAACGATTGCAAACAAGGCAACTGGGTGCCGCCATGTCACTGCTCGGGCGGGCAAACCAGTGCAATCGCAAGCTTGCCAAAGCTATGCTCAGGCGCACCCTGCACGTGCCTGCACCCATGGGCAAACGCACTGCCCACACGATCGACCAGCGCTTGGCGGCCTAAAGATCTGGGTGTGAATGAAGTTACTGGATCAAGGGAAAGTAGCGCCAAGTTCTCCGGATGGTTGCCATCTTGGTCCGCGAAATGAGCAATTTCTCCTCGACCCCCCCGCCCCCCCCTCCGCGTTCTTGGGAACCGCTGATCATCGATTTCCAGGAAACATAACTGCCACATGATCAAATTCGTTCTGCATTCTTATCGGCTGCAATCTTATCGACTGCGATCACAAAGAGGCCGGGACACGCGCTGCGTTTCTTGAGCCGTCATTGATTATAGCGGTTAATAACAGAACAGAGTGATAGTTTCCTGAGCAGGGTAACGTTGGGTCTAAGCGGCAAATGAGGTAGAATATTATCGGTCTTAGCTTGAGTTACATAGTTCTGTAGCTTTTCGGACATATCTCCGCACTATATTATAAACGGCATTACGAAATTGAAATCAACGATATTCAACGAGATGTGTCCCGTTTACTGCTTGTTTGGAATGTCTCTCTTTGTTCCTTAGAGCCCTGAACCAACGGCTTGAGTTGGCTGTATACGTTACTACATCCTACATGGATTGACCAAGCCCGGGCGAAACTTTTCACGTTTGGTCGATTTATATTTTTAATTCGTCGCGGTGTATCGCGGTGATTCCGTTCGAACGTCGGCAGTCATCACTGCGCTTATGGGCTTTTATGCGTTTTTTGTGAGCGTGATATAATTTTCTATGTGTACGTACGGCCCCATTACTCTCTGCGGGGTAGCGGTGATGTCTTGACCAATTAGCCTTGTGTGCGAATTTAATTTTTTTTCTCATCTGGCATACTTGGTATCTTCCAAACTTCAGTCGCTCAGGAAACTCTTTGTTTTACTTGATCGAGTACCGCTTGCCCATGTCGTAAATTTGTATAGGTATTAAGGGAATGTTTTTACCCTTCACGCGTTACCTCCTTAATAAAATTGAATGGCGCCTTTATAGACTCTTTTTTTTATAGGGAATATTATAAACATTATATGCTTTAAGAATACTCGTCAAGAAACCATGCTTCATTAATCTAGAAATGAACCCGAAAAGTAATGATGCAATTGCCGGCTTTAAAAGGGGGGAGGAGGGCTTTACCGTCCATCTCACACATAGGGAAATACACACACACGCACGCCCGCAGGCACGCGCCAGAAATATACACAACCACATACATGCGCAGAAACAAACACGCACACACATATACGCACGCAAGCATTCACGCTCACAAGCAAACGCACACATACGGATACAGAGGCAGGCGCGCACAGAAAATAATGCAAACCGTTGCCGTCTACTAGGTTAGTTTGTTCGTGGTCCAGTCGCCCGATGAACCGCAGAGTCACCAAAAGAGGCGAGCTTTACTCCGCCCGCTTCCAATAAAGTGTTCGACCGGCCGTGGCCACAGCTCCGGTCTGTCGGCCCACGGAAAGCGCGAATCGCCGCCTCCGCTCGACCAACATAATAGATTCAGCAGGGCTGCGCGTATAGCAAGGGCCGAGCGAGTGAGGAGCAAATCGAATCCAGAGCGAGACAAACGACAGGCTTGGAGTCCCAAAGACGGCAGCCGCGGGTGTGTGTACTTTGACCCCGCGCTTGCGCTTCCTTGGACCCGCAAATGCCGCATCGGCCGCGCGGCTCGGCAGACTGAAGCGCGGTGCGCCTCAATCGAGCGAATTCGAAAGAGGAGTCGATTAGGACCTGGAATCCCCGTCGTCGTGTGGGTGAGTTACAAAAGCGCAAAGGGAGACCTTTCTATCGCTTATCATCCGGGCAAAGTATGCCGAGTTTCACTGAGCTGGGGACGCGTGCGCAGCGTCTGATATCCCGCGCAACAGGGCTACAGCGCAGAAGGCGTTCCACAGACCAGCGGACAAAGATGGCAGCGTGCAGAAGGCGATCGAGGCTAAACAAGTCACCCGCAGAAAAAAGAAAGGGTTGGATCACGGTGCATTCAGGGTGTCTGATTGGTTTAGTCGACGATAGCAGACGCACAAAGGCGAGGCGATGAGCGTCGTGACCGTGACGTTTAACTTTCGGCACCGCTCCATTGGCTCTATCGGACGTCGGATGCTGTCGGAGTTAAAAAGCTGTCAAGCTCGAAGTGCGTGACAGAATACTGCACAGCGATACACTCGGAATACGAATCGTTGGTATTATTTTAGTTGGCTCAACCGACGAGAAGGGCGATCGGTGTTATGTCTCGACGGTCACGCTGAAAAGGGGTGGATGCTCATTTTCCGCCGAGATTGCGTACTTATCGCAGCGTGGTACTGACCGCTCTTCTTATTGGTTGACGTGTCCAGAGGAGAACCAGCGATTGGGGGTTCGAGTGACCCGCGGCATAGTATACGGCGAGAAATGGAGAGAGAGGACGAGACGAGAGCGCGCGGAGACTCCAGTACGCCGAGCTCTGAGTGGAATGAAGTGCCTAGAGGTAAATCCTTTGTCTCTACTCACTCCCAAGGCACTGTAAAGGCTCGTTCGCGCAGCTGCGTTCCAGTGCGACTGCACCCACTTGCGCCTTGTAAAGACTGCTTCCGTCGAGCTGTTGCTATGGCGACACTTACGACGTGCCAATGAAGAGGCGCTGTGTTGCACGACGCAACGCGGCGCAACGCGGTCAACGCAACTGTGTGAACCAAGCCTTTATACCCCGACGTCGATCGTATAGAAACGTGACGTAGCGTAGCGCACACAGATACTGATTGGTCACAGATATCGAGTTTCTGCTCGCCGGCCAAGGAAACGCTCCCGTTCTGCTCTACGCCGCGTTCATTGCGCTCAACGTCCGAGTATATCGGAGCCTTTAGTACGCGTATGAACACCGAACGCCGGCGTCCTGCGTTTTGCTTTCGAGCACTGTGTACACATAAAGACAGCTTTGCTTTGCGTCTATCCACTAATCATTCCGGTCAGATGTCGGCGTCCTCCTCTCACTCTATTTGCCTCCTCTCCCTCGGTTTCTCGCCGTGTGCCCTCACGGACTTGTGAGAGTCCATAGTTATTGAGAGTTTAAGAAACACAAGGCGTGATGAACGACTTATTATTGCTCCGCAACCAACGAGGTTGCTGTATTATCAGATCACAATGCCCAATCACGAAGCCTGATCATGATAGGCCACGCTTCGCCCGTTGTCAGTTGCTGGCTTTTTTCCAGACAGTTGATATCCGCTGTTTAAGCCTTTGCTGCCCGGCGTTGCTCCAGAGCCACGACTCGAGAATTATTTATTTTCTTCGACGTCACGAGCGCCGCAATATATGTAGACCGCCCTCTGCTGCGAGAGCGAGTATAGGTACGCTTGGCAGTGGTGCGTCGCAATGCATATTCAAAACATATCGCTCGTCCTTTCAAACCAAAGCCGACGCGAGGTAGGATGGTGTGCACCACTGCAGTGGTCTCGAAACTAGGAGAAGAAAAAGGGGCGCATATATTGGAAATCCGGTTACACCTTTTTCTACTGTACGAAATTCGAAATGCACCTGCGCCTTCTCCCAGATCGTAACTGCGCTCAGTCGTTCGACCTAAAGTAGTGCTGTAAATACCCAATGTTGCTCACGAGCAACATTTAAAAAATAACAGGTTTAGGCGAAAAGGTTAATTGACCAGATGTCTGTTATTGTGGGTGTTTTAAAATCACTTCAAGTTTTGTAGGTCTGCAGTATTACAAGGAATGTTTTGGGCATGCAAAGGTAAATTTTCAAATAATTGTATATCTATTCATTCGCTCATGCTACATGTTCAATTGAGGGCATGGAGAACTTGGTTCCGCATTTAGAGACCGGCTATTTCAAGACCAATGTGGGGATGTGAGCTGAAGCATGAACACCCGAACATACGACCTGAAAATATACAATGTACACGACACTTTTAGTGAGAATAAACTTGTTTTCTTTGCTCTTGGTTTCTCGGTATGGAAGGTACTTTAGCGATGGGAAGTGCTCAGTCGGGTGGCAACCCTAGTGTTACATTTTGATGGCCCCGGTGCTCTCTCGAAGTGAAATATGAGAGTGTCGTGTTCGGCTAACCCTGCCGTGCAGTGTAGATGTCTTGTGAAACGACAGTGGATATAATAATATAAACGAAGGTTCCTACTGTCATCATGCGGTGCGTAGATATATCTACGAGCGCGCGAGCCGCTAAATATCTCCGAATTTAACGTTTCCACGTTAAACTTTAACTGCTGCGTCCGCCTTATCAGACGCTTCGGTGACCCCGATTCTGAATGCGCGGTTGGAACATTAACGATATATTTGTCGAGGATTCCAAAACACATTGAATGCTCGGCTCATATCGCCTGTCTAGACACTTTGTCACCGCCCGGCGCGGAGAAACCGTTTGCACTTCTTTCCGCATTCTCTCCGAGAAAGCGAGAAAGGAGACGTGATGGGCGTCGTCCCCCCCCCCCCCCCCCCCGATGGGGCATCACCCGGCGCTCTGCCGCCGCCAAGACAAGCACCGCCGGCCACCGCTGCGTTTTATGGCCCTTCCTTCACCGCAATCTCCGTGCAGTGGCGCGGCGTGTGCCATCTAATTGCTCAAAAGGAACGTAACGGATACGCTGTCGGAATAAACCTCGTATCTGATTTGCGGCCTGTTTGTTTTTAACGTTTTCGAAGTTTATGGGTGCAAAACGGCTCCCAACGAGATGGTAGTTTTGTTTTTCTCTCATTGACAGTGCTGGGAGAAATCGGGTTGCGGCGCTTCATTACTCAGTCATTTGTCATCTTCGAGCATTTTGTCGCAGGAATTGCGGGATTTGCAATCGTTTCCGGTTTCTAGAACACAACACTTACTCGAAAGCAAGCAGGTCTATCTTTTTCCGCATGACCACCTTCTATAAAATTCTGCGGGGGTCAATAGACCTTCTGCAAAGCGTGCAGCGTTTTCCCCTATGCCGAAAGGAATGCCGGAAGCGGTATGCACAGAACCAGTTGTAGTAAACGACGGAGGTGAGGGAGGAAACGCGGGCGAGAGGGGAGGGCAGGCTTGCAACTGCGGAATCCTCTTTCGCACTCTTCGGTAGTACGTGGTGGATGCTGCGAGGGCAAGGAGGAGTGTACAAGATATAGCGCGCTTTTTATTGGTATTTTCTTAAAGCATTTTATCGTGAAACCATTCACAAAGTATCGAGTCACGTACTAGTCTCGCTCTATGCGCAACTCCAGAGGAGGAGACTCCACCCAGCGGCCAAGACGCGACATTTAGAAACGGGAATCTCGCACCTGTCGAAACGCGCTGCGAAAACGTCCGCGGCCTGGTGTCAAAAGTGTGAAACGCAGGAACGGGGATGTAATGCGCACCATTTGAGTCGCGAAGTGCAGTTATCGCGCGAGCTCGGAGCTCCCCGGAACACGCGACGCCGAGCGATGTCGTTCGTGGGCCGGCGCCCTCTGAATGATTAAGCGATCCGCGCGAGGTCGGGCACTTTGCGGCTACTTTCCCCGTTTCCGGCCCCAAAGGCCGCGCTTTCCGGCGCCCCTCGAATCCCTCTTGCGCCCTTGAGTCCCGAGAGGGGGAGCCAGGTGTGCCTCAGATGGGCTTGGGAGCCTAGATTTCAAAGAAGGTACAACTCGAAACAAGAAGAGTGTTTGCAAATTAATGGCGGACGCGTCCTGCGCCGATGGTTTGCAAGTGCGCATGCGTCGCATCGTCGCGTGACATGGGGGAAAGCGGGCGGAGAGGAAGAGACGTTTGCAGACGATCATCGCTTCCGTCATGACCTCGCAGCTAGTATTGCAAACGCGACTCATGAAACGCGTGACATCGATCGAGCATTTGGAAACACTCTGGTATCTGGGCACACTAAGATGGGCGCGAAAGTACGCAGAGCTGCCCTTTCGTGACCAGGTCGCCCTCGTGTGACTCCGTTCGCCCTGGGCTGACAGTGCAGTGGAAGCTACGTGGAAATGGAAAGGAACGTGATCACGAGGCGAAGGAGACCGACGTATGTCTGATCCAGCGAGCACGGAGCTTCCGCCGCACCGTCAGCTTAGGGGTAAAGAGAGCTATACGCCGTGTCACGGTGCGACGACCCGCGGCGGGAGGCTACGAGTTAAACCAGCCAAGCCAGCGCTGTGAACGTGTGACGTCACTACGCGACGCAGGTGTGGCCCCACCTCGCCCTGTGAGGTCACGTGACATTCACACCGTTCCACTGGTAGGTGAAACGCTCCTTGTGACCTTGGAGGAGGAAAGGGGAAGGAAACTGACCTCGCCTTTTATTAAGCTCCTCCACCTTTGATACGTTTTTTGGTCGCGGCGTTTCTTCCGGCGTTTCTTTGTTCTTTTTGTTTTTCGTCTCTTCGCTAAATTATGGGCCCTCACGATGGAAGAAGCGAAGTAGCAGTCTTCGCATGTAAATTCGCGTACACGGATACGCTTTTAGATCGTGTTCCTTTTCGAGGTCTTCGAATGAAAGGTGGAAAGATGAAATCATTTGCCGACTCTCTTTACTAGCTTGCCGATCGCGGCATATTAAGGAAGGAAAGTTGAGATTTCCCCCCCCCCCCCTACGTTGTACTAGTTCGGCGTTCAATGCGCATGATTAGTTATGTACAACCGTGGGTATCTTTAAATACAAATATTTTTTTGTTTCTGGCGCCCAAAACCTACTGCATGTCAGTCTTAAATTTGGTACTCTAAGCAAAGAAGAAAAAGAAAACAATAAAAATACTAAAAACACACGTGAACATAAATGATACTTTTGTCGGATGTTTGCTACGAGCTCATTCCAATATCTAACTAAAAACCGACACGAAAAATTGTCGGGCAAATGTCAACGTGATATGCGTCGAGGCTGTTATAAGATCTCAGAATCAGAGAAGGCAGCGAAGTATTATACGTATTGTGAACAAACATTTAGACAAATAGAATATCTGCTAGAATATTAAAGGGTAACTGCAAAGAAAAAAAAGTGTATTTTTAAACAGCCTAATTGGGACAAGCATGTCACAAAACAATTTAAAAAAAAAAAAAAACATTTCTTACAGCAATATTTATTTTGCGGGACTGATTTTAGTTGGCGGCTATTTCGTCCATTTTAAATCGCGCGCCACAAAGTTGGTGTTATACGTCACGGAGTGGCTGCTATACGTCACGGAGTAACGTATAACAGCCACTCCGCGCGCGTCGAAAGAGCGGGAGTTTCAAATGTGGAGATGATGTGACTCCGACTAAATTACGTCTTGTGGCGTAAATATCGCTAAAAAGGTTTGTTTTTTCGCGGAAGATTTGTTTTGTGACATGCTTGTCCCAATTAGGCTGTTTAAAAAAAAAACAATTTATTTTCTTTGCAGTTACCCTTTAAGGAGCATAAAGGTTAACTTTGCTGATACGCGAAGCCTATTAAGTGGAACAATACATCATTGACTTCACCATTGCGCAAAACTTTTAGAATTTTTTTCCAAACCAGACGTCAAAAAAATTAAAATCGCCGCATTCAATAAAAAAAAAAGAAGTTAATTGAACAGGAGAACGAATTCGAACTTTCAAATTTCAGCTTTCCTTTTTTTTTTTCTAATAATGAGGGTAAGGTAGAAAAAATAAAGCAGAGAAGTGTTGGTTGACTAAGCCTGTCCTTTCCGTCAGCAACAGAAAAAAAATATTAGACGAAGCGCGAGATGGTCGATACACATATTTTAACGACAAACATCGTGGTGACAAACTGGCTAGAACAACATGAACAGCACCGCCAAGAGTCATACATCCGAAACCTGGGAGCAACGGACGCTGCTGCATTCTCTGGCATCTTAAGAAACCCAGGGTGTGTTGAGCCCCGATCATCTCATTCTCGCTCCGTAGCCTAGGAAGAGAGCGGCCCGTAAGAATGCCGAAGGAAGAATCACGAAGAAGCAAGCAGCCTGAATATAATAAACCCTCTGTTTCTTAGGCTTTCATTGATTCTAGCGGACATTCTCGTTTTATACCAATGTAACGTTTTCCTTTCAGGTTCGGAAGTCAGTAACGTAGATCGGTGAATACGTACGAATGTAACGAGTAGAGTGTATTCGGGCGACATAATCTGAGAAGTGGGCGTTTCTGGCGTCACCTTTTCGGGTAGGCCCGATCCAAAGGCTAGGGAAGAGCAATTAAGGAAGATTTACGTCCCTATAAGAAATGGGGAATTAGCCAAAAGATCGTGAAGGAATGGCGGCCGAATAATAGATGAAACAGCTGATCACGAGAAAGCGCAAGAAAGGGTGGACAGTGCCCGACTGAGGTGGTCCGACAGAAGTCCCGGGGGTCAATCCATTCGACTGCATTAGATTAATCGTGTTCGTGTACACTGTCAGGCGCCTTGCTTGTCTACTGCTCCGTGATGCAATCGGACTATAATCACTGCTCTTCCTTTAATCAGTTTAGCCAATGAGACGGGCGAACGGTGTCGCGATCTAATGGTCATGGCGTTTCAGCTATGGGGCCCACCGTTTTACTGTTGAAACTTCACTCCCATTTGATCACCATACCGATCACTGTTATCATTGATTAAACTGCTTCAAAGAAGACCAATAATTGGTGTTCTTAGTGCACCGAGATGCCTTATTCACTCCGGAACGCCTAAGAGTAAGGACTACAAAGCAGTGCTTGTTGAGTGTCGAAGTATGTATAAAAGTACGATCGGCTCTGACCAACAGTCAACAAATTCAATGCACATTAACACGCAAGGAATTGAAAGCCACACCTAAAAATTCGTCTCCCATTGCAACTATTCAGCTAGTTTGAAGTCCTCGCTATCACTGAAAGCAGATACATCAATAGATCATACATTTGTTTTGTTTAGTTCACTTTTTTTTCTAAGTCTTCGGCAAAAGAAATAATACTGCGACAGGTAACGACTCAACAAGCATGTTTTTTTTACTTTTACAGATGAATAATATGCTTATTCATTCGTGTTAAGCTGCGTTAGTGTGTGCTATTATAGTCTACTCTCATGATATCCGGCCAGATATCAGCCGCGCCAACAAAAATAGGAGTAGTCAGAGAGTAGAGCAAAGGTAGCATTAAATAGAAAAAGAGCTTCCATAATAAAGACTGATAAGAAGACAATAATGTAGCCAAGCGCATTTGAAATACGCTTGTCATATACGTGCACAAAGGTGTGAAGTACTGATATAGTGAAAAGTATGGTGTAGTAAAGATGTTTCATATAAGGAAAAAACAAACCGAATTTACTATATGCTCTTGCTCGAGCTGCAAATGCACGCGAGAGCATATAATTAAAATAATAATAGCCTGAAAGACCTTAGAGCGTTCAGAACACTCAAAGCAAAACTGAAAGAAAACAAACAAACTTAGAGACCAGTGTATTAACTAGCGACTAATGTATGCGGCCATCTAAAAGCGAAAGCGGCTAAAATGACGTCGGCGGTTGTCCATTTCAATTACCATTACCCCCTGAAGCATATTACAGCCCGCTGGCAAGATTTCGCATCGTTTGAACTCTCCAAACATTTACGCACCGCTCCGATCGATAGCATGCAGGGTTCAATCAGTATTTGCCTCAGATATTTAATAATCCGAGTGTAACTCGACAACAAGGCTTCGGGTCTCCTCAAAGTAGATTCCAATGACCAACTCACTGTTGATGGAAACGTTTGTCGTACCATGAAAATTTGCGGGCACTGCGACACTGCCCATGCATATGCAGAAGGCTATCTCACCATAGGTGTGAGCGAAGCCGAACCTTTACCTGTGCGAGCATACTGCCTTGAAACATTCATGCTCCGCACAAGCACACGTGCTCGACAGAGCCGTTCAAAGTGCGGAGTTCTTTTATCTTTTGTTACGCTCAAACGTATACTTACACAGGCGTTCCAAATGCTTATAATTTGCGCGTAATACTTTGAAACAGCGCCGCCGCAGTCAAGTTACGTCGATATTTTTTACGCCAATCGTGACGCGAGTACGATTTGCAGTAAATTGAAGGACGTTTGTCGTCACCTCACTCGCATCGTCAGCCGCTTGTATAGGGTGGTTCAAGTCACCAGGCTCGATCTAAAATGGACCGTAAAAATCGACGCCTGCACGTAGCGATCTAAACTTTTCGTCAAAGGTGTATTTCAAAGGTCGGTTTTTTCTTGTAAAATTACAAAGCGTAGCTCTCTTTCTGTGAAAAATAAGGCCAAGAAACTTGCCAGGGTCTACGGCGGGCAGCAACGCAGACGACAGGGGTCCAGTAGCGGGGTGTGTTTGGCGTTCGTATTGATAGATGGCGCTACCTCCTTATAGCGACGGCTCGCAAACCACCCTGGTTTATTAAAATGAATATAATCGTTTTGAAATGTACCTTCGGTTAAAAAATAGATGCGAACAATAAGCAATACTTAAAGTAAAAAACGCGTCTGCATAACGGCGGCGCTTTTGCTGCCAACGGTATTCGTCTGCGTGTCGTCTGCTATCTTTCGCTGGTCGGCTGCACCTTCAGACGCTGTTCCCGACGCCATCTATGAATACGATCGCCAAACACACCCCGTTACTGGACTTGGTCGTCTGGGTCGCCGCCCGCCGTAGACCCTGGCAAGTTTCTTGTCCCTAGTTTTTACTAAAAGAGAACTACGCTTTGTAATTTTACAAGACAAAACCGACCTGTGAAATGCACCTTTGACGAAAAGATTAGATGGCTACGTGCAGGCGTTGATTTTTACGGTCAATTTTAGATCGAGCCTGGTGACTTGAACCACCCTTTATATCTATACTGCCACCCGATGCACTTGAAAGGCTACAAGAAGTGTGTTAAGTGCGCATGAGCCAATAAATACAGTCTTAGTAGCAAAGGAGGTGGACGCCCCTCTTTTGCTGAGGCTGCATCGCCAATGGGAGAGCGATACATGCATCGCCAATGGTAGAGCGATACATAACATTGATTGATGGTCTTCCAATCACTTAGTGTGCGGCATTCATGCTGTACTTCTGAGAATGCCTGTTCGGTAGTTATACTAGATTTCACTCTTCTTCTTTTTCTGTTTTTCGATAAATGCAGAGATGCTCAGAATGCACCTGGATTTGTCAGATTTACGATTGATAAATACCAGTAATAATAATAATAATAGAAGTAACAACAGAACATAACAGTCATCAAGGACTGCGATCAATAACTCGGTGCTCCATCACTCACGAGTGCGAGATACGCACCTTGGCAGTTTAAAGCTTCACGTTTTACCGGGGAACTCGCTTTTCCCATTATTGCTGTTTTCACTCTTTATTTAAATAAGAATGAATTAACCGAAGAACCGAATAAATTTAGGGCTTCCTGCAGGGTCCAATGGTCAGAGTTTCCAAATTTCAGCATAGAAGGTTGATCTGTCGTCTTTTTCGACTTTCTTTTTGTTTTGTTTTTGCATAGCGATTGGGTTTTCGCGGAACCAAGACTGATGCATACTATATCTAAAGACGGCCCTCCATCTCTAGGGTCACGTGCGTCCTGCTCGACGAAGCGGATAATCGGAGGCTATTATTCCTGCGCGAGTCTCCGGCTCGCGTGGAATGTTGCCAGACAGGCGTTGGTGGCGTTGGCTCGCCGCTCGGACACACCTCCGGATCGGTACAGGATGGGAGCAATCACATAAGCCACACACTGTAAATTTTTTCCCGTTTATAGCGTCAGTTCCGTTATAGTGACGCACACACACGCACGCGCACAGACAGGTCGAGGACGCTGGAGAGTTAACAGTAGGAGAGACGGGAGGTAAGGGAACGTGCCTCTTGGACAGGCATCCGTGTCGGTACGAGGTGAGAGCCCTCAGCTAAGCAACATACATAGTATTAGATTGCCTGGAACGCGTCTTTGACTTGTGGGTTTAGAGTTCTATATGCCCATGCCTCGAAAGTGGTTTCGAAGTGGCAACAAATGAGGTCACGGGACCCGGCTGGCATCGAGTCGAATATCCCAATTCTGGTAAAAAATCCGTAAAAGTTTTGACAAAAAAAAAAAAAAAAGACAAGCGATCACAACGGTTTTTGTCCTTGCAACGTCCCAGCTTTTGACTGCCGAAGCTTTCGTCTGCTTGAGAACTGGAGAGCGACCTTCAGGCTGCTGGAGAGTGACCTTCAGTAGAACAGGCGTTCGCGGTACCCACCTGTGCTGCTGTGCCATTACCAAGATCGTTGCAGGTAACATCACAAGAGTTATATAATGTCATTAGGCGGACGTGGAGGTATTACAAATGAGAACGCGGTAGACGCACCAATCGGAGACGCGCTCGAGGCACCAATAGTACTTGGTCAATATCGCAATTTAGTCTTTGTCACAAAAAACGCAATCATATGGTAGAGAGGTACCGGAGGTACGGAGAATTCAAGAGTCATGAACATTCATGAGCGAGGGAGAGCCCTGAGCAAGACATTTTCGGGTATCCTCGAGGTTATGTGCTCCCAACGTACCCGAAACACCGCTTCATGTATTTTAACTTCATTAGCCTACTATCTGACCGGCCGAGCGTGGTTCCGTTTCCCAAGTTGCACGCTGCCTAAGCAACAAACAAGGGGACCGCCGTTTTTGCCACTGAAAGAGCATAGCCGTCGGAGAGGAAGAAATCGCCTTCCTCATTGGTTGGAATGATTAAAGGAAAACCGATGATTGGTTGTAGTATACACTAAGGACTCCAAAGGACGCTGGAACAACTTTTGCAAAACGTAACATGTTTTGGACTTTATTGTGTATATTTTAAACCTCCACTCGAAAAATTTCTTGTCGAAGTTTTCTTAGAGCATAGACATATTTCGTCAGTTGTCGAAATCATAGTTGCTATTTTGAAATGGGACATGATGCACATAGTCGCACTTCGCTTATAGTAACTTAGTGACCGTATCTGTATTTTCATAAGCTGCTGGTTTCAAGTTAACATGAACCCAGCTAAGCGCGCTTTGCATGGCGACAAGGGGTCACCCTGCAGTATTAGTCCCGTGGAGGCTTCAGTCACGGAACTATAAGAATATTGTGTAGAAAAAAAACACATAAATTAGGATTTTGTTTTACGAAGTTTTTTTGGGACATAAATACTGGGCTAAACTATCAACTCGAGCTTTGAACCTTCAACTATATTACGATAAATGTTTACCGAAGACACCGGACGAAAAGCTTCCAATAGGAAACTTGACTATAGGTCCGGTGTTTCTGCACGTCCAGAACACAATGAATAAGAACAAAACAACATTACTTTCCACCTTAACTAACATAGCGCATACTGTTCTTTAGTTACTCAATAAATATCGGTGTGCTAGAAGAAGAAGTTTTTAATCAATGTGGTCAGGTTATGAACAGGGAATTGAAGTGTATAATCAATACAAAATTGGGGTCGAACCAAACTTACTTTCGTGGAATACTGATAATAGTACGCGTTTCGCTAGGTTTAAAAACAAATTAGACAAAAATCAATACACTACACACTTGAAAATAAACAGAAACTCAGTGAACGATAGTTATAGACACTGGGAACCTTCACTCAGAAGTAACTGGGCTCCCGCTGCAGAACCCAGGGATCCTGGGTTCAATCCCCACCCCTGCCCATTTCGATATGGATGAGAATCGTACCGGCATGCGGTCGTGTATCACTACTGCGTGATGCACGTTAAAGACATCAGGCTAGCCGTTGTACTCCATTGACAAAATTTCTCATCTACAGCTGGGAGACAAGTCAGTCGCTGAGGCAGACTAAGTTCAGGGGTGTATAAAGATGCACACACCCCAGTTTCTTTTCATTAGGAACTGGGTGCATATTTCATCGCGAGGCACTCGGAGTAGCAATAACTGGCTTTACTTCTCTCACTTTAACCAATACAAAAGACGAGCAGTATCGCGCCTCAATGTCATGCCGTCCTGGTGGCAAAAGGGCGTCCGTCATTTAGTCCCTGAGAGTTACAACTAATTAAATTCACGCGTTTGCGCGATATAATGCGTATCGTGGCTTTACCGTGCCTGTCACTTTGTCGCGGAAATTTCATACCGAAGACATTTCATTCCAAGATGTTTTATCACATGAGTTGTTATTCCGGCGACATTTCACAGCGCGACATTTTATGACGCAAGAACGCAATATCTAGAGCGTCTCAAGGTATGCTCACTTTATCCTCAGACGCTTTACATAAAAAAAAAAATAAATATCCGAGTATGGAATGCTCCTGACATAAGTGCTTTGGGATGAAGCGTCTTGGTTTGAGATATATTTAGTGTAAAGTGTCCGGGATAAACTGTACTGGGTTGATGTCTTCTGACGTGAAATGCTTATTTGATTTCCGTATTATTGTATCGCCAATCACAAAACCCAACGTTCAATACTCCAAGACAGTGTAAATAATTTGAAGCTTTTACTAATTGTATTTCAAACGTACTTTTAGTGTGTACCAACACCTTACTTGCGAGGCTGGATCGACGTGCGAACAGCACCGTTAAAACACGAAGTATACTAAAATTGTATAACGGTTTGCTATACGTTAGGCGTTATTTTTGTTTGATGAACATAAAAATGATTCTACTTTTAGTATATGGCTTTCTCTATGTGTACGTAGTACATCAAAAATAAACCTGACTGTGGCAGTTAGTTTTGTACTTTGTTCCACCTTATATTTGTACAAAGATGCAATCTGGAGGGGTTTCACCTTATATTTGTACAAAGATGCAATCTGAAGGCTTACAATGAACAAAGTATTGTGTGGTATTTATATCTGTTTGTGATAGAAGTTAGTTTGATTGCCACTCGGTTGGATATAGCGGTACTTGGAATCAAATTTGACTTACATATAATGTAGATGTTAATTTCAACGTGAACATTTGAAAGAAACAAATGTTTGGATTGGAAAAATAATTAAAAACGTACGCCCAACTAAGTCTAAGTTATCAAGGTTTCCTGAGAATTAGGGCTCGGTTAAATGTACCTTTTTATTTAAAATTTAATATCCGTCTCTATTGTTCACCAGGCAGGTTGCTAGGTTAAAATAAAGTTGCGTCTTAAATTATTAAGGGATCTGCCATGATAAGAAAATCAGGTCTCCTAATTACTTCAAATTCGTCTAACACCTGTGTCTACAGGAAGATATAGGAACACCAGAGAGTTACTCTGTTTGGGGTTCCTCAAGCGTCCGTACTTGGACCGATTATTTTTAATGTTTTCATAAACAATACCAGCCCATCTGTTAGGCACTCAGAAATTCTGCAATACGCTGATGATATAAAGCTATTTAGACAGATATTATGTATTTATTTCTTTATTTCCTTCTTTCTTTGTTTATTTAATATACTGCAAAGCGCCCTTTCGGGCATTATATGAGGGCGGAATTACAAAGGTGGAGACAATACAATACAGAATAACACATATGATAAATAAGTCATAGAAAATCAACACAACTATACGACGATTAATTATTGCAGTAGTATACGCATGTGTGCCGATAACAAAGTACAACAAATAAAAACTACTTCGCACAACATTGATTCCGGGATAATGTGGAATAATAGTTCACACGACGATTTGAAATTTGCTCAATCTGCAAGTTTAACTGTACACTGAGGTAAAGAGTTTCATTCTGAAATGGCAGGCTGTAACGGGGAGTTGCAAAATTGGTTAGTTTTACGATGAGGTAAGCGAAGTTTGTGGGCATGATCATGTCTATCGAAAATGCGATGGGCTCGATGTAATAAACGTTCATTAAGAGAAACATTATAGTAATGCACGTCGTGAAGGGACCTGAGACGGGAGCCCCTACGCCTGGTTTCTAATACAGGTAAATGTGCTCCTTGTTTCAGTGCCGACTCGTTTCAGGAGAAAAGTCATGAAAAATGAAGCGCGCCCCTTTGTTTTGAACGCTCTCTAATTTAGTTTTCAGATAATCCAGATGAGGAGACCATATAATGCTAGCATACTCCAGTTGCGACCTGACAAAAGTTTTAAAAGCTAGCAGACGAGTTTCAGAAGATGCCAAAAACAGTTTGCGTCTAATAAACTCCAAGGAACGGCTTGAGTTGCCCAAAACTTAGTTAATATGATCCTGCCAAGAAAGAGTAACGGGAATAAAACCGCCCTTGTGCTTATATTTATTTACTTTTTCGATAGGGACACCAGTGATTGTGTAGTTGTAATTGATTATAGTTTTCTTTGTTGACACACTCATAAATTCGGTTTTATTTATGCTGATACTCATCTGCCACTTGCCTCACCATGAAACAATACAGTTAAAATCGTCTTGCAAAGTATGAATGTCGCCAATTTGAGCTATCTTTCTATACGACGCTCAATCGTCCGCGAAAAGTCTTATAGAAGAACAAATGTTCGCGGGGAGGTAATTTCTATATAAAAGAAAATGAAGGGGTCCTTACATAGAGCCCTGCGATACGCCGGACTTAACCTCTGTGCTGTTTGATAAGTAATCAGAAATTGACACCGATAGGAGTGTATTCCTAAGCAATTCTCTTATCCCAGCTATGATTGCCGGGTTCATGTTCAGATTTTAAAGTTTTTGTGTTAATCGCTTGTGCGCCGCACAGTCAAAGGCTTTGGAAAGGTCTAAAATTATTATATCAGTCTGCTTAAGCGAATGAAACTTTCCATAAAAATTGGCTACTAGTTTAAATGTTGGGTTTCGCACGACATGCCATTGCGGAAGCCATTTTAACCATCGAAAGTAACGTTATTCTCCAAGACAAAATTGATTATATGACTTTAAAGGGGTACGGAAACAAAAATTGAAATATTCAAATTTCGTTCGGAAATGAGTAATGCAAGACGGATAATAACCGTAAATGATAATCGCACGTTTGTATTTTGAACGATTGGCCATATTTTCGTTCCAAACGGTGCACTCGAGCAAGCGCTCGAAGAGAAGCGAACGGAGAGCGCGATGCGTCATGGGATATCCGACGCAAACAAAAACACAAAGAAAAGATTTCCCGCGTTCGTGAAGTAGCAAGGCTGGCGTAGTTAAGAGCTTTGCCCTTGGTGGCGTTGTCAGCGTTGTGCTGGTGTCAATAGCGTCAACGCGTTACAACCGAGCCGTTAAGGGGTGTCCAAACAGGTTACTACAAAACTCACGACTCCGGCAAATCGTGCGGTGCTCCGCTTCCGGCCGTCGGGGGGAAACCTCCCTCCGCTAAAGCTGCCGGGGGGGGAAGCTTCCACCCGCTAAATCTCCCCCTCGCTTCCTCCACGGCGGCCTTGCTCTGCTCATCACGTGGGTTCGGAGAGCCACTCACACGCTCTGTTGGCTCTCGGTCAATCGCTCAAGGCCTCTGCCGTTTTTCAAGTCCCAAAAAGGGGAAAGGGAGCGACACGAAGGTGAGGAGGCGAAGGCTTTTCTCGCGAAACCACGGAACCGCATCGGACGCCATCACGACGAAAGTGAATCTCGACAAAGAAAGCAGATCCGAGGCGGGCGAAACGCACCCTTCGACCCAGGAATGTCCCAAAGCCACCTGAAGCCGGACCGCCTTGGCCTTCGAGCCGAGGCGACGGCGGTACGCGAGGGCGTTGGCGAGGTCAGCCAGACGCAGGTAATGTGTGACGTCAAATCTAACGAGCACCGACGTCAGAGAAAAGTGGAGGAGGCGATGAGAGAAGATCGTGATCGTGAAAATTTTTACGACTCCTGCAAAAATTTTCACGACTCCAACAAATCGTAAAAATTGAAGCGTCCGCTTCAATTTTCACGATTTGTCGGAGTCGTGCGTTTTGTAGTGTCCTGTTTGGACAGCCCTTTAGAAGTACCCGTGGGGTGACGAGCGTGTGGCTGGCCCAAGGAGCACGTAGCTTCCACAACACTGTCAGCTTAGGGCTGAACAAGGTGGAAAAAGCAACTTTTGTCCGAGTTTTGAGCGACTGGCTAATCTTCTAGGGGAAGAATGGCTGTATCCGGGTGCACGAACGAGGGTCCGAGAAAGAGGGGAGTTCCTCCTTTCCGTGTTCTTGGACTATTTGGTTCAATGCGCGATTTGTGAGTTGACGAGGAAAGCTATGAAGGAAAATATTGAAATGCCAAAGAGCGGCGCTGCTCCGAAGGAATCTGCTACGTCACGACTACGTAGCAAGTTCCCCAACGTTGCTAGATTACCTCCCAAACAGGCCCCGCATGCATCCACCAGGTGCACATTGAAAGATTATTTAATTAGCTCTAAAATTATTTTGCTTGTGCCTTTCAACGCAAGACTTGTGTTATTGAGGTTATGGTGCAACATGCACCATATTAAAGCTAAAAAAGGAGCTCTGGAATTTTGTTTCCCTACCCCTTTAAATAATGTGCTCCAAACTTTCTCACGGGACGCTCGTAATTGATATGGGTCGGTGTTTTTTTTAAACATGACGCATCACCTGACTTATTAAGAGGAATTTCCTTGGCATGTTTCCACCAGTGTTGGACAAAATACTCGATAAAAGTATTTAAGTTAAGTTACTAAATAACTGCTTCATAAAGTATTTAAAATACTACTCAAGTTACGTTCACTGTAAAGCAGGGGTGCACAACTCAAAAATGACGCGGGCCAAAAATTGTTTATCGGAAACTGCGCGGGCCGCCCCTAGTGGGACACGTTACACCTTTTTGCTGCAGACAGGTTTTCAATATCTGGCGTCATCGCACTGGTTGCCGTCTTGAGCACATCTCGCAGTGTCATGTCCGTCATAGAAGATGGAAGACGCTTCTTTTTGAGGGTCATCAGTGAGAACGTCTGCTCACAGAGATACGTGCTCCCAAAAAGTGATGCAAGCTTCAATGCGTGGTCCACAAGGTTTCCGTACTTGCTCCTGTCAAGGCTTCTGTAGAAGTCAAGCAGCTGAGACTCACGATGCATACTCTTCAGTTCTGGCGAGCACTGGAGGTCGATGAGTTCTAGTTGCACGTCGAACCTGTGTCTTCCGGTGCGACAGAAAACGGATCACGGAACAAATCGTAGTTACTATTCTCATTTTCGAATGCCTTGAATCTTTGCTGGAACTCGGAGAGCAGGTACTCAACCTGTGGAGCGTACGTCGCAGCTACCGTCTTCCGATTTTCGCCGGTGGGAAAGAGCTTCTGGCAGGTTGGAAAGTGAAATATGCTTCCACCCCCAAGCTGAAATTTGAAGAGGCACAGCTTTCCTTGGAACGCGAAGATCGCGCTCACCATGTCCGAAATGAGATGGTCTTTTCCTTGGAGAGCTATGTTAAGCGTGTTCAGATGGCTTGAAATATCGGTGAGGAATGCCAGATCCCACGACCCTTGTTCTTCCTCCAGCTCTGGTATGTGTTTCCCTTCCTCTTGCAAGAAACCGATGATGTCGGCCTTCAGCGCGACGAAGCGACTCAGAACATTCCCACGGCTTAGCCAGCGAACTTCAGTGTGATACGGGATGTCCATGTGCTCACTCTCCATTTCTTTCAGGTACTCTTGAAATTTCCTGTGCTTCAATCCCCGAGCACGTATAAAGTTGACAACCGAAGTCACGACCTTCATCACATGGTCACCCTTCATCACTTTGGCACAGAGTGCTTCCTGGTGAAGCACACAGTGATATTGCTTCAGTTCTACACCACTGAACGCTTGAAGTAAGGCAACGGCTCCGTTTCTCTTTCCCATCATGGCTGGGGCTCCATCGGTGCAGACACCTGCGAGTTTTTCCCATGATAGCTTGAGCTTCTCGATGACGTCTTTGACCTCCTTGCTGATCTCTTCTCCCGTAGTCCGTCCGTGCATTGAGCAAAGCTCTGTCAGTTCCTGAGTCACTTCGAAGTTTTCGTTCACACCACGGATGAAAACAAGCAGCTGTGCTGTGTCTTTGATGTCTGTGCTCTCATCCAAATCAAGAGAGTAGTAGACAAAATGACTGCAACTCCTCTCCAGCTGTTTTGATAGGTCGTCGGCAATGTCATGCACACGTCGTTGTACTGTCATTCTTGAAAGGCTCAGGTTATGGAAAACCAACTTTTTGTCCGGGCAGATCTCCTCAGAAGCAATCATAAGACATTCCTTGATGAAGTCGCCATCAGTAAACGGACGACCTGAACGAGCGATCTGTCGAGATATCTGAAAAGACGCCCGCGTGGCTGCTTCAGATGTGTTCTTTTCTTTCGTAAAAATACTTTGCTCAGCAAGCAAATTCCGTTTTAAGTCCTCGGACTTCGTTTTTCTCTCCGAATCCGAAAGAACGCTGAAATCGCGGGCATGTTTGGTCCCGTAGTGGCGTCAAACGTTGTATTCTTTAGGAGCCGCGAGAGATTCTCGACACACAAGACATAAGCACTTCGATGCGTTCTCAATGAAAAAGTACCTCCATGTCTACTCCTGGTTGAATTTCCGGCCCTCCTGGTCGATTTTTCTCTTCTTTGGAAGTGTACTCATATTCCAAGCGTGACAAGACTAGCTTTTCTCTATCTGCAACAAGCTGTCACTGATCATGTTCCAACAGAAGTTGAGGGGGCTGTAGCCTCCGTGGAGAGAGGGAAGAGGAAACGGGATGAAGAAGAACTGGAACAAGGATAGGGGAGGGACGCTGTTAGGGGTCGACGCCAAGTCTCGTCTCTCGGGTAGCTTGGCCATCTCGCTGGCGTCCAACCTTCCTCGCGAACGACGTCCGAGCCAGTCAGTCGGGTGAACAGGTCGGCAAACTGAACAAGTTGATTTCATAGCGAAATATAAGATCAAAGACGACCGTCTCTCGAACGGTCAGGGTTTTTGTTAACATCTGAGGGAGAGGAGGATTCCGAGGGTGTTGGCTTTCCTAAGCGACCGACGCTAGACGAGGATTAAACCCCACACTCGAATTCTACAATGAGGTGGGGAACAGTTCCAAGGTCCGCAAATTGGCTGCTGGATGATCCCTGGATTCTTTCCCAGCAGACAGCTGGCGCCGTTCAGTTCACCTCACGCCACCGTGACGGATTAGCACCCAGAAGGCCAGAAACACATTGTCGCATTCCTTCACCTCGTCGCCAGTCGCAGGTAGAGGTCAGAAGGATGACACGTCAGAGGAGCCCTTGGGCGTTGCCTCCCCAGAGGCGACCGTTGCTAGTCAGATCAGCCAGGCCCCAAGCGTTCGGCTAAGCCTGTGCTAATCCATCCCCCAAAGTGGCCCTAATGACTGGGAAAATGGTTCGATGAGCTTTCCGCGCACTCACAAACACAGGGACGCGGGGTCGGGTCATAACAACGCACTGGATGGCTGTACAGGCTTTTGTATTGTTTTTTTCTGTGGGTCTAGTGAAGAGGGAATATTTGAACTGAGGACGCGGAGTTTCCCCCCGGAAAAGAGAACTCTGAGAAAAGTAGGTCAACGGGTTCGAATACTTTCTGCCAATTCAACGGCCGCAGTGCATTGAATGACACGGTGAGCGGTTTCTGCACTGAGCTGGGCCGCGGGCCACACAGAAAGTGCCCGCGGGCCGCATGCGGCCCGCGGGCCGTATGTTGTGCACCCCTGCTGTAAAGTATCTTGAGTAGAGTAGAAATACTTAGAAATGTAATTCAAGTACTTTTGAAGGTACTTCCGCATTGCTTAATTTGTATCGATGTCAGTGACAATGACTATTATACAGTTGCTCAAATCTGGTTTACCAGAATGGTTTATTAGCACGTAACACAAAACGGCAAAAAAAAAAAAAAGCATCGTACGCCTATTTTATGCAGTCCAACTATAAGGAGCAGGATATTGTCACAAATGACAAATAATGAGGCGGCGAATAATTGAAGAAACTAAACGTTTAATGGGGCGAACGTTTGCCCAGAACAAAATAGAGAAAGGCTAGCGTCACAGGCGTCGATGTCGGAGAAACAGCAGGATCGAGCGCTGGGACGAGACTGACTCCGGACCGCAACGCGGTGCACCTTTTGCACCCGCTTGGGTTTCTGAAACATTCGGCGTAGAACATTCGTAACTCGATCACACGACAATTAAGGTTCTCGAACTTATGAGAATGTCAAGTTGAAAGAATAAACAAAAGAGGAGTCAGCTCCCTGCGAGAGCCAAGCGCGGTAACCATTCGACCACGCGCTCGCTCGGCAACGCGCGTGGCAATACCACTGATATTGATACATGTCACAAAACATTTTTGGGACAGAAGTAAACGAATCGCTTCGAACTATAGGGGGCGCTCTGACCCGTTTGTTGTCCCCACACCTCCGCTACAAAGAAACCGCCACTGCGCCTGCGCGCCGATGGCCTTGGTTGTAGAGTTCCGGTCCGGGTAGCGGAGGGGCTTAGCGGAGGGGGAAACACAGTCTACTAAAACTCGCTAATAGGGAACTGTAGTAGACCATTTTTCTCCTCCGCTATGGTATCCGTGAAGAAAACGCCTCAGCTGGGCATGCGCGCCGCCAGCCTTATCTGCATAGTTCAAGGTCTTGTGGCGGATTACGGATCGCCATCCGGGTGCTTAGCGGGCTGCGGAAACGGTCTACTACAATTCCCCAATATCACTGATACACGTTACAAAACATTTTTGGGACAGAAATAAAGAGGTCGCTTTAGCTATAGTGACATCGCTGAATATCACGTCCTGCGGCGCACCTTAGAGGCATCGTTTAACTACAATCCATATTCCCTATAAGGAAGTTTACTATAAACGAACTTGGGATACGGATATGAGTGAATAGACAAAGAGAACCCACATAATTACCACGGCAGTGGCCGCACCTTCTTCAAGTAGGTTGCGTTAGTTGCAACCCCTCCCCCCAGTTGCAAAGGCACCCAACCCGGGGGGGGGGGGGGGGGGGGGGGTGCATGCTTTGTTGGGATTTTGAGAAGTCATCCAGCTTTTAGTTCGTTTCCTGTCCTATTCTCTGCTCATCAATGTTCGCTTACAAATAGTATTTGCGAGAGCAATAAGTGACGGACTAACGACAAAAGAAAAATAAACAAAAGAAAACCTCGAGGTTGTGGTAGGGTTGCCTTGCTGCATGCCCATCCGGGCGGAACAACACAAAGCCGGGGTTTCCATAACGAGAAACTACATTTATTAGAGTAACGGGAATGGGTTGTTAGTATCAACGCAAAACATTGCCGGAGCGTTCGAACTACACGCCTCCGTGACCTCGGTCCGTCTCCCCTTGTCCTGTGGGCGTGTCGCTCCCACAAGGTTTTGCCGTAGCGGGGTTAAATATAAAACAAGCAAAATAAAAAAAAAAATAATTTCATTTTGTTTACTTCTCATTTTTTCTATTTGTTATTTTCTTGACACTTAAGTCTGCATTGTTGTCGTAGGTCGTTTCCCGGTCTGCGTTGCGCCTCAGTGTGGCAATCTTTACTTCCATAATAACACCCGTTTTGTTTGAGGATTTTTCTGCATTGTTGTTGTAGGTCGTTTCCCGGTCTGCGTTGCCCCTCAGTGTGGCAATCTTTACTTCCATAAAACCACCCGTTTTGTTTGAGGATTTTTCGGGGGAAAACTGTAGGAAACAAAAGGCGCCTTTGAGAAGGCGAGGGGAAAACCTTCATTGTACGAACTTTGGGCTGAAATATGAGTCACAATCGGCAAAAAAGCTATGTTCTTTTTTTTTTTTTCACCAGCTCAATCAAAGTTACCGTAGCTAATCGGAGCTAGCAACAGGGTTTGCTTGCTCGAAAGAATGTTTACGTTTGCTCATGCCACGCCCACGCCACTTCATACCGAAAAACTCAGAATTGGCGGAATGTAAAAAAATGTATTTGAGATAATGAGTACAAGATACCCAGAAAGGTAATTAAAATAGAGTATCAAATACTCTCAATTAAAAGTATTTGCAAGATACCAAGATACTTCAAAAAGTATTTTAAATACAGTATCTTGAGTAGAGTATTTGAGATAGGCACAAGTCTGGTTTCCACTCACTCGGCAAACAACCTTCACAAAGGAACTCAGATACAACGAAGCTAGAATATCGCTGGAGTAGGGTTGTGTAAGTTTTAACAATTTAGAATTAATGCCATCGATTCCAGTTGAAGAACGATAAGGGAGGCCTTCGATAACTTTGCTAACACTACGTGAAGATATAGTGATATTTTCTAAGAAAGTGTGGTTATAAGTGACTTCACAAGTAGGTAAGAGAAACGAATAACTAGTAAAGGCTTCACTGAAAAATTGATTAAAGTTGTTAGCAGCTTCAAGATTGGAACACAAATTTCCTTCGGAATCCGCGAAGCCAGGAATAGCATACCTTGACTTCGGCGGATTTATACAACTCCAAAATTTCTTGGGAATAGACTTCAAAAGGTCTTTTAATTCTTCCCAGTAAAATGTTGATATAGCCTTTTTTATTTCAAAAGTACAAATCGATGAATGGAGATTATACAAAATCCCAGGACACATTATCGTTCCTTTCCATAGCTCTTGTGTACAAACGTTTCTTTTTGTTGAGAAGAAAGTCAATTTTTTTTTGGAAAACCACGGATGGTGAGGGTTGTTCGGAATATTGATTTTTGGAACAAGGGAACTAAGGATAGAATTAATCTGATCTTTGAAAGCAGTCCAGTTTTGTTCGACAGACCGTAATTGGAAAGACCGCTCAAACTCGCCCGAAAAGATCACCATGGCTAACCCTATTTCGGCGTTATTTGCCTTAGAATAGTCGTAGATTTTCTTGAGTTGATTACGGGGCTGCTGAGTTATTGTGTGAAGGTCTGTGTAAAACTTATGGATGATGTAAAATCAGTACGTGATTGGTGTGGTTAGAACATGTTGACGCTTAATCCTACTAAGACTTGTTATGTCTTTACTTAGGAAACTAAAGCCTATTAATTTCTCTTTGGAACTTGGCAATGCCCCGTTGCAAAAAGCCGATTGCTCCCGTGATGAAGGAGTTCATATGGACTCTTCTCTGTCATACAGTACATATGTCAATAGCATTGTCAATGCCTCCTTCTGTGCGTCGGGTTTCATTTCTAGAATTACACGTGAGCTTTTCATGTCAGCCTGCATAATGCGCTTATACATTTCATTAATTAGGTCGAAGCTGGTGTTTCCTCCGTCGTATGGAATTCTATCGGGCGCACACACAAAAAGACGATTAAAAATGCCTAGGAGTGTTTCTCTCAATTTTTTTTTTATGATTGCTACGTGGGTCGCACAGTTTACTTTGAATATCGAAGACTTTTAGAATGAAGTAGTTGTTCTACCTTGAGTGCAAGACGACGCGACAGAGATTTTATATTTTTGATTTAATGCCTTCACGGAGTGATTGATTGCCCTGATATAACTTAAGCGATTAATATTAATGTACCGATACAATGTTTGCGTATTTCTTTTACATTCTATGTTAATAACATTTTTCAAACTTGCTCCCTGACACGCATTTAGAACTTGTATAATACCACCGACGCTCCATGTATTGGCGTTTTTAGACCAACTTTTGTCGCGTTCAAGTTTTTCCTCAATAATCTCTAGAATTTATTGTGATTCTTTTTGCTATATGTATATTGCGCAATATTACAAAGACGAAAGCTAACCACGAGCAGAAAAAATAAACAAATGAATGAATAACAGAAAAGAGCTTCTTACTATTTGAGGCCTAACGAAGCACGTCAGGATGTCCATCGAGTGTCTTCATGCACAACTATATCTCCAAATATTTGGGGTGTGCGAATATTCGTCATTTTCGAATAACGAATCGAATATTACCCTATTCGATTCGTTAATCGAATCGAATAATAATTTTCAAAAGTTTCGAATATTTTTCGAATAATTTCCGAATAGTCGTTACGATGTCGCTCCGCGAGATTCCCTTACCAGGCGTCCCAACGCTCGGGCACGCCCGCCATACGTGCCCGCAAGATGAAAATACGTACCCTCTTCTCCCAGGCAACGACTGTCCTTATCGGCAGCAGCAGTTTCTCTCTATAAGCACGTTGCTGCTGCCTCCATTAGGGACCACCGACAGGTATAACCCGCATGTAAGCGATTTGCCGAGGGAAGAGACAGGCAATGTCGATTCGCTTCGCTGTCGCTCGCTCAGTCGCGCGATGAGGCAAGCCGCATGAAAGTGGCCTGAGCAAGCGACTAAGGCGATGAGGACGTTTTCTAGAAATCCAAACACCGAGCGACGTTACGAGTGACAGTGAGAAATCGTCGCTGGCTGCTGACTCTCGTCGCTGTCACTCGTCTCGTCGCTCGCTGAATCGCGTACATGCGGTTCAGCCTTTAGGGACCGCTTTCGCACGGGATGCTCGTGCAGGCTTTCGGAAAGCTTGTCGTGGAGACGTTTCAGAACTGATTGCAACGGTACCGCCGCTCTGTATGAGCGAAGTAGAATTGGTAGAATCAGGAAGTTGTTCGAAGAGAAAGCGCAGTAGAGTGTGGAAGTGTTTCGGCCGCTCCCATGCAACCAATTGAAGAAGCCACAACAGCTGCTTGTGTCGAGTCTCTCCTAACACTTTCCATGGTTGCTAAGTTGTTCAGTGTCAGAAGGTATTGCTTTTTGAGGGTGCAAGTGGGACAAGACAATACGTTGTCCCAGAATCTTCTCAGATCAGTGAAAACAAGGTTCCTGGACGTAACCACACAGGCACATCACGCCCTTGCCACCTTCCTTGACCCTCGATTCAGGGGCATCTGCTAGAACAAGGAAGGAAAAGAGAATGTAGAGTTCCTACCAAGTACAATGCTTCAGGATGTACCAGGCTCAAGCGAACTGTGGTTTTGTGTTCAGCATCCGCGTGAACCGTGGTATTATGTTTAGCATTCAAATATTTTAGTAGCTTTTGTCTTTATTTAATTATATATCGTTGAATTCTAGTCATCATCGTCTTGTCGCGTTTTTACAATAATTTTAAGAAACATTTTGCAACAATAAAAATTATTTTATAATCTCTTTGCTCTTCTTTAGTAGCTGTCTACTTACTATTCGGAAACTATTCGAAAATTATTCCATTCGTATTTGTATTCGATTCGCTGCCACAATTATTCGATGCGTATTCGATTCGTCTTCAAAAATCACTATTCGCACACCCCTACCAAACATGCATAACATACTTTTGTAGACAAAGACTGGACGTCCGGATTAATGCTTTCTTTAGCACATTAGCATACATTAAATAAAAGCTACTAGCGAGCGGATCTTTAAAAGTTTAGCACCTAAAAACAAGCAGTGAAAACTTGGATTGCGTTCATTAAAGGAAGTGCTTTTACGGATGGCTTTTTTTTTTTTCGATACCACCGGTAAATGAGCGGTATGAAATTTATAAAAATCTGTTTTCCCATTAGAGCCTGAATTTGCGTATATCGATTTGAGACACAGAAGCGAGTATAATGCTCATCCCCTTGACCTTAATGGTGTCTCTCGTGTTTTGGATGATAATATTTTAATGCAAGATCTCAATGCCGAGATGGTAAAGTGAAGCGGTGAAACTCAGTTCAGCATCCTCACCCTCAATAGTTTTATCCAAAATAAATGAAAGCTGCTAAAGAAGAAAATAGACGGTCGTCATCAGTGCTGTATTTCGCCTTTTTTCATTTAATATTGATTTAAAATTCTTTAATTTCAAACTAGTTATGCGATGGCGGCTCGGCTTTGGTATACACATAAGTCATTGGTACAAAAATAAAATAAGCCCATTATATAGACAACCCTTCTTAAAAAAGGTAGGTATCGTTAATATGTATGGTTTGTTCCGATATCTGGTTCATACAATTGTAACCGTCTCAAAATTAAGATTTTTGAGGCCTCGAAATTTTACTCTACATTTTTATCAAAGATCATCTTGAGTTGGACCTCGTGGAAGCCGTGGACTTATTTTTTAAGGCTTCTAGAAAGTGTTTTGTATGTCTTTATTTCGGATTCTTAACAGCTTTTTTTTAAATTTTCTAATGTGCTAGGTGCTTCCAATACAGGGTAATTTGTTTCCTATGAGTAAAAACATTTAAAAGACTCTGGCAGGAAATATATTTCTGCAAAATAATGTTATCGACCGCGGTGCACACCGGAACACGAGTATAAAGAAACATTTAATACTTAAATTAATTCTGCGAACTAACTTTTTAACTCTTCCTTTCAGCTCGCATATCTCAATTTGAGATTTGCAGCCCGTCGTTAATATAGGCCGAATCAGATGATATAGGCCACATCGGATGAGTTCTGTCGTCCTAACTTCGCACTTCCTCTTCTCGCCTCTTTCTTTTTTTCTCTCTTCTCAGCTACTTTTCCTCTCCTTGATTTTCCCGCCTTTCATCGAATGCTCGTTTTTAGAATGCTTAGATGTCCCTCGCTAGTTGAAAGACGTGGTTGCGTTGTCTTTGTCCTGCATGTTTATTCTTTCTTTAATCTTGACCGGCACCAACACGCTCTTCGTCCATCCTTTCAAACAATAATTTCCTTAAACATATATTACGTTTTAATCCTTTTTGTTGTTTTTAAAAACACCCTGTATACAGACTATGCGCATAGTATATATATATATATATAAAAACAAGCTCGTTACCGCCCGGACAATGCTAAAATTGAATTTTCAAAAACCAATAGAGGCGGAGGGTTTAAACTTTGGCAATCTCTTTTTGAGCAGCCTCGATGTGATGAAGAAACTTTCACTTGTTTTAGAAGGTGTAGCGTAAAGACGCAAGAATACATGAACAAGTCACACAGAATACATGGACGCGGAAATAACGGAGGATGATGGGGAAGCCCCCGTCGCCTCTAAGCCCGAACGTGAGGGATGGAAAAGAGGGCACGTGACCTTCGACTTGAGGGAGGCTGCCACTTTGAGGAGCTTTATTAGGAAATCAATACCGAAATTGGGTTTCGTAAGAAAATCGATACTGAACTTGCAGAATATTTTAAACAGTCACTTTCTTAATTTATCAGTAACAGTGTCATTTATTTAAGATACAGTACTGAATTTTCAATAACTAAAATCAGCTAGCTATAAATTTCTGGAGATATATATAGTATTAAGAAACGTTATTCACGTCAAGCTAAATAGCACGAAAAAGTCTGTCATTTGCGGTTTAACGCATACATTTCTTCGTTAAGATTTAAAAAATATATATATATATATATGTACTTTTTTGCTCTGCACAATTTTAGATGAAATCTCCCGTATCCATAAAAGAAAAAGACGTACCCTGGAAGGTTGCGCCGTTTTATCACGCTGGACGAGATGACATTTGGGCCTTCGTCAGTCCTTCGCTTGTTCCCAGGTTGACAGCCATAAAAAAACGCAACTGGAAATGATTGAATGCAGATATTTCACGACCGTAATAGCGTCTTCTTTACCCCACTGCATCCTTTAATACATAGCTTTTAAAAAAGAAAGAGCAGAAATAGAAAAGATAAATATATACCCGTACTTCTCTGCAGCAAAACTTTCCAGAGTTCTTAATAATAGCCAAAAACTGAGCGCTACTCGCGATGTTGAAGATAAAGTAGTATTTGGGTGGCGGTAAATCCCTGCTTGCTAACTGGACAGGGTCAATCATGTCGTTAGATTTTACTCGTAGACTCCGTTCATGTAACTGCTCTATAGGCACCGATGTGCGTGCATGTCTGTTGGTTGTTGGTGGTAGATCACGTTCTTTGAAACACGGAATAAATAGCTTTTTCGAAGAAGGTTGAAAAGCTGCACCCTGTTTCCTCTCCAGTCTTTGTGTTTGTAAACGGCCAACAGCCAATAAATTTCCAAGGTCGCCTGTTTTGAAGACCATACTTTTCTTCCCGCTGTAAATTACGACATGTGATCTGTCATACCATTACGAGACGCGACACCCCTCCGCGTTTTATTTAAATCAAGCGTATCCGTCGTTCAATCGAAACTCCAATTGGTAGTCAAAACTAATAAGAAAAACCTATAAAAGAACACCTTAAGCTTACTTTCGAGTGTCAACAACGTGAGGCGTCGTTTACTCTGACGCTTTCTCAAATAGCTTTTTTTGTTAAGAACCAAACAAAAATAACCCCAGTTTGAAGGAAAGAGGAAGATGTTGTTTTAGGAGTCGTTGTGCATGTGCTTCATGAGACGTGCCTTTGGACGCCTCTTAAATAAAAATTTAACGGAGTCAACGCCCGCATCTTTTTAGCAAATTGGATCAAGAATAAGAATCCCGTTCTTTCGGGATGTTAGACTTGATCGAGTTCAGCAGTGGGTCTGGGCGATGTTCTCCGATGCTTTGAGAATAGCGTAGCGGCACTCCCGAAATTATCCTAGTCCACGAAGCCTCCTCAGATCATGCTTGTCTTAGTTCTACTCCGTGCAGCATATATATATACTATATAACAGGCCGTGCGAGCAACCGCGGCGCTTTCGTTTACTTCACAATCATGAAGTAATATCCAAGGCGGCTAAATCTTCGCACATCTCCAGACGCTCCGTCTTTGGCGTGTCTGCGAAATATAGCTGACGTGTCTGTGTGCGAGTACCGTAGCACCAAGACAATAATATTTTTGTCTAATTCATGATTCTTCACTCCTGAAAGTATTCGACGGTGTCCTGCTCCGCCATGCACTCCAAACATTAAACTTTGGGTTTTTTTTTGGTCGGTTTATTCAAAAGGAAAAGCGATCAGTATTATGATCTAATGGCAGTGTGGTCTCAGTCGCCTTTTATTTTGCTGATTAGTATAAATTTGGAAGCTTCAGCGACTTGTTGGGCCCGCGTTATTTAACAAAGGAACATATTATCTTCATGCTGTAAGGGTATTGAATATATGCGTAGGCTAACGGTAGCATGCCGTGGTTAACGTTTCACGTTAAGATAAACACATTAAAACAAATAAAAAAGATCAAGCTCATCGTTCACCGAGGTACTAAAAAAAGAGGGTTTGTTTTTATACTGATACATTGTAATCCAAAGTTGTTCCATCGATAATAAAACAATTATGTGAATATGTCCAATGCAAAACCAAAAATATATAGGGTAATATAAGAATCTACGTACAACTTAACTGATGTGTATATAAATAAGTATCTGATATGTTTATTGGACAAATCATTTTTTTTTCTTCAGCAGGACGTGCATTAGTGCAATCACTGGTGCGTGATGTACGATGGGGAATCTGAACAGTCGCACTGCATCAGCCGAATTGCTTCTCTGCCCCGTCAGACTCCATACCTGAAGGGCAGACCGGCATCTCGTTTATAAAGAACAGCTAAGTTTGTTTTGTGTGGCGTACTTTAAGAATAGCACGTTTTTGTTCTGTTCTTAAGCGTTTCCAAACAGCTTTGTGCTTCTTATGAAGACACAAAACGTTAGTGCTTCTGAGGATGCGATGCCTGTAATATCTGCAGCCTACCGGGACCGCGTCGACGTCGCCCAGCCTGGCTTCGTTAGCGGAAAACGAGCGCCGTAATCCTCCAAGGCCTCTTCCATCGCTTGAAGCAAAAACGGGAAAAAACAAAATCGATTGGCTTCCTGAAGTATACTGTAGCCCGAATATGACGAGCGAGTCCTGAACCCCTCTTCAGGACGCCTGCTGTTTCCTCACTTCGCCTCGATGATCCATGATGTAATCGGCGATTCGTAGCTGGCGTCGTAACTTTCGGGTTTTTCTTCTTTCTTTTCCCCTATCTTTCGTGCGATTAATAATGATGTACAAACACAGTGTGCAGCCTAGACGACAGGCTGTTCGTAACTTCGAACACTATACCTGTGTACGCCACCTTGTTTTTTTTGCCGGCTGGCAGCGCTATTCGCATTGGCGGATTAGTGGGGATTATGTGGGAATTATTCTGGCTTGTAATTTTTGTCAGCCCCGATTATTTCCGTGTTCCAGAGGATCAAAAAGTTACACAACGATCTACAATATTTTGTTTTGCCTACTGGAAGCGCCGAAGAGGTTATAATTAACGCCGGGTGGCTTCTTTTGGTCGTCCGATAGTATTAGTTGTGTTTGACTATTTACATTAGCGGGTCACTATAAAAGCAAACAATAGGATCGTTTCATTTCAAATCGAACACACTGGTCAGGGTTGGTATTTGGATTTTTTATTCAATTAAATATATATAATAGCCCCATGCCTAGAAGAAACAAAACCGCTTCTAAAAAATATTTGGTGTTTTAGTTTCGTACGAAGCTGGGTAACCTGTTATGCATACTGAAACAATTAAAATACCTATGATTTTTTTTCGTAAATTGTTTGTATGCCGAGTATCTTTTTGTTATACACTTGACAAATATTCCAAATTTCATTACCAAGACATAAATTGACAAACATTGCACCTTTGACATTCGGGTGACATATTTGGAGCCTTGTTTCTTCATATTCTTTTTAATTAGCGCTTACCAAACACTGTCCTCGTCTAGTACTATCCATGGCCTATATTCTTATGATAATGCTTTGGTTCGATTTATATTCACAAATTATTTTATATTAATTTTCAAACTTTATAAAAAGAATTACGAAGAACACAAAAAAATTGAATTTTTTTGTGTTTTTCGCAATTTTTCATATAATTTTCACTCATATTGATTTTCTAGACATGTCATCTGAATTCATCCCCCCCCCCCCTTTTTTGTTTTGGTTGTATTTTCGTTAGAAGACGTCAAACACAGATCAACACGCCCGAATCGGCAAAACGATAGTTTCCGCAAGTTGGCTTTCGTTGCAAGGTTTAGAGCTTGTAGTTTTTGTCTTGAAAGACTGCAGGTGGGGGCCCCTTTAATTAGAAGAGTCGTTGAGGGGGAATATTTTTATTCGAAGTTATCAATGATGTATATTATTGTAATAAAAACATTTGAACTGAAAATTCGTTTTATATACTTGTATGAAAACGCAAAGCCGAATTTTATATGTGTGATTCTGCGTTTTCGGGGTTTCTTTTTTGAGCAAATTCGATGGGTGTTTATAGGAGCTTATTTTATAAAACAAATTCGAAGTTTTATCTGTGGCGAATAAAAGTCAGAAAAAATTTGTCCAGCAGTTTTTTATACGTGAGACCACTATTGCTCTCGAGGTTTGATGACGCTTTTCGTTAATATAAATCCAAAATACTTTATTTTGTTAGCTTATGCACAAACGTTAGAACAAAGAAAAAGAGAAGCGCCGAAATTGCTCAGAAATAATAAAAAGAACACAAAAACAACAACAATGGAGTTTATAAAGCTGGGAGTCTCGAAATTCAGTAGTTTTTCAGATAAATCCGAATCGGCAAATTCTTTACCGGTGAGTGTTTTTCGGAGTTCATCGGATTTACCCGAAAACGCAGAACCCTACTCATAAGGAGAGAGAGTAAAAGCCAATTTAATGCATAATCGGGCATGCAGGGATATCAGAAGCTAATACTGCATATGTACGCTTGTGGGTCCATAAATTAAATGTAGGATCGGAGACAAGAATGGTTTATTAAGAACATTATGAATAAGAATTGTTCAATAAGAACTGAAAATTCTGAACGAGATATGACATAAATGCTTATAACAATAAATATTTACATGAAACAATTACACTATATTACGGAACACGCGTTGCGTATTCGAAATAAGGTAATAAATATAATTAAATATACTGGTTACACACATTCCAGAATGCAGTTTCCACCGTCCACATGAAGCGCAATAAGTTGTGCATATTGGTTCACCCAGTTCATGAGCAATGAATTATTTACCAGACAATGATAGCAGTCACTTATTCACTCAATTCCTTTCTTTGTTGTACGCGGTCACCCCGGACTTTGAGACGAGACGGAACACTTCGAGCCACTGTCACCGGAGCTTCTTGACTAGGAACTTGAATTGTTGACCAAACATGCGAAGAGCGTATCCCTTTGTGAGCACCTAGGGATGCCAACTGTTCTTTCTTGTGTTGCCTGAATGTCCCAACGTCTTCTTTTGGTACGTGAAAGAGGACGACGTTTTTCTTTGTTTCTGGATTTCTTCGACGAAGCCCTGCGACGTCCTTAGTAAGGACCTCGTCTCGGCAGCGAAAACTGTGCACTGTGGCGATGTGCTTCAGTAAGCCACCGACTCTGTCGCATGACTTCTTGGCATGGCCGGAGGCCGAGAACAACCGCTTATCAGAGCCGCTGTGCTTGAACTTGAAGAGCTAGTAACGGTTTTTGAAGTGAGATGCAACTCTATCCGAAACTTAGGTCACGCTTGAATAAACCGGAACGTTGTCTCTTCCAGCTGTTCTTCAATCGTTCGAATTGCCAGCAGCGCGTGCAATGATTCATGGCAGAAGTCTTCAAACACGACGCCGAAACTCCGGGGACCTTTAGTTGTTGATGCGACGTACGTGAAAATCGAAAGCTGCTGTTTGTGCCAATGGCACTCTTGAACTTTATTCGCTAGTGAAACCGTCCAATTCTCGGCAAAATCAAAATGAGGCACAGCGTGCTTCTGAGTTACTTCGCTTTTCACGAGTCGACTTTGACCTCTTTGAAGTTTTCGAACGTAATCATGCGTAATGAACCGAATGGTCCAATTTGAAATTTCTTCAAGACAGACATGTGGTTGAGTTGTCTTCTGGATTAGACATCCTTTCTTCCACAAGCAAAATGTTACTCAATTGCTCCTCTTCAACAGTTCCTAAACGTTCAAACGTAAGACTGCGGGTGTTTGGGCATTCCTTGCATTCGCATCCCAAACAAGCACGAGTTGGATTCGAACAAATGCATATAGACATCAGCTCCTGCTTTATGATTGCTTCTTCGCGCAAAGAGTTCAGAGCGGAAAATCAAAGTTGAAAATGTCTGCAGTTGTTTCGGATTCACCTTCACCCACTCCGGACGGAGTGAGTAAAATTTCGTTATCCCTAATTTAGTCTCTGGCTTGGCTTTCATGGGCATTAGGTACGTTTCCCGAATAGACCTTGTCATGCATATTTTGATTACTACTCCTTTCTTGCCATCCTTAATGACATTCATGGCATCTTTTTTGTTTCGGAGTTTTAATGGGGGTTTACGCGTCTTAAGCCATGCCCCCAGCTGCGCTCCCGCCGCTTCGCGGTGGCAGTCTGCGGCGGCTCATTACAAAAATGTTAACTCACCTGATTAACCCGTACACGCCGCTTCGCGGAGGCCGAATTCGCTAAAAGGAGGCTCATCGCCATTTTCTCTAAACTGGGTTCTCTATAAAGGGATTCGATAAAGCGGGGGTCGGTAAAACGGCGTTCGCTAAACCGAGCTTCTCTAAACCGCATGCCTCCATTTTAATGAAACTATTAAGATCATCGTTGTCTGCAGTTGTTTCGACTTGCGCTGCAGGTATGTCGATGCTTCTGGAATTAATTTCCTTGCTTTAGTAAAAGTAATGATGGCAGGAATAAGTGTCAAATGCTGGCACATCTTCCGGTTTGTCTGCGCCTTGACAAAAGCTAGGGGGATATTCAGCCACCAGTCGCCGCAAGTAAAGCAAGAACGATATGTTGGGAGACTCGAGCTGGTTAGTTCTGTGCTATAGGCAGTAGCCAAATTCTTTTAACACTGGTACTGAAAGACATCTGTATTTCGCCTTGCTTTCTTTTCACGTAGGATTTTCGGTATTTCAGATTGATTGCCGACGGCGTTCTCAGTGGAGTTGTATCTAGGCCACCGCCAGAAATCTATTTTTTCATGTCTCTCAGTAGCTCATGCTTGGTGACACGCTTGGGCATCAACTTGAGCTTGATTCACAAGCAGGGGACACAGAAAGTTTCTCACCCAGACGTGCGAAGCGGTTCTGGCACAACATGTCGGTATCCCTCACTGCTGGAATGCTGGGGAGGGGGACGGGCAGGGGGCTGACCTCAGCAGATCCATGTTCAGGTTCTTCACAGAGCGAATACGTTTATTCCAATGTATCTTCCTTTTTATGGCGACGGTCGTGGTCAGCGCAGGGCACTCGACTAGAAGTGTGAAAGTGCCATTGACCAAACCGTACAGGATCAACTGCGACTGTAGAAGGCTGGAGCAGAAAACGTCAATGCTAGCTGCGTCGCTGTGACACCAGGACAACTCTAGTCCTTCAGAATATTCTTTTTGGTGTGGTTTTTAACTGTTGTGATGATCGAGTTGGTAAGTTCCTCCTTAGCATAAGAAAAAGACTAGAAAAAAAAACCAGAAAAGGCACGGTTTTTCAACTCCCTACCACATAGGATATGTATAAGGAGCGTGTCTATTGCGACAACGCAAGCCGACGTAGTGGCAGCTCATTGTGGCAAACAGAAAGGGTAAGATAATGATTACAGGAACCGCCCCTAAGTGATAGCGGGCTCGGCCTTGGCGCTAGGGAAAAGAGGATGCGCCTTTCACGGGTCGTTGTCACCGTACTGGTCACAAGAACATGCTGCTTTGCCTCTGCCAGATGGACAGAGAAAACTAAGTATTGCTGACCTTCGTGAAAGGAAAGAATAAATATTTACCTTGCAGCTGTGTATTTTATCTAGTTCTAAGGGCTTTCAACCCCGGCGGAAGTGTGTTTGTTTGAAAAATAATCTGATCACGAAAATGGGGGTGGATCTTTTAGTGTGGCCGACAGGGTGGACATCTTTAATTCAGTGGAATAGCGTTATTCACCCAAATAAGACTCTTCTCATTGATGTGGCACAAATATTTAACCCTTCAGGCTGAAATCTATTCGCGGTGAGAAGTTCGCTAAGGTAGGGAGACCAGACGTCCCGTTTTGGTCGGGACAGTCCCGTTTTTGATGTCCGCTTCTGCTGTCTCGTCTTTTTGTCCCAATAAAGACTCATGTGATGTTCCGTTTTTGCAGGAGCGCATAGTTTCAAAATTTGCACCAAGCGAATTGAAGCAAACCAAAACTATGCCTTTTGGTTACAAGGATATTTTATAAAAATAACCGCAGGTACTTTAAAATATTTACTCAGAGAGTAATATTTAGAACAGTTTTGCCCACTAACATTTTTTCTCACGCGAAGACGCGTGTGTAGAAATATTTTTTTTTTAGTTACCGTATATAGCACTCATGTGCGGTTGAACTTCTCATATAAGTGCGCAGACTTTTACAACCAAGTCTCGCAGGATAAACTCCAGCTTAGGAAACTTCAGTCGCCGGACAAATACGCTCACTCCAACGAAAGACCCGAAGCAGGACCTTCCAAATGAGTGCATGCAACTGAACTGTTAGTGTGAGGTTTATCTAGGCCCCAGGGAATTAGTGCAATATGGTAACGTTTTGAAATAAGAGCAGTTATTTCATTAAATTGTTTTAGCCAATCTCAATCTTTAGTACATCCCCCACCCCCCTCCCCCTGGCTGGGATGTCCCGTTTTCTACCTTGAGGAATATGGTCACCCTACGCTAAGGGCGTTTCTGTTTTCCTTACTCTGGGTAGTACACGTGCTACCCACGCGGTTATGTTTTAATTTTCATAGTGCATAGAAGCTGGGCATTGCACGCACTTGCACCCACAGAGGAATTTGAAGCATCCTCACTCTGGGTTGCGAAAAAATTCCCCCAGGCAACGATGCCCAAACTTTTCGCCGCAAATACTCGGGGTCAACTTTCTGTGGCAATGTAGTCAAAAGTAGGATCGCGTAAGCTCGTACACTTTGAACGCTGATTGAAGCTGAGCAGGCGCCCTCCTCGAAACGCGCTCCTGCGCAGCTTCGATCGGCGCTCGAAGTGCGCGACCGCACGCGCTATTACCTTTGACTGCATTGCCGCAGGAACTTGACCCAAGTATTGAAGATATAAACATTGAAACACTGTCAACCTGCGTAACCTATAGACCTTTCCATCGCTTATTACCAGCAGAAAAAGATGGCAGCGCCCAGAAGGCGATTTCTACAAAGGTCATTAGTTTTATGCGGATTCCGGTGCGTGGATCAGATTTTGACGTCTTCTAGCAAAATACAACAAAAGAGGGGGGATTAGGATCACGCCACTGGAAAAGCAATATGACTAAAAACTACTAGAAAAAGTAGAAAGAAAAAAGACCTAAATAAGTCTTAAGATATGGCCAAATTTTAGGATTTTCTGAACTTTGAAAATTAATATAAAAGTAATTCTTCAACATAAATCCGAAAAAAAGTACTAAATGCCTATAGCCCACGGATAAGACGACAGTCTTTGGTTAGCGCTAATTAAAAAAGAATATGGAGATACAAGGCTCCAAATATGTCACTCCAATGTCAATGGTACAGTCCTTGGCACTTTTTATCTCGGTAATGGAATTCGTCATATTTGTCAAGTGTATAACAAAAAAGTACTGGGTTATACATTTTATTTACACGAAACATTTCTATACATGTTTTAATGTTTTCGGTATGCATAACAATTAACAGAACTTTGTACAAAAATCAAACACACAAAATTAGATTTTCACTTTGCTCCACCTAATAATTTTTCGTAAAACGAAATATTTTTTAAAGCGGTTTTGTTCTTCCTAGGCATTGAGGTTATTTTATATATTTAATTGAGAAAAATCCAAATACCCACCCCGCCGAGTGTGTTCGAATTGAAATGAAACGTCCCATACAGAAGTAATGCAAATAAATGCAGGGCGTGGTACAGATAGAAGAGATTGTTTTCTGGCATATCTGAAATGGTTTTAGCAAACTGAGAAAAAGAAGAAACATTCGATATTGTACCCATGCTGACTCTGTTGTATCGTATAGATAAATGTAGGTAATAATACTTAAACGTTCTATTTACTTAGCGAACTTGAATATGTACCCCTTGGGGCGATTTTTCGATTCACGAAAGTTCAGGAATCTTAAATAAAACCATGTTTTCTGGCAACGAACCTGGTACAACATTGGCACAGCAAATAAAGCAATAGCATGTGTATGGCAATAATGTTAACGTTTTCCCGCTTCCATTTGTAAATGCCACCAATTCTATAAAGATCTACCATCGTAGGCTATGCCGTCAGAACAAATTACGTTTACGCCGGTTTATTTTCTTTTCTTTTTATTTTCAAGTTAACATATTTTTGTGTTTTGAGCAATGATGTAGAAAATAATATGAAGGTCGCCATTTGAATCAAGAGTAAAACATCTGTGAACCGCGACAATAGGTATATGTTTTGTATAAGTGTATTCACTTGGGCTAGTTGGTGATACATTGCGACGACCGAAAGCGCTACAATGAAGTATACCAATTAAAGAACACAAACACACATACCAAGGGCGCACTTGCAGCTGAGGTTAAATCTGTATTGATCAAACAAGAAAAAAAAAACATATATGCCTTATAAACAAAACACCCATCTTACGTACGCACATCGTCCTACTAATCTACATTTATTCTAACTATATTGGCATATCAAAGGACGGCAAATACGTCACTTCTGAATCATAGAGGGCAATCGATCGGGAGCTAACCTACGTATGGTGACCGCGCTGCTTTATACAGCACGCTTCTGAAATTTCTGTTGTCACTTTGTTTCGGTTCCGGCTGGAGATTATTGTTTACTGAAACTTTGGGACACAATCGCATCTGGTACAGTGCACCACCAGAGTACCCGCGGGCGACAATCCCATTGCCAGTGCATGCTCCCTTAGTAGATCATTTACGCAACGCCCGGACTGTCCTATCTAAAGCCTCCCACAAGTTAAAGGTATTCATATACCACCCCTTCCTTGCACTCTACAAATCTAGTCACCCGCCTTATCTTACAGACACCCACCCCCAGATCGCCCGCTCCACACTTGCACACAGTTTACCCAATTTCTGAGGCGCTCGGAGTAGTACCGGAACCCCTTGTTCCCCCCCCCCCCTCCCCCCACCAGTTCCTATGGCCAATTTTGTTTATATAAGGTATAACGGCTGGTCTAACATTATTTCTGGGCTTACCATCACTCTTTCTGCGTTCTCGATATTCTCGCAATAATGTTTCTGCCGCCCCCTTGATGAGCGCAAGTGGATACCCACCGTTCTCTAATTTCTTAACTCGCCTTCCATCGCTATCCGCTACAGTATGGGAACATTATTTACTTAATTATATGTTCACAATCACACCCCGTGTGCAATTAAATCTCAGCAAAATGCAAAAGAGCAATCGCAATGCCAAATGAATGGCTTTGTTTTTATTGAATAACGTGGTTAGTAAGGGAGGTTGGGTAAACTTTGTTCCAGGGGAAAAGGAAAAGCGATGTTTCGACCTACTGTTTTCTTCAAGCTGACTACCTATAATACTAGTTATTATAGGCTTGTGATATTATTCAATTTTCTTTGTAACCATCAACAACCGAAAACTTGGTGCCTCATTAAACCTTGCTGGTGTTAACTACATTTCGGTTTATAATTCAGAATGTTGGTCGACTCTGTCAATTGCACGTTAAATGCGTAACTGAAATATAGTCCCTAAAACAGATTGAAGGATTTTCCAAACTTGTTTTATCTACTATCTTCTTGCAGGAAAACAAAAATTGGCAGCTTCAGTAGATTCGACCTTTACTAAAAACTGACGCACCGAAAGATTAAACTTTCCAGAAAATAAAAATTTCTGAGCGCCTTAAAAAAAATCATTTATCACCCTTTTAGTGGGGTATAGGAAAACAGACAACCAAACGGCTTGCCTCTCTTGTTAGTTTTGCCGGCTTAATCACGTTCGCATATATGCCAATTTCGTTTTCCTCCCAATTCACAACTAATAAGTGCAGTGTTTAGTTTCGCACAGAAGTTTGCCCCGGTGAAGAGTTTTTTTATTATTATTGCTGTTATTTTTTCACAAATAAATCGTCTTGATCATGCAGGCGTCAGCTTCAGTGAGGGAAGTATTTTTTTTTTTTTCAGGCTTCTCGCCGCCGCGGCACTGTAGTCTGCAGTGCGGAGCGTCTTAATGAACGTGGGAAGGATTCAAATTATTTTTGCTAGGAAACCGCTTCTTTTTGAGTCTGTATAGACAGCTGTCTAGTATGCTACTCGCTGTGTTTATTTTTCAGTATGTTTTCCTTTGACGTGCGTAGTCTGAATGTAGGTTACTTGAGTATTGGTGTGGGGGGCGTTCATTGCTTGCACCTTTGTGATCGTCTGTGAATGTGTGTACGTCTTCGTCTTTAGGTTTCTGTGTCGGTGTGTTGTGTGCGTGTACGTTTCTGTGTAGATACCTCTGGCTGCGTGCGCGTCGTTTTGATATTTGAACAATTTTGTAGCGTGAGCTACACTGGCCGAGGTTGAGCAGTTTCGCGTGGCTCCTGGAGTGCCATGTTGCGCATTCGCAAGGAGCAGTGACGTCACATGGCGCACAGCTGGCGCAAAAAAAGTCAAATTTTGGGGTTTTACGTGCCAAACCAACGACGGGCATCTGGCACGCCCCAGCGGAGGACTGAGGATTAATTCGAACCACATGGGGATCTTTGACGTGCAACCGAAAGCTCGGTTACACGGCGCCTCCTCCGCAATAAGCCTCCGTCAGATTGCCGGCACCTCGGCCGGGGATTCGAACCCGCCACATGGGGATCCGTAGGCCAGCGCTCTCGCCTCGGAGTCACCAAGGCGGCTGCACAGCTGGCGCGCCGGAGCCGCCGCCTCGCGCGCCTCGGCGTTCTGCGCATTCCAGAGGAGTGACGTCATAGCCGCGGCAGACGCACTGGCGCCGCCGCGTGCCGAGCTGTGCGCCTCCGTTGCGCAGTAGCCAAGTCTGACGCTGCACCGGAGCCGCTTGATAGGGCCTCTCATGTTGTGCGCATGCGCAGAGGTATCAGTGGGGGTATTCGCGTCTCCAGCTCGACGCTCGCCCTCCGGCGGGGGAAATGGGAAGCGTTCTAGTGAGGGTCCCCCGATTCTCCTGCTCAGCGGGCACGGCAGAACTGCTCGCGATCATGGCACGCGAAATGTCATTTCCGAATGTAAACAACGCTCTTCACTCTCCCAACGTAGCGCTGCAACCGGTATGGGATTGTACCTTACTGGAGGGTTTTAGTATTGCGTATAGAAGCAAACGCAAGCGGTGCGCGTCTACGTTAGAGTTGCGTGCCCCACGTTGTGCGTGCGCCTCATCGCCATGCGCCATCCAAGACCGCAATTTTGGGCTCCGCGCACGCGCAGTGTGGAACACGCAAAGCTAACGCAAACACACAGCGCTTGCGTTCGCTCGTATACCCAATACTAAAACTCACTACTGTTTCACTGGCTTCCAACGCCAACGAAACATGCTGCAGTGACCAGACGTGAAAGCAGGTAGGCGTTCCTTTGAACTGGAAAGGCTAAAATGGGCAAAACAACGGCGCGTAAAAATGAAAGTAACTAAATGTTATGAAAATATTGGTAATTAAAAAACTGTTTCTTTAATTTATTTTTTACTTTTGAGCATTTGGTCTGGAAGGATAATGGCGGCGACTTTGGACGTTTTGCCGATTGTCAAAAGTCGCGACTTTGATAGCAAAATATACTTTACCCACAATTAAAGTAATTCTACATGGATTTCTTACATTAGCTAGAATGTTTTCATTGATTCCGTTTTTGAGTTCTTGCAGTGATAACAGCGTTTATTATTTTATACGTTTTGTGGACATATAGTAAAAATTGAAATTATTCTCTTAATCTTGTGTTGGGAAGAATGTTAAACCAATTAATCATCTAAATACCCAAAAAACATTAAAAGGCCCGCAGTTCATTATTTCCCATGACAAATATCTGAGCGAGAAAAGGCAGCGAGAACGCAGAAATATCAGCACTGATTTTATCAACAACTACAACAACTACAAACATAAGGCTGGATCGAACATGTATGTCACAAAATAAAGTTTCCGCGAACAACTTCTCTAACTAAATAATTACGATATGAGACACATCTTAAGTTATGAAAGAATCCGAAATTAAAACCTATATCGAGAAATTAAATCCAAAATAGTGGTTAGCTTCGGTTTCGCTCCAGAATTAAAACGTGCATCCTCGCGTAAATAGTACGCTAAGCACCGTTCTTGTTTTCAGGGTAAAGAGGTGACCTGCGCTCATAACACCCTAGCTTCCTCGTATTACCAGAAACAATTTGTGTCGCTCAGTGAAGCCAGCACACTAGACAGGCTCAACAGCGGCACGCATCTCCGACTCTCACTATAACCGCCATTTTGCAAAATGAGTGGCGCCCCCTATAGTTAGTTGGAGTCGCGAAACATATAGCGGGGCGTTTGCCAGTGTGGTATAGCCATGGAGAAGGAGAGCGAAATTGCTGCTCAGTGGCGCAGAGGAGCGGAGAAGCTTAACTCATCGGATCCCGAAGTAGTCACATAATTCGTATACCGTGTGTGTGTCATTGAAGCAGCAGTAAGCATGATAATCAAGCTAATACTAGACAACCAGGAAACCTAAGAATAACCAGCTGAACCTAAGCTCACGCTACGTATATCCTGGCATAGCCGAGCTAAGCCACTGCAATATTTTTCATTCACATAGTGTAGACCGGCTGTTCTCAGCGCCTTGAGTTGCATCTTCTAGGGAACCCTAGGGGAGGGGGGGGGGGGGGGGGAAGGGTAATTCTAAAATGCTGTACTGTTGCCCCAGAATGTTTTTTGTTTGCAACAAACAACAGTAACATTGCATTTTAATTTATTTTGCCAATTGTGCGGTCTTTCGCATAGAGATCAGTACGCAATTAGATCATTCAGGTACGGGCCGGAAAAAGGGTTCGCGTCATACCAGAGCCTTATTTCAATTATATACTTAACTGGCTCTGCAATTAGTGGGTAATTATGTCAAAAATATGTCTCTCAATATCTTAACATTTCAGCGCACAGAGCTTAATTATGAGTACTTTCGTATTCTTTAAATAGATTAATTATATACTTAACGTTTAAAATGACCCAACGTAGCTTAGAATTTGTTTACTATAATATTAGTGTATACTGAAATTAAAAATTAATATTTGTATCGTCTTTTGCACTCATAAGTACGAAGACAATACGAATTTGTTTTCAGTGAAATGGCCTTATGTCTTCTTGAACATTCTTGAAAATCCCAACATTTGTTTACTTATGATATAATAGGTATAACCGAGACGTGGCTAAGAAATCACGAGTATTTTGATATTCCTGGGTATGTTGTGGTTTCGCTACCTAGAATTGCAATTCATAGAGGCGGTGGTGTTTCACTGTATACAAAATCGTCTATATCATTTAACGAGCTCCCCCATCTAACATGTTCAACTAACGTTAATAGAAGCTCTCTTTTCGGAACTTTGTTATGGTGTCGAGGTAACTGTTGTATATAGACCGCCGGATTCGTCTATGTCCTTATTCCTGAATAAAATGGAAGACATTCTTACATTTATTACACAAAGCAGTAAGGAATCTGTCATTTGTGGTGACTTCAACATCGATTTGTGTAAAACTGTGCCCACAAATTACCTACTTCTAACACAGTCATTTTACTTCACGAATGTAATAACCGAACCAACAAGAGTGACACCCGATTCATCCACGCTCATTGACCACATCTTATGTAACCAAGACGCGCGTGACGGTATGAGACAAACATTGCCGATCACTTTGCAATATTCATATTTCTACCTATAAACGCTGAAGAAACACCTCACCTTAGTACACCCTATTCAAGGCATCACATTAATTACGAACTTTTGCATAGAAAAGTATCGACATTTTACTTGAATTTACTATTCAATTCTGATATCCACATCCAATTTGAAAATTTATCACAGTATTGAAAACTGCAATCGCTCATTCGTCAAGTGAATTACGACAACCACATTATTCAGAACCGATCGCCCACTGGATGACTCGTCAAATTTTATGCATACTTCAAAAGAACATGTGGCAGCAGAAAGTAAAACGTCATAAACATAATTCTTACTACTTGGTACAAAACAAGACGCATCGCAGCCTATCTCTATCACTGATAAGAACGCGTAAAAAGAAGTATTATACTAATCTTATATCTGAAAGTTATGGGGGCTTCAAAAAACGTGGAATGTGATTAACTTTGTTACTAAGCCAAGATCGCAAAAGCAAACAACTCCTGTTATATTCACGGATGAGACTGCAGACATATTCAACTCTTTCTTCACTAATATTGGAGACCACCTAGCTAACACCATTGCCAGCGGCAGTGCAGTTTCCGTTTCCCTACCTGAATTTCTCCCGAACACTTTTATTTTTAAAGAAATTACGACTATAGAGATTATAAATCTAGTTAATTCCATGCCTAATAAAAAATCGGCAGGTGCTGATGGCATCCCAGTTAAGGTCTTAAAATTCAATATTGACGCACTTAGCTCTCCATTGGAACATATCTTTAACCATTCTATAACTGAAGGTGTATATCCAGATTCACTGAAAATCGCTAAAGTCTGCCCAATCCATAAATGTGGGAACAATAATGAACCTGCAAATTATAGGCCTATATCAGTTTTAAGCACGATTAATACACCATTTGAAAGATTGATTGTACGACGCATTAACTCGTTTTTGGAAAAATACAATATTATCACCCCGCATCAACATGGATTCCGTCCAAATAAATCAACCACTAGTGCTGTTATCTCTCTCTCTCTCTCTCAGAAAAATAATGAGTCCTTAAATGACAATAAAATTAGCATCAGTGTATTCTTAGATATTAAAAAGGCATTTGATACCGTAGACCATAAAACTGTTCGTAATAAATTACAACGATATGGTTTCAGAGGTCACTCTTTAAATGTCCTTACAAGTTATTTGTCATCTCGTTCACAATTTGTGTCTTTGTTAGATCATAAATCCTCGATAAGACCAATAAACACCGTAATTCCTCAGGGATCTGTACTGGGACCAATACTTTTTTTTATTGTACGTTAGCGACTTACCTAACATGCCCTTAAACTCTGACATAATAATGTACGCTGATGACACCGTCTTAATTTACACGGACCATTCATTGCGTAACTTAAAAAAACACTATCAATCAAGAACTAACGGTTCTTCAGGAGTGGTTTAATTCTAACAAATTGACCTTAAATATAAATAAAACTAAGTATATAGTTTTTCGTTCAAATAAAAAATATGTTAATACCGACAGTTTCCAAATTGCATCGGAAATTCAATCCTGGAAGAAGTTAGTTCTAGGGTTGTAAAAGTTACTTAAAAAATGTACCTAAGATACAGTTACAGTTACTGATACGAAAAGGTACTTAGGTACGTACCTAGGTACTAGCTTAAAAATATACCTAGGCACAGGTACAGTTACTTTAAAGATACTTTTTTTACTTATTTTCCCCAAATTCGTCAGAATATATTGGAAGTAAAGCTCTTTATACTACGGATGCACACAAAAACGAGTTCGATAAATATGTTTTATTGGTGTCAATGTGAGAAATAAGAAAAACCGCATTGACATGAGCATTCTAGGACACGTTATCTTTTTTTGGTTTTGGGTTTGAGATGAAGGAGGCAGGTCGCTACTTTCCACAAACGGAGTTCCGAAGCGATTCGATAAATTGGTGTCGCTAGAACGGCATCGCTAATCCACCATTCGCTCAAACGAACACAGACATTCGCTAAAGTGTCGTTCAATGAAACATTATGGGCGGGGCTTCGTTCGCTAAAACGTCGTTCGATCAAGTTAATGCCTCCCAGGTCGTACCCAACTCACCGTTAATCACGGCACATGGTAGTGTGTTAATACTTTCAGATTTATAGTTTCTACCATTTTGACAAAGCGAATAGAAAAGTACCTGTAAAAAGTAACTTCACTCAGTTACAAGTTACTAGAAAATGTACCTAAGATACAGATACAGATATCGAGAAATGAGAGTACCTAGGTTTGTACCTCAGGTACAACAAAAGTACCTAGATACTGATTTCCAGTTACTTGTACCTAGGTACTTTACAACCCTGGTTAGTTCATTTAAAAATCTGGGAGTAATTTGGATTATCATCTTCATTGGCAACAGCACATTATAAACTCATGTAAAAAGTTAACGTACGGCTGTTATGCCTTACTGAAGGCGAGAAAATGCTTTGACACTCCCACGATGAAACTTGTACATTTTGCTATATTTCATAGTCATTTAACATATTGTACTGAGGCCTGGGCCGTAACTTATGACACTTACCTTTTGCCATTCACCAAATTACTGAAGAGAGCCCTCAGAATCTTCACATACTACCACTATTCCCAACCGTCACGTATCATATTTCATCGACTTCACATTTTCCCATTTCTGGAAATTAAACAATATAAGATTGCTTGCTTAATAAATAATATTTTAAAATCAAGCGGTTCACTGCCGGCGAAGAACTTAATTAAGGGTACTCGATTAACAAGGGCGAACACATCTGGTCCCTTTAGTTCATACCACGGTCTCGTAACGTATACGACGAGCGACTGATGCAATCATGCGGAACTAAAATCTGGAACACTTTACCATCTTCAGTTACCCATTCATGCAACTTTAGCAGCGCTTTAAAACACTATATTTTTCTTAATAGAACATGTCTCTCACCATGCTCAAAATCACTCGCATGTTCTGTTACTGAATACATAACAATTTATTTCACTTTGAATACACTTGTGCTTCTCATGCGTGTCGTTATTTTACAATGTATAAATTACCTCCTGTAGTTAAACGAGTCACTTTCTACGTTTATTTGCTATTGTCTTTCTTTCTTTTTTTCTGTTTTTCATTTCCTTTTCTTTGTATTTCAGTAATATTTCTTAAGAGTGCTGCCTTCGTAATATTTTATTGTCAAAATGGGCCCAAACTAGCCAAAAGTCTATGGGCCCAGATGGTTCTCAATAATATGTATGCTGCAACTCATGCCAATAAACTCGATTGATTGATTGATTGATTGAACAAATTATAAACAGTTACATTGATTGAGTTGGAGTGGTTATTTCAAAATAAGCTACAACTCAATGCACCTTAAACTACATACGTAATGTCTAGTCTAGTAAACAAACATGTGGACACAATTAGCATTAAATTTCAGGATACTTCCTGAAAATATGTAAAGTAACAATAATATTACTGCCTGGCTTGACAAAGAACTCGCATGTGGTAATTCGCACATTAAGCCTATAAAAACGTAGCCATCGAGATATCTTGGATGCATGCGAAAATAACTATTTATATTTATCTGAAAAAAACTATGCTCGTATTACTCGTGTTTCCAGTCACACCTCTCCCACGATATTTTGGTACAAATAACTACTACAGTTAAAAAAAAAAATATTTGAGTTTCTAAATTAGGGGTTACTTGTGTATGTTGCGTACTATGGAAACGTGCCGGACTTGCCTTACGAGTCACACCACGCCTCACACTACACTATAATAGATAAAATATACTTTGTTTTTAAGTTGGCGCAATCCTTACGCCAAAAGATAATTGCAATTCAGAATTTCAACAATATCGAGGCAATAGAACTTTTTCTATTATAATTTGTGTTAAGCATGATTCTAACGAAGATGAGATTACAAAATTTGACTACAAAATTAACGATCTATATAATATTTTTGATAGAAAATGTAGTTGTTTCGACTCGTTCCAGGATATGACACAAATGTGAAATATTTCTCACTTGGAAAAAAATCACTCTCCATAATTGGTGTAATCTAAAATTTCTGTTACGCCCTGATGATTTATTGATTTAGGTGTATGTTGTGAAACGTGACAATAGTTTTGTGTCCCTGCGTTGTACAAAAATCTATGCATTTGCTTTAATAGTGTATCCTCACCTAGTAAAATAGGTAGCTTGCTCATCATCAATCATAATATAGCACCTGATACTCTGGGGTGGAAAAATGTAAAAATAAAAGACTCCAAACAAGTCGGCAAGAAAAGGCAGTAGAACGTCTCAAACGCAGCTAATTGTTATTTTTCCGTACAACAGTGTCAGGTGTTATATTATGATTAATTATCACCAGCTCGCCCGCACACTCGCTGTTTTTTTTATGTACTTTACATTTGGAAGCGTTGTTTAGTACCTTGGCTTCTCTTGTGCCTTTTTGTTCATTAACCCTTCAAATAAAGTAAACTACTGTTTTCTTTCTTCTTTTCTTAGGGAGCACCGGTTGCGGGCGAAATTTACGGATATAATAATATTTGTAATTCCTTCACTTTATGTTCATATCACTTATGAAGACATCTGCAAGGCTGTCCAGAAATTAACTTCCCTTTTAACGCAAGAAAATACGTATCCAGCATTGTTTGTAAAATTACTCCGTTTTAACAAATCCCCATACATTAATACATATTTGAATGTAATCACCTTTGATATTTGGGAATTCGAGATGTCGTGCCACAAACATAGTCATCTCATGGAAGTACATCGTAAAAACAACATGTGCTACTAGAGTCGTTTATAGCCATTTCGTGAAGTAATGATTTCAAAACTGTCAGAGACACGCGTTGAAAGACAGGAAGTTAAAAAGCGTCCGTTCTCCGGAATTTTCTCATTAACATCCTCTACCAGGTCGGTCAAGACCAGAGACGTCCCTCCGCATCGCACCCCATCATGAACGCTCTGTCGCCCTTCATTAAGCGTGCGAACCTGCTTCCGCACCAAGAATGTGCACGTTGCATGTAGATATATACATTTTGCAAATTTGTAAAGCAGATATTCCGTGTCAGCATGAGTACCAAAACTCACTTTTTTACTCCCTGCATTCTTTGGGACATTCGCGAGTGGAGCTTGGTTTTGACTACTCTACTTCGAGTGAGCGAATACAAATTGGTGGCGGGTGACAGATTCTTTTATAAAAACGACCTCTCGCACACTTTATTTTATTTCACAATACTGCCAGACCTATTTCGGGACGAGGCAGGGTTAGACGATAGAGAGGAAAACTTTCACTGCATGCACGCAACACTTACGAACTCGCATCTCCTATAGGAGTATCAGGAAAAAAAAAAAACATGACAAAGCTCACATCCTAACAACGACAACGAATGTTTTGCTTATTAAACATTACACTTAAAACACTGTCAAATTCTAAAACTGCATGTCTGAAGAGCAATAACCTCCCCGGAAAGTTTTTATTATTTATTAATACTGCAATCCCCAGCTGGGATTTTAGCAGGTGGGTGCATTGCTGCAAGTAGAACATGCTGGTAAAACACAAACAAAGCAAACAAGACAACCAAAAATGCTTTCATAAATCTAGAGCCTGTACAAATAAAAAATATTGTTCATATGTGTTTGTGCAGGCATGAATTGGAGTACGCACTTTTGTGTGACGGAAATGCTCTGAGCGATGGCTTTTTGACTTTATATACTTACAACCGAAGATTTTAAAAAGGCCAAAATAAATTTAAAAAAAATAATAATTTCAGCCGCTGCCAGATTTCTCGATTCCTTTATGGCTGCATGTCACCTTGGTTCTTCCAGCGCTGTAACCAATGTCGTGCTTCTGAAATCAGAAAAAAGATTGTACGTGCCGTAAGTGTTTGAACCATTTCAAGTTCATTTGGGAAAGAACGAGAGAGACCTGCCATGCGTTCCAGGCGCCGGACGCATAATCTAGTGTCGGTGTTTCAAGGGCTTTGTAGCCAGAAGTTTAACAAGAGGTGATTTAAATAGCGTTCTACGTAAATACCAGCTTTTTAGTTGTCTTTTTTATGCGGTCCACGTGTTTATTCCATTTCAGTTCACTGGAGATAATGTCACCTAAATACTTATAACTGTCAAATTTAGCGTCAAGTTCATGATCAAACATAATATATTTTTCTTTGTTGGAAAGTGAATGTATTGTTTTTGTGACGTTAATTGTCATATTATTTTTACAGCACCATGATGAGTTACGAGATAAGGTATTTTTTACATTCCTATGGTCGTCTACTGCATATACCTTTAGGGGCATAAATTATACAGTCTTCAGAAAATTTCCTTATTTTCACTCACCCGTCATTGCATGACTAAAAAAAACAAACAATTACCAAATGTTTAAAAAAGCAGGGGACCCAACACATGAGCCCCGCGGAACTCCGGAATGCCCTCTTAACAATTTTTGAAAACTGCCATTAGCATCAACGAATTGCTGTAAATTTCTGAGATATGCAGTAATCCATCTTATGATCAACGAAGGTACAGGACGTCAGTTAGTACATTAATCGACTAATAGTGGGGCACTAGATCAAAAGCTTTTGACGGATCAATAAAAACGGCATTCACTTTGAGATGATCGTTCACATAACCAGATATTTCATCGTAACATAAAATTAATTGGGTTCATGTAAACAACCCTCTACGAAAATCGTGTTAATTTGGACCTAGTGTATTGTTTTCAGTCATGAAATTGACTAGCTGCTTATTTGCAATATGCTCCAATAAATTAAACGATGTGCAGGTCAAAAAAATAGGGAAATAATTGGCGATCAAGTCAGTTTCCCCACATTTTTTTATGGGCACGACCCTTTCTATAAGCCACTCACCGGTAAAATGAGTTTTTAACTGACCTAGAACATTTATTTTTCAATTTATTACGCCTGCAATTGATCACAGTATCCAAGCAACGGTCGTTTTTTTCTTTTTATTTCTAGAAGGAGCTTATAAATAAATATTTGCCCTTTTGTTTCAAAACAAAGGGATGCATTCTAAAACAGAGAAAAGAGCTAGACAATTGAGCCCGCGGGCTCGCACTGCCTCAACTAGATGGCGGCGACGCTTCATTTTGAATGTGACGACGGTGTTAAAAAGTCACCTTTGAGACAATAAGAATTGGAATGAATGATGATTTCATTTTTGGACATAGGTGCAAAGTAAGAAAATTATAACTGGTGGTTGCGCTTACAGATACAAGGACACTGACATAAACGTTAAAGCCTTTCAGTGCGATGACACGTTACCATGATCTAGGTGTGGCTTATTCAGAGTGGGTCCGAATTTCCGAGGCTCAGAAAGACGACCGCGCTACCAACTTCGAGAAGACACGAACATGATTTTTGTAATCAAGGAGAAAAGTAATATGATATTCCGTAAGCTTACGAGGGTGACTCTAGCATGCACGAGCTGCCCGAAAGTCGGTGGGCCATTCTATTCACTTAACCATAACATGTAGGATTTCGTACTTTTACGTGAAATCATTTGGAGTGCTTGCTGCAATAAAAGATGATTTTTTTTTCACTTTCCTGCTCCTCGTATTCACGCTGCTCCTCGGGAGTCCTAACTATGCGTGTTTGTTTACGGATAGGAGGCTATTATATTCGATATACCTAAAAACATTCGAACAGAAGATATGTCACAATATCTTTGAAGAAATGGTGGTCACTGATATGGTGGTCACTGATATAGGAATTTTCCAGTCATGAGGTACGTTACTAGACGAAAGGGATTCATGAAAAATATCGGTTAAAAAATGAAAGACGTTTACAATCCCCTGTAAGGCCGAATTAGAGCCCAGCTCTTGAGGAGGAGGAGGGAAGGGTACTGAGGGGAGAAGGTGGAAAGTCCCCCACTTCTAACATGGGTGTGGATCGACGTGTGCTTAATGCAAGTCGCAGAAAATGCACATCTTTGGTGAGAGCATCGCGTGTAAATTTTGCGAGCATTTGGCGGGGAAATATTTTACCCTAACTTTAGCGGGAAATTTTTTCCACTAAATTTGACGGGGCAAATTTTCTCCGGTAAATTAAGCGGGGAAATTTTTTACCGCTAGTTTTAGCGGGGCAACTTTTTCGGCTAAATTTAGCAGGGAAATTTTTTCACTAAATTTGGCGAGAAACTTTTTTTCCGCTAAATTTAGCGAGGATTTTTTTCCGCTAGATATAGCAGGGAGTTTTTTCCGCTGGATATAGCGGGGATTTTTTTTCCGCTAGTGACGTCACACGTGACGTCACTGGTGACGTCACTGATGACGCGAGGCCACGTGAAGTCATCTGAGGTGACGACCTCACGGGGTCAGGTGACGTAACCGGAGTGAAGTGACCTCACAAATTTCACGTGACCTCACGGGGCCACGTGACCTCACGGGGATCACGTGACGTCACCGCGGTCACCTGACCTCACGGGGGTCACGTACGCGACGTCACCGGGTTCACGTGACCTCACGGTTACGCCAATGGCGATGGCGACGGCGACGGCGAGGCTGACGCCGACGCGGCTCAAGCCGGAAACGGGTGGCTAAGAGCTGCGCTCTAAAACAGAGATGACGCATGCTTTGTATTTTCTAGTATCGTTCAGTTGATGAAGTAATCGCCATGGCCTACCCATAGCGGTGCTGCAAGAACAATGAAATCAGTTGCTAGGAGGGTTCTTCTTATATACATGAAAGGCTGGTGACGTTACTCCCCATCCACGTCGCAAGCTGCAGTCCCCGCGGCAGCTTGCGCAACGGTAATCTTTATCGGGAAACGTATGCGTTGAGCGCTACGTGCTTCGTATTCTTATCAGGAGTGCCTTATTATCAATTATCTCGTTCGGATGCTTCTTTTGTGCTTGTTCTTTATTGAAACGAATGCTGCGCTGTATGTTGTATGCGTGATATATGCACTTTTCGCTTCAACCGCTGAAGGTGTTTTTCTTCCATTAGGACGCCGACACGAAAAAATACGACCAACGAGTCATCTACATGCTTTTCTGTACAAAAACGACTAAATACTTCATGTATCATATTTGATACTCGATGCATTGGTGCCTTTTGGGTTGTGAACGTGGCGAAAGCAGCTTCTTTTTTATTCAAGCGCTTTTAAAATTTATATGAAAAACTACGGAGAGGATGAAGTCGCTGCAAACTATATCAAGTACACGAGTGACACAATGAACAAATCATCCACCAACGACCGTTTCGCCTGGCTATGACGTCTTTATTTTGACTGTGAAATAAAGTGCATACACATTTTCTGTAGATTTGAAGGGCGGCAAGAAGTTCTTTCAAGCACAGCGCAACGGCAAATTTCTCGCATTTTTCAAATATGAGGGATTCACAGCCTGGAAGCTTGCAGCGCTGCCTGGAAGTTTGGCTTTTGCAGCGAGTGATGTCGATATCAGCGTGTCAGGAAGCCATGCATCTGAGCGCCGAGCAGCCAAGAGGCTCCATCTAGAGGACCATTTTTGAGACAAGTGGCACAAAACACGTATCGGATGTGATACAGCACGGGCACACTGCTTGAAATGACCGTTGCCGCAAAAGACAATCGTGTCGCCTGACGAGGCACCAAGGTTGGGTATCTTAATAAAATTGAATGACTGCAGACATGAGACAAAGCACAATGTATAACATTTTGAATTCATAAACAAAAAGACCAAGCGAATGTTTATTCGGAAAAAAATCATTCCTCCTTATAATCAAAAGCAACTGATTTAAATTTGTTATGAAGGCAGAGCACTATGCTTTCAAAAAAGCATGCATAGTTACTACTTGCGTTGACTATATTTGCCTTCTTCTTTAAGATCATAAATGCGTGATCATAAAGATACCTTGAGCTTTTTATGCCGCCATTAACACTCAGCCACTATCACTTAGGAAATTTGCGTTGTCATAAATAATTGGCTTCTGAACACCCGTCTGTCTGAGAAACATCTACATACTCAATGTGCGCCAGGGCTAACGCTGACTCCTTTCCTCACGCGTATCCGGAACACCGACGGTGAAAATATTCATAAACTGTTATAATATAAAGTGCAGAAGTTATGCACATAATGATGGCATGCAGTTAGGTAGCAAATGTAAGATCAGAAACTTCAGAAAGCAAGACGAAAAATCTCGATGAAACGCTTAAAAAAAAAAAAAACAACAAGCAATACAACACTTTTGCCAAGGCGCGGAGGGGATTGAGGAGCTATGATTTGAAGCTACCTTATGGCGGCCGCGTTACGTGTTTCCAAGACGGCAGCGCCCATGCGTCGGAGGCTGAGAAAGTCTATAGTTTGTGAAAGCTCCTAGTAAATATAGCTTCTTGCCAACTCCCTTTGCAGTCTTGAATATGTGTTTAAGTTTGTCAATGTTGGGTATTATCTTTATTAAACGTTACTCTATAAAGAGTAACGAGTAGAAAGAAAATGTCAATCAAAACTTATTTTTATTTTAGCACCGCGCCGACTGTGGCCTCGCGCACAAATAAAGAATAAAAACGAAAGATAAGCTAGGAAAAGGAAGAAATAGGGGTAATTGTTTGCGCCTTCTAATCCAAGGCTCTCATTATGTGTTCGGCCATGGAATTTGCGCGTAGTAATTGTACTCTACTAAACACCCCCGTTTTTTTAAGTCCGCCCTGCGCCATTGCCACGCGTGGGTGCTATCCTTTATTTTGTTTCTAGATCTATGTGTTTACATGTGTCAAAAATTATTTACGTCAGACTAATGCGTCATTCAAAATGATTTGAGCCGCAGTACGCGCAAGTTGGGATAGAAACACACGATTAACTCAATAAATTTGACTTTCCTATGAGAGTTGTCACCTTTTCACCCAGAAAAAAGGTGGCGTCGCAGTCTTCCATTCGCATATAGTGTTTTTTTACCACAGTGTTTTGAAGCCGCGTCCTCGAGTGTCAGTTTTTCTGGGACACAGATTTCCTATGTCATATCTTCGCACGACGTCGATAAGACGCATGCTCGTTGAACGTATAGGAAATGTACAATAAGCATCGGTGAATAGTACCCTTCTGTGCGACACTAGGCTGATATTTCTCTGTATCGAGGAGAAGTGCTTTATTCTAATGGAACCAGGCGCTGAAGGCGGCGTTACTCTTTCTTTGTATATGTTACACGCCTACATCAAGGGCCTGAACAAACTTTCGGCGCTTGTAACACTGTAACCTATCCTAACGTAGTACAAGCGCTGTTCAGCATTCGATCTCTTGAATATCTGTGGTCAGCCTTCATCGGGATATGACAATATCAAGACCAGACTTGTGGACTTTTTTTTTTTTACGAATTAATTTTTTTTGACCGAGTCACGCGAAATAATATTTAGTTACTTCATCTGGAGACCCAGCCTTGTTCTCACCCTATCCCTCGCCGTCTTTGCTTTATAATATTTAACCTTAAAACATCAAAAAATGACATGCATTCAAAACAATTAACAGTACATTGCTGTGCTTAATGATGGACACGCCAGCTGTACCACATTTTTTGTTGCACCTAAGAAGGCAGAATGCAAGTAGAAGTAGCGGTTTAAGTCGATCTTTGCAGGCAATTTAATTTTGTTTCTTTCTTAGACCTAATTTCAATTAATAATTTTTATGTATCAGGAGCGACGGAAGGAAAGCATTACATTTGAGACTCCGCAACAGTAAGTTAATGAAAAAAAAAGTAGCCAAAGCTTGTTGCGTGAACTTGAATAGTCATCCTGAAAGCCTCAGAGTGAAAGCGGATATTTTTTTAAGATACTTTCTAAGCTAAGTCTCTTAGAGAAATGTCGGATGTTACTGTGAGGCTCCCAGAAAATTCAGTTTCCTGACAATTTCTGGAAACGAGTAACATGCTTGGTTGCGGTTGGATCGAGGGATGAATATTTTTAGCAGCGTGTCTAATTGCCTCGTTCGGCCCATCTCTATTTTCCAGGCAACAAGTTCAGCTGCGACTGCAGGATCACCTGGGTCGCGCATCTGGCCAACGCCACCAGGAACGACAACTTCCGGCGCGAGCTGCGGCACATCAAGTGCGACTTCGTGGCGGCCGACGGTGCGACGGGTACCAGCAGCAAGGTGGCCCGCCTCAGCGCCAAGGAGCTCGACTGCCCCGAAGACCACGAGAAGCCCAAGTTCGAGAACTCGCACCCCGACGCCATAGTCGACAGCACGACAATGACCACAGTCGTTTTGCCGGACGAAGGCGACATTCTCGAACACCGGGACGACAGGAACCAGATTGAAGAGGAGGAATCCGAAGAGGCGCTGGTCTCGGAGGCGCGGGACGACGCGACCGCAACGACGCAGACAATGAAGAACGAGATTGACATGGTGCTGAGTCAGCGGAAGGTGATGCAGAAGCAAGCCGCCCACTCACGGAAAGCCAACGGAAACTCCAGCGCCTCGCTGGTCGGCTGGAGCATCACGCTGCAGCTTTTCTTCGCCGCGGTGGCGAGCGGGATGACCACCGCAGGGTTTTTGGTCCGGCATAGCTGATCTCATCAAACCGAGATTATGCCTGTTTTTATATTACTTAAAAACAATGCGCGTGACGAATAATGAGACCCATTAGAAAGTTGAGTGGGTGCAAAAAACCACCGGTACGCAGTGAAACCTCTTACACCTCAGTCAATGTAAATTCTTGAACAGGGCCAGAGGTTTTCGCTCGTGGTTACGTTGATAGGAATGTGCTGTATACTTACAACAGAATAATTATATCGAAGATTGCACCAAAGGATTCCGAATATTTATTTCAGAAATGTATAAATATTCGCACGTCAAGATACGATGCTGCAAAAATCACTTTACCTGGCGGCGATGTCGATGAAGTCTTCAGGATCATTTATACTTTTATTAAATACGCTGTAAGCTATCAGACGTTTTTCGATGAATTCTGCATCGGGAGGCGGTCCAAAGAATATTCACTGGACCTTTTTTAATCAATTTTTTTAACGGAAAAGGCGATCAATACAATGTCCCAATTGTAAAAAAAAAAAAAAAATATATTAAAATAATTTAGGGCAACAAATACAAATAAAACATTTAGACGTTATATGTTTTGACAATATAAGGTCGGTCTTCGAGAATATGGCGACACCGGTTCTTGTCGTAGATAAGAGCGTGGGCTTAAACTGCTAGCTTGGGTTCTTTAACCTGCCTTCCGCTGTAGTGATATTCGTCCGCACGCCGGTAGCAAGTTCGTCCAGATCGAAACGTTCAGGGGTAGGGACTAAAGTCAGAATTTCTCTATTTTGCAGCGATAACTTTAGCTTTGCGTGTTCTAAACTGCGTTTTCAAAAGAAAAAGAAAAAAAAATGGGAGGTCTCCGAGGTGGAGTAACCATCGGAGCGCGGTACCACTCGCCCTTCTCATTCGCTAGTCAATAGAGAGTTTAAGGGAACCGTGTTTGTACATCCGATACAGTACAATGGGACCTCCGGTACAAACTGCGCATGCGCTATCCCAGAAGGCTCGCATACGCTCAGTTCGTACTGGAGGGCCCATCGTACCGTATCGGGTGGGGAAAAACGGTTCCCTAAAACTTTGTAATATACTAAAAGTGAACCGTAGTCGTAGCTGGTATGGTCACTGACAGGGAGTGTGGCTTAATGTGCTTTTAGGGGCGAAGCTCCTTAGGGGCTAGCCATGTCCGTCCGCCGTCCGCCGTAGGCCCGGCGTCGGGTGCTCGTGCTTCTGCTCGTGAGATCACGTGGTCACGAGCACGTGAGCACATGCTCACGTGCTCGTGTAGGGCAAAAAAAAAAATTGGAAAAAAAATATGCAAAAAATTATGAAAAAAGAAAAAGAAGAAAAAGAAAAAGAGTAGGGGGTTCTGAGATGCCATCCCATCTGTCTGCTTAAAAAAAGAAAAAGAAGAAAACCACACATTCTCCTACTGACATGAATGAAAAGGCTCAAAGAAAAAGAAGAAAAAAAAGAGTAGGGGGTTCTGAGATACCATCCCATCTGTCTGCTTAAAAAATGAAAAAGAAGAAAACCACACATTCTCCTACTGACATGAATGAAAAGGCTCGGCATGCTGCGGCTCGGCGTCTACGCAGACAAGCACCACCAGAGCTACGCCCCAAGCAACATCCTTCACCACGTGGAGATGCGGTCACTTTTTTGTCTCGTCATTCGATCTTTGGAATCCTGTTGGCTGAGAAATGATAGTAAGATGCTTGGAATTTCCCGCGCCCAGCATTATTCAAGCTCTCAATCACAATAGGGAGCACGTGAAACAAACAAACAAAAAGCTCTGTCTCAAGGTAGCAACCGTCGTTTCACTCAGAGACTGCTCCGAAGAAGATAAGTGTCATAACGAAACGCCAGCTGCCACCCCTCGTTCCCATGAGGTTCCTTTTCGACTTCACAAAGAAAGAGTGCCGAATGATTGGTGTTTTGTGTGCATCACGATGCAGCATACATGCAATAACTTTCGAATGTGTAGAAATACTCCCACAGCGATTGAGGTGCGAGATGATATGCTGCGTGCCTACTTGAGATTTTTTTCTCTGTCTGGAGCCAAAGCTATTTGCGTGAGCAAATAGCCGGTGGTTGGTTCTTAATGTGGCAGGTTCTCGGCCGGTGAGATCACCTCAAATACATAAACGATCCCGCTTGCAGGAAGCGTCGCCGTGAGCTAAAATGGACGTCACATCGGTCTGTTATCCTCGAATGATTTGTTCTCGAAAGCGCGTTTTGTTTTCTCTTACTCGTGTCTCTCATTTTATTTTCGGATCCAGTGAGCAGATTTGGTATGCGTGCACCCAATACCTTGTTGCATGGATTATTACTTGACGATTAAGGGAAACAGTGATATTTGTCTTGGATAGTTTAGAATCTTGCGAAAGGCTAGGTTTTTTTGGGCTAGTTAGAAACACAAATAGGATTTACTCATCGTGCTTGTTTTTGCGCGAATAAAAAAACAACAAAAACTTGTATTTCAGAGAAAGTCGTGTGCATAGGTAATATTAAATGATTATTGACACCTCCCAAATGATTTGCATGAAGAAGCTTTTAACTATAAAAAGAACGTTTTCTAAAGAGCCTTCATAAATGCAGTATCTAAAACACATAGAACGCAGTCGAGTCCAACCTTAACAACTAATGCTTTAAGCCACAGCATTTTGGGGGGATTCTTCCTTACGTCACTCTCTCAGACTCTTCATATGTTAAAACTGAGTTTTATAACACGAATGCAAACAAATATGATCCGGTTAAACAATACAGTTTTGAATATTGTTATTTTTTCTTAAGGTAGTGATTCCATGAACCACACTCGTCAATGGTAAGCGTTCCAAGAAAAAGGAACATGAGATTATTCTACTTCTTGTAGTTTCTCCAAAATATACAAATGGAAACAAACAACAAAATTACAATGAATGCCAGGGTGGCAATAACAATGTTTGACAATTATAAAGGAACATCCCCGAAGCGTGTGATTTCTACTGTTTTTCACATTGTCTCGACACGAGCCAGTTGAATGTTTGGAAAGCAAGGCAGGAAATATCCAGGGGGGGGGGGGGGGTCCATGGGGCCAGGGCCCCCCCCCCCCCCCGAAATCTTCCATTTTGCTGGGACCTCCTCTCCCCCCTCCCCCTCATAAAGCATTTTGTCATGGGTGGGCCCCCCCCCCCCCCCCCCGAAACAAAATCCTGGCTACGTGCCTGAAGCAAGGTATCTGTTATTGAAAGAATAAACACAGGGACGAACGCGAAGACACATGAAGATGTGTCTTCTTGTCCGTTCCTGTGTTTATTCTTTCAGCAACGTATAATTTCATCAACGTGTTCACCTTCTAAACAAAATATACCAGACGTGAATTTTTTTTGCCTTTCCTAGCGGCGAGGCTAATTAAGATGATAGCTCATGATGATGTTATTTAGTCGTCATACTAAAGAAACAGAGTATTTTCAATGCGTGTACAGATACGTTGGAGTGTAAATATGAATCATGTTGAAGGTAGAATGCGTTAGTCGTGACATTAGCACCCTATTGCGCACCCTAGACGTAGCTAGTCACAACGTGTTTTCGTCTCAATTCTGTGAGTGATTAGTTACGTTTCTCCTTGTGGAACACGCTTTACGCACGCAATGATGACGATGCTATTTGGTGCATGCGGATATCAACCTGACTTAAGATGAACGTGAATTTGACGCCAAAAACAAAGCCATAACGTTTGTATGTGTCCTTGTTTCGATGTAGATTTTCTGACATTCCCGAAAATGCTTGTTTCTATAGTTTCATCAGAAATGCTAGTATTATTCGCAATTGCTGCCGTGGAAATGTTTAAGAAAATATCATTAAACTAAACGTGCGATCAAGGTCATTCTGCCACGGCTTGAGCGCAAATGCACTTGCATAATAATTTTGAATAAGTGTCCGTAATTTCTATACCAAGAACACATGTATGTTTGTAGCTCTAAAAAACAAAAATGTGTCTAAAGGCGTGATACATTTGTTTTTCTGCAGGACCACATGTTGACGATCCGAGCAGGGGGTAAATTTCCTCTCAACAGAGGAACGGCGCTAAATATTGCTCGGACTGTTCTAACACTACACGGCGACTCGAATATCGTCGTAATCTGCGTTTAGGGTTTGCATAAGAACTTCCAGGGGATGTTCACCTTACGCTTGTACAATGTGTGCTCGTTTAAATTGTGCGAATACTATGTGTATGATTTTCCAAAGCCCAGCGTAATTAGCTGAGCATGAAGCGATATGAGATGTCAGGTGATCTATGCACTCTTGGAAGGGCCTTGTATAAAACACCGCAATGCACTCAGAACGGTATTATTTATTTTTAAGCAGTTTAGCCAACGAGGCAAGCGAACGGTGTAGTTGGCTGAAGTGGGCTAAAATCACATAAAAATAGATGCGACTGGTGCATTTCGGAAAAGTATGCTGGCAGGCACCTCCGAGAGTGCTTATTCTCTAAGAAATGATGAGGGCTTCGACCCTGCCACTTTTGCTCGTGTGTTGTGTGTCCCCGCTTCTGCGATCAAGCGTCGACGCTCTGCCGGCGAAGGGAGCTTCATCTGCCCCAGGATGTAAACCCAGTGCCTTTTTGGGTCAAATGTAAATTTCACGAGAAGTAAAGTACTGTTTTCCCGCCCGAAAAATTGTTGATTCGTTTTTTTTGTTTTTTTTAGTTTCTGGCCCACGCTGAACAATCTGCTCGCTTGTACTTCTTACTGTAATCCAAAATATTCTAACCTGCTACCGTAAAATAAAAAAAAAATAAAAGAAAACCTCTTAAAAAGATTTTTTAAATACAAAACAAAACTAAGACGCTAAAAATAGACGTACAGATAGATTGGAAACATTAAAACTTTAACCTTTTTGACTCAGTATATTTCTTTTGCATTTAACGCAAGATCGCGCTTACGTTGGAGTGTAAATATGAATCATGTTGAAGGTAGAAATCGTTAGTCGGGACATTAGCATCCTATTGCGCACCCTAGACGTAGCTAGTCACAGCGTGTTTTCCTCTCAGTTTTGTGAGTGATTCCTTACGTTTCTCCTTGTGGAACACGCTTTACGCACGCAATGATGACGATGCTATTTGGTGCATGCGAATATCAACCTGAATTAATATTAACCTGAATTTGACGCCAAAAACAAAGTCATAACTTTGATATGTGTCCTTGTTTCGATGTGGATTTTCTGACATTCCCGAAAATGCTTGTTTATATAGTTTCGTCAGAAATGCTAGTATTATTCGCAATGCTGCCGTGGAAATGTTTAAGAAAATATCATTAAGCTAAACGTGCGATCAAGGTCATTCTGCCACGGCTTGAGCGCAAATACACTTGCATAATATTTTTGAATAAGTGTCCGTAATTTCTATACCAAGAACACATGTATGTTTGTAGCTCTAAAAAACAAAAATGTGTCTAAAGGCGTGATACATTTTCTTTTTCTGCAGGAACACATGTTGACGATCCGAGCAGGGGGTAAATTTCCTCTCAACAGAGGAACGGCGCTAAATATTGCTCGGAATGTTCTAACACTACACGGCGACTCGAATATCGTCGTAATCTGCGTTTAGGGTTTGCATAAGAACTTCCAGGGGATGTTCACCTTACGCTTGTACAATGTGTGCTCGTTTTAAATTGTGCGAATACTCTGTGTATGATTTTCCAAAGCCCAGCGTAATTAGCTGAGCATGAAGCGATATGAGATGTCAGGTGATCTATGCACTCTTGGAAGGGCCTTGTATAAAACACCGCAATGCACTCAGAACGGTATTATTTATTTTTAAGCAGTTTAGCCAACGAGGCAAGCTGAACGGTGTAGTTGGCTGAAGTGGGTAAAATCACATAAAATAGATGCGACTGGTGCATTTCGGAAAAGTATGCTGGCAGGCACCTCCGAGAGTGCTTATTCTCTAAGAAATGATGAGGGCTTCGACCCTGCCACTTTTGCTTGTGTGTTGTGTGTCCCCACTTCTGCGATCAAGCGTCGACGCTCTGCCGGCGAAGGGAGCTTCATCTGCCCCAGGATGTAAACCCAGTCCCTTTTTGTGTCAAATGTAAATTTTACGAGAAGTAAAGTACTGTTTTCCCGCCCAAAAAATTGTTGGTTCGTTTTTTTGTTTTTTTTAGTTTCTGGCCCACGCTGAACAATCTGCTCGCTTGTACTTCTTACTGCAATCCAAAATATTCTAACCTGCTACCGTAAAATAAAAAAAAATAAAAGAAAACCTCTTAAAAAGATTTTTTAAATACAAAACAAAACTAAGACGCTAAAAATAGACGTACAGATAGATTGGAAACATTAAAACTTTAACCTTTTTGACTCAGTATATTTTCTTTTGCATTTAACGCAAGATCGCGCTGTAAATGAAATGTATTTATGCATTTTAGTAGATTCCCAAACACACCATGTAAGATTTTGACTGGCAAGATTATATGTACATAGCAGCGTAAGTGAAAAAGAAAGAAAGCTTTTACGATATTTTTTGAATTCTCGGCGGACATGCGTAATAAAGTAATCAGTTGTAACACCTTTATTTAAAACAGATACGTAATCGCTATTCTTTTCGCCATGAAAGCGCGCTGCTGAGATGTTTCGAGAAATCTGAAATCAGTGACGCTGCTTAAAAGAATAGGATCTTCCACAAAAAGAAAACCGGTTTTATAAAAATCGGTTTATACAAAACAGCTACAATTAACTTTCGAGAGTATGAAATCACCGATAACTTGTCTTAGATTAAGAAAAAGCGTTTTTTTAACGAACTAACTTTAAACCTTGCTAGAAATGGAACGAGGCAAACGGCATCAAGTGATTGGAATTTGTAGTCATGGCGCATAATGCATTTTATGGTATTAAGAGGATGGCAAGGCAAACAAATATAGCGCCGATCATGGAAAGCACCTGATGTTCTCTGTGAGAAGGGAGAGGGTACCAAACCCCGTTGGACATTCTCTTAGTGATAAAAAGGTGTCCAGCTTTTTTACCAGTGAAATTGCCTACCGATCCGGGCACGCTGAAAATCGCCCTTTTCATTGTGTCAAGGTGATAACAAAAAAGTTAATTTGTGTGTTGAGTGCTTCGCGGTGCAGTATGCGGAACGGCTGAGAGCGTTGCCGTTCGAATAATGTTTTACAGTGAGAAACTGAGCTGCCTGCCGTGCGATAGTTTAGCGAAGAGTGCGATGTTGTAACAAAAACTTCCGGTTTTTTGTTTGTTTCTTTGTCACCTGGGACTCATAAAAAGGAGCCCTCAAGCGAAGCGCTGTCGCATGAACTCGTATGCAGATTGTTCAAAAGCTGGGACTGCTGTTGAATTCTATTAAGGCTCGTTGAATTCGGCAACAGCTAGGCGAGAGGACCCCTCAAAGTTTTACGGTGCTCTAGACAAGTTCATTAATAGGCACAACAAGCGTTGGGTTCCAATTATTGCAAACCAGGCTCGTTTGCATTCCCTACTCGTTCAATGTCGAACTGCATGTTCGCGACAGCAAGAGTCGTAGGACAATGGGACGCCTGGAACGCTCGCCTAAACATTTTCACTAACTTCCAGGTAAAGTGTTTACCATGTTCCTTAATTCGGCTTTAATGATTAGCTCACTCGTGCATTATTTTTTTTCTCTGTTTACATTCGAGTCACCTTGAGTGGATCCGTCAAACATCTTGAAAGCAGCGCTTATACACCTTAAAAGTGCCCAAAATACTACAATCCCCCGCGTAACACGCTTTGTGTCATGCACTGCGAAATTAAAAGCGCTTTCAATAAAAGTCGATACCAAAACAAATGGCAGCGACGTTTATTTTTAAACACCTCTAATCTATTAGGTGCATTACTTAAGGGCCCTTTTTAATTTGCTTAGAAGATATTTGAGGATTCGGAGAGTTGTTGCGACAAGTTTAGAACAATATTCTTTTTTATTGGACATGTCACCCCGCACTACGGAGAGTATCAGCATGTCGTAACTATAGTAGGAGGCTGTGGCATGCACATTAGCCGGATTTTGTGGAAAGTCGTCCAGAATGTGCAGCGGTAGAGCACCAGGCCGTCGACATAATGAGCATAGTTGTAAACCCGAGACTGGGATACGGGCAAGGGACAAACACAGAACTACACGGACCAAGTCCCTTGTCCTTTTCCCCAGTCTCGGGTTTACAACTATGCTCAAATTACACCAGCTAGCCTGCGCCCACTCCATTGCTTCATGACATAATGTGTTCAATTTCTGATGGAACATGAGGACATATAGATTGCTTTAAATCGGAGTAAGTGCTTGTATGCTTTGTTTCACTTGTGCTGCTGTCGTAACCGAAGCCGCTGTGCTAATATGCCGTGGTGCATGCATGGAAGTACAGAAGGAACCATTTCTGGGAGCAGTGGATTTAGCATCAAGCACTCCATACTTTAAAAACCGTCTTACTAAAAACGCGATCTGTCCGGCGGACAACGAGCAAGCAGAACGTCCGTCCGCAGATTGAGATTTCGATGCAAACAGACATCATCCCGTCTACGCGCTTCGTGAATCGCAGCGATTGTCCCACCGTTTGCTCTTGGGGAAGAATATATATATAGAATATATATATATATATATATATATATATATATATATATATATATATATATATATATATATATATATATATATATATATTTATATAAACGAACATATGCAGATGAATGAACCGTACTTAATCAAATGAATCAAAGAATCAGTTTTTTTCAGGAACAAAGACTCCTACATGTACACGTGACGAGACAAACAGTGGGAGGATTTCTGGAGCACAAACGAGCACGTAACACGTGACACCAAGCGTTGTACCGCGTTCCACGCGGTACAACGCTTGGCGTCACGTGCAACCAACCTCTGCTGCGCTGTCATCGCAACCAACCTCTGCTGCGCTGTCATCGCGCGACGCAGCAGAGTCTGGTTGCACCATCTCTCCACGGGGCGCGGTGCTGCCGGGGCCGAGATGCGCTCCGATAGCAAACCGAAACCTAAAAACCCGTCGAATTTGTGCGGTTTTTCAGAAAGCCGTAAAATGCTTTTCGTGCCTTCTATCGTTCTGAAATTTTTTGATTTTGTGTTTTTCAAATGCTGAGCAATTTTCTAATTTAAACCATGCCCTTAAACACAATATTAAAAAAGTTAATTACGTAAAAATAATTAACAACTTAACTATTCCGGACTTTAATATTTTTCCTAAATGGGCCCCTGGCCTGGGACCAAAACGCCACAAGCCTTTTTTCGTTGCGATGAGTAGTTTTCACAGGAGCGATTTGGCCTGCGTTCTCTGAAACACCCTGTATATATATATATATATAGATACAGATATAGATATAGATAGATATGTTCTCTGCTTTCACTGTGGGAGACGGTAGCCAGACATTTAATTTCTACCACACAACTACGACCCGAGCTCTGCGGGAGCCTGCAAGTAACGAGGAAAAAGCTTTAGGCTGTTCTCAGTATTGCTATGACTGATTCCCGAGATGCTCTACAAGGACGTCGACACTTTAGTGTCGTGTTTAGCGACACCGCTTGGAATCGAACAGGTCAGGTAAGAAGTAAAGAGACTGTAATGAAAAGTAAAGAGGTGCAGCGGAAGGAGGTTCCGGGGTTTCTATTTTCAGTTCGAGACAAGCCTGCCCTGAAGATGAAGCCTTGGGAACGTGGTGAGGGCCTGTTTGCGAGCCCTGCGGAGATTGAACAGCGAGTGGCTTCCTCATCACTTTGAGGGGATGACGCACGTAGTGACGCGGCGAAACTACCCGTTGAAAATATGACGCTCGTTTTTGAAAATGCGGGGATTCCGTGAAAAGAGGACGCCCTCTCAAGCTTTGTATTGCCGGCTTACGCTTGGAACCCGTAAAGAAGACACATCGGGGCATAAGATGTCATTTTGATTGTGAACCCTTGAATTTCATCCAGTTAATACCGAGCAACAACGAGCGCAGAACACCCACAATTTCTGTTCATTTAATCACACCAACCAGTGAGTAGTGCAAATATTACCAAACTCTAAAGGTCGGGTGGCTCCGGCAATAAATGATTTCAGAGCTCCCATATTTGGGTTTAAGGCACTGACCATTCTTCTTATTGGTTAATCTGGAAAAAAAAATAAAAGTGATATGTGTGTCGAGTGCATCTTGGGTAGAATACAAGACGTAAGAAATTAATTTCTGGAGTGGCAGGGATTGCGGTATTTCTGAGATCGAACAAACATTTGTAGCTGAGCAGCTTGAGGACATGTTCTAACGCATTCTTCTCTGAGACAAAGATGACATAAGTGAATCGGTGCCGAGCAAAGAACAGTACAACGAAAACAAATTTGACGTTCATGTTTATGCAACGTAAGGTCGGTCTTCCTTTGAGCTGCGGCGGCACTGGTTTACGCAGTAGATGCGAAATGGAGCCAGTGCAGCACGACTGCTAGCCATGGCTCTTTAACGTGTACCACGCAGTAGCGATACGAGACCGCACACCAGTGCGATGCTTATCCAGACAGAAACGGGCAACGGTGGGGATTGAACCCAGGATCCGCAGATTGTATATCTAAGTTCGTATTTTATACTTTGGACAGAAAATGAGGGAACGAAATCTGGAGCGGCGGATAAACTTTTGTGTGAACAAATATCAAATCAGTAGTGAATCGTTAGTCCTAATAACATTGAACAATGAAACAGACATTTTCGCCTGATTGTGTTTTTATCCCATACTTCTTTGTATCGTTGTACAGGACAGTGCACTGCTGCTCAGACCACTTGGCTGTTTGCAGGCACGCAAATAAACCCCATCTATCTACAATAGCTTATGGAAAACATTCAATAAAAAATAGGGTGTTTTTGAGTGACAAAGGTGGTTTAGTAAATCGGAGCATGTGCGCACGGCAATGTTAGAAGTAGGCAGCGAATAACACAATAACGAGGGCTGGGCAGAGATACTCCAAAAAATAATCGGAAATACAAATACTGAGATACATGTATTTTGAGACCCCAAAATACAGATGCTAAAGTACATTTGTCTTTTAAGCAACGGGATATCCCTAGGATACTTCTAAAAAAACACTGAAAGAGTAATCCGTAATACAGATACGTATACTTATAGAAATAAATTTGTTCCCGAATTGTGTTACGTGGGGAGGGCATAGCTCGAGGCGAATGCAAATGGAGATGTATGCTTGTGCTCCTCTTTTTGTGTCATTTTATGTACTTTCCCTTACCTCAAACTAAAGCCGCTGAAAAAAAAAAAAAAAAAAAGCATGCCCCGCTTGGTGAACCACATAGCTGCTGAACGGTAAAGACAGCTTGCCATCCTTGACAAAAAGCGTTTGCACGAAATGAAATCTGTTTTGACGTGAGGGCGCATCTCAAACTGTCGTCCTATATGCCCCCGAGTCTGCCATAGTGTGAGGAGATTCAACGACAGAGCCGTATATTTTTTTTTCTACTCAACTCCTTTACAGCGCTCGCTATGCTAAATTGAAAAGAGTGGAGGGCTTTGTGAGAGAAGCTTATTTTGTTATTCTTGCAAGTAACCTTCTCTAAACCACAGGTTTTTCGTTATGTTGGTGATTGTGATGGATTATGGTATAGAGTGGGTCCATGTTATGAATTCTGAAGAAGCTTGCACCAAACACATATTTTTATCTTTTAAATTTATCGTAAAACGGCAGCGAATCTAACAAGATACCTAAGTTTGGCAAATTTTTGCGATGCAATCGATACATTGTAAATGCATCGCTTGAGATACACTTCTCGGCAATCTCTCTCGTTGTTTGCTGTCTATGCCCCCCCCCCAGGATAACATGGATTCCTTTGTGCGGCGCTCGACCTATGTCGGGTATTTCTTCTGCTTGTTGACTGCAACTGAGATACAAATACTTTTTTTTTTTCAAATGTATCTCGATACGGAGACACAGATACTCAAAAGTCTCTTTAAGATACTATCGCCATAGTGCCCAGCCCTTATAAGGACAAATGCAAATGTGAACAAAGTGTAACTCCTGGTGCTCTCAGACAGGAGATAATTTGTGCTGCAAATGGTGAATTCCGCTCGCAGATTAGGTGTGCTCCAAAAGCGCACCTTTCGGAGCACGCATCTTCCCCTGGCAGATCCAGCTGAAGTTGGTCATCTTCCGCTCGCAGATTTGTGGCAGCGCAAGCTCCGTGGAGCGCTCCCGACCGCGCGCAATCGCTTCGTCAGCTTCGGAAGATCTTCCCGGGAGTCGACAGCAGCTCGCTACTGCGGATGCGCGTCGTGGGCCGAGCATGTTCGATCTGGTCTGGTCGGTCGGTTGTTTACGTGGGTGGCTACGGGCAGTGCGTGCGGTGCGTGCATTGCGTCTCGTACGAGGTTACCTCGCATGGCTTATGGAGTGCAGAGGCGAGACTGAGACGTGGCAAATTGCAAGCGCTGACATCTGAGATCCCGAGAGGAAGAACGAGAACGAGCACGACAGAAAATTTGAAGAAGGAAGCAGACGCAAGTTTAGGCGTGTTTATTTTGCCGCAACTGATTGTTTACCTGCGTACACTGCATGCCGCCGGTATCTTGTAGTGCAATAAAGCAAGAACAGGACTAGGCAACGACCCTGCAAGTGATGGTTTGTTACCTCTGTGTTTTTTGATGCCTTGCTAGCGATCTGAGCTCCGCCGCTGGCAATCCCTTGCGTGCCCCGACGTTCATGGACGTCGAACGCGGATCTATTCCAGTTGGGTGACGACTTGGGCGAGTTGCTTTTGGCAGAGTAAAGAATTAAGAGCAGCGCGAATAAGACGAAGGACAAGAGGAGACGTAGGCAGACAGAGCGCTGACTCATAACCGAACTTTATTGGAAAGCAACCCACAAAGAATCGCCGTGAATAAGTAGGTCACAATTCTTATCACCTCGTCATGCACTATGACTGTCATGCACGCGCTCCCAGGAACGCCAATTCTTATCAAACAGAGCGATTGAGGGCGCACTTACTCACACGTACTTTCCACGTCGAGATATCTGGTACGCCTCGGCAATCTCCCTCGTTGTTTGCTGTCTATACCCCCTCACGGATATGGACTCCTTGGTTCGACGCTCGACCTGTGTCGGGTATTTCTGTTGCTGGTGGACTGCAACGGTATTGACTGGTTGTCGTAGATTTCATTCAGCTCGTCAAGTTCGAGCTCAGGTAAGTTCAAGCAGAGGCCATTTTCAACGACCGTCTCCGCGGGTCACTCCAAAAATGCGACTCCATTTTCAACGAGCGTCTCCACGGGTCGCTCCAAAAATGCGACTCCATCTTCCGCTCGTCGATTTGGAGCAGGTGCCACGCAGCTGTTTTACAGCGAAGATGTTTATGGCTAAGGTTCCGTGGATTTTTCATGTGCGTAAACAAAAACGCTCCGCTCGGACCGCCGCACGCGCAGCACGCGCACGCCTTCCTTGTATAAAAGATTCGAAGTAAATAACCAAAATAAAGCGTTGACTAGCGCGCGTGCAAGATACAAATTGTTTTTTGCTTTAGAACAGTTAGTGCTGCAGACGCCGGCGCCGAAGGCGCATGCCTTCTCCGTATTAAAGATTCGAAGTAAATAACAAAAGTAAAGCGTTGACGAACACGCGTGCAAGATGCCATTTATTTTAGGCTTTTGCTTTAGAACAGTTACTGCTGCAAACGCCGGCACGTGCCTTTTGTCACGATGACCACCGATCAAGAAAATAAATGTGTTCGTACCTTTGTTCAAAATTCTGTGTCACGTCTGTGTCGTGTGCTAAACAACTTCGCTGGTCATCCTCCTTCACAGAGTGGAATGGCTCATGATTTTTCTCCTTCCTCGCAGATTTTAGAAACCAATCCCCATCTACCAGCGGAATTCACCATAGTAGTGGAAGTATTGAGTATAAAAAAAGACAGTGCGACGGATTTTTACTGAGAGTTTGGAAATTATAAATATTTGTGCAAAGATGATGCTACAAATCTTGACAGATGACCAGAAAATTTGTTTGGTTTCACGTTTCATCTGAAGTGTTTACTATATGACCTTGAAACTAAACGCAAAAGAATAAAGTGGAAAACACAACATTGACCTCAGAAGAAAAAAGCACGCATGTATTGTCGCAGCTCCAACACCATGCTTTTGCGTTTCTATGATCATAATGGGATTGTTCGCTACTTTTTTTTTGTTCTCCACAAAAACAAGCGTTTCATTAACATGATTACTTGAAATTGTTGACCCGATTACGGGAATCTGTTCAATGGAAAAGACCCGAACTCTGACCTGTGAAGTGATTTTTCTATCATGGTAAGGCTGCTGCGCATGATGTGTTAAGAGTTCGGGAACTCCTGGGTAATAAATACAGTACAAAACAAATTGTATAGCGAATCGCCTTGCAAGTGTGTTGCTACGTGAAACGTTCTTGGTTCAGCGCTAGTAACCTCCAGGCATTTCTTTTCGAGCTGTGCCTCCAGGTTTCTCCACTCCTGTCCACCCCATTGACTTTCCCCGTTGGTCACGTGTCAATTTTTCCGCTAAAGTTAGTGGGGAAACTGATTTTGAGTTTAGGTCACGTGAGATCATGTCACGTGCCGTCATATTTTCCGCTATATTTAGTGGAAAATTGAATTTGTGTATAGGTTGTGACATGAAGTCATCTGAATTTAGTGGGGAAAGTGATTTGGCATTGAGATCACGTGACGTCAATTTCCAGCTAAATATAGCATAGAAACTGAATTTGTGCACAGGTCACGTGACACGAAGTCATATGACGTCATTTTTCCTGCTGAATTTAGCAGGAAAGCTACATTGGTGTTGAGGTAACGTGACGTCAATTTTTCCACTAAATCTAACGGGAAAACTGAAGTCGAGTGACGTCACAGGCCATGGATTCACGAAATGTGGCTTCACAAAATGCCGTTTCACGAAATCTGAAGCAACTAGCCAAAGAACATTTCACCGTAATAAAACATCCGGTCTATTGACCTGACTTAGCGCTCGGCGAATTTAAGCTCTTTTCAAAACGAAAAAAAAAAAGTGTCCCGAAAGGACTAATATTTTCTGACATTCCTGATATCCAGCGCCACACAACAACGTTACTTCGAGGTATTCCGGAAAAAAAATTCCAAGAATGTCTCCCGCACTGACACCACCGTCTGTCGATATTCATAGCTTCACAACAGGAGTTCTTTGAAGTTGACATCAGGCCGTTAGTGCATTGGTAAGCGATATTTGCTTTCATAGGGTCATTCCGGGAATGGAATTGTCACAGGTCGCATATGCCGGATTTTTTAAGATCGGTAGAAGCATATTTTGTAAGGCTATAGCAATTGTCTGGAACTGAAACCTAGCTTTTGTATGGAGCATGCGTGTGCAGAATATTCACGCATTAATCCAATCAGATACTAATGGGAGTAACGTTACTACTATACTAGTAGGAAATATGTAAATGTTACGAAAAAAGTAGGTTTCCTTGAGAGACAACCTGGCTTACCAATAAAGAGCACCTACTCGGCGTCACTCTTTTTCCAGATGTGCTATTTTGGAAAATAAAACCATATGACTATGCAAAAGAAAATAGAGATAAGAACTGTCGAACACAGTGTTCGTTTGTTTTGTTTTGGGGTTTTCACTTCTGCGAGTTTTCAACAAGTCAACGTGAATTGTCAGGTAACTAAATGTCGTTATTCGTCGTCATTCCTAAAAATGAAATATTAAAAATTAATCTTTCCTAATCTTAAGAAAAAAAAAAAGAAATTCACCAGCACCTGCAGCGGATTTTGAGCAACACGTTGATGCTACCGCGCTGCGACTGATAAGCTGGGGAAGGGGGGATCTTTATGTGCCACATTTAATGCAAGAAAGCACTACCAGTAATTTTAGCCGGTCTGTTCGTTAGGACAAATTCTAGAAAAGCGATAAGAATCAATTATCAAAGCAACAAATGTGGAAGCAAGGTAGGTAGTTATTGTGATCACATTAATCCTCAATTACTTCCTACATCGTTCCATTAAAGCAATTCATTTCGGTTTTCCAGAATTTGTCTAGCGCATTACAGGCAGCCATTTTCTACGCGAGGGCGAACGCAGAACGACTTTTCCCGAGCAGCTGTGGACAAAAATCCTCCGGAGCCCGCGGCCGAGGATTAGGCCGTTAAATTAAAATCTCATTGGTTTCGCCCCCCGACTCACCTCGCCGACTTTCACAACGCGTCTCGGAAAACTGTCGACTCTCCTTTCTGGTGCCCATTTTACTGAACGAGGCGCACATGGGAAGATGACGGTGCGAACAATCAAAGGAGATGGCCTCCGGATCCTACGGGAGACTCAAGCGATGCCACCTAGAAGACATAACCTTTCCCCCGGAGAGTGATTACAATAAACACTTCGACGCAGACAGCAACGAGTCTATAATTCACTTCCGGTAATGCATTTTTATGGAAAAACGCAAATGCTTTTTCTCTTTGCGCTCGTTTACAAGAGCAAATACTGCTTAGTGTTGCGACAGAATAAAAGTATGGAACGTTTTACAATCGAATGTACAAAAATATGTGTCTATTAGAGCGTTTTTCTTTAGAATTTCTTTAGAATTTAGGGTGTCGAACACTGCGCTAAAATATCTCCATACATTAGGACACGTATTTACGCATAAAGTCAATACTATCAAGCACACAGAGTGAATCAGCTTGACAAAATAACAAAAGGGATGCTAATATATGCAAAATGAAACAATCAAAACAAACGGCAAGAACGAAGCATGGAGTTGTGGTACGAAGAACACTTACTGGATTAGTAACAAACTGTGCATTAGTGACAAACTCTATTTCCGTCATCTGAATGCTATTACAGCTTGAATCAACCCTACGTACTTTTTAATTGTTTTTTTTTTTGCTTGAGTGGATAGCTTGCATTGACGTAACATGCTGTATAACATAGACCTGGGCCTCAATTTTTGCTAACTTAAGCATCGTTCTGTAATAAAAAATTAACTAAATGAACTACACGTTTATAATGTGAATAAAGGTATACATAGTACCCATTTCGAGTAAAAAAAACTATGCTGATTTTTATTATTCCCTGACGAAGAAATAATATCACGTACGTTTGCTCATAGGAATGCACAGGAAGACTGGAAAAGTAGACTGGTTGCTGTCTGCTTCAACTTGCAACCGGAAGTCCCGTAGACACTAGCGCCAGCTTAGCCTGTAGCGTTTATTTTATTAAATCTATGCTTTCCCCCACACTAACATAATCACTGGCTGGATGAATGGATGAATGGATGAATGGATGGATGGATGCGGCTGAACCCTTTGAATCGGGTGGCGACCTAGCCAGTGGATCTGGGTAGCGCCGCCTAGTGTGCGTCACCATCGCCATTAGCGCGTCTCGCAGTGTCTCACCAGCAGCAAGATGCTAGCAGGCGGCGACGCCAAGACCGACGCCAAGACCACGCGTCTGCCGCTTTGCGGCGTCTCTCGTCGAGCTTCAGCGTGCTTACCGCCTGGAAAGGTTTGGGGACCCACTAACGATGACGTCATGCTCAGGCCTTGTCACCTAGGTGTATTGACTTAAGGGATCGTCTAGACAGCTTTAGAATTGCCGTGCGCAGTCACTTTGCTTCCGATTGTCGTTACTCGTTGAATCCACTTCAAACGCTTACAAATCTACACCCGGTAGGCAATCTCCACTGCCCAACGTGCACGTCTACGTCTTTCTGGAAAACAAGCATGCCACATGCCACACGCGCTCACGCTGGAAATGGCAGCAGCCAGTAGCAATATATATTAGAGCGTTTATAGCGGCGCAATGTGTATTTCAAAGGCCACTCGTGGTTAGTTAGTTCAGCCAATGAGAAGGGTGAGTTCTATAGCGCCGTACTAATCATGCAGTCGTGGAAGTCAAGTGCCCTTCACCCTATTTACCAATAAGATCATTACAATTGAAGGGGGGGGGGGGGGGCGTTGCGTTTTGTGCCTTCTCAGTTCAACCCGTTAAAATACAGAAATTATAAGTTGCAGTGCATGGCTTTGGAGTGCAGATATAATTATATCACAGCAATGTGAGAGAGACATGATTTTTGATTCAATTTATGCATCGCCAATTGACTGCTTTTGCTTTCTGTAGGCTCTATATGTAGGTTGAACGCCAATGCAGTCGGCACTGGAATCCAAAATTTGAGCGTTCGAAGTTTTCAAGTTGTTTACTGCTGCCAGTGTTGTGTTGATGTTGATTATAACACCCGGAGACGTTGAGGCGAACCCCGGCCCTCTGTCAACCAGTGAAAAATTAGATAATTTGCAAACTGTTATCGAGGCATTATCATCAAGTTCAAGCTAGCAGTTACCAGCAAGAAAACTTACAAAAGAAAAAAGACATAATCAACACCGGCATTGCTGGTCTTGGGTTACAGGTCACGAACGTGGAGGCGAAGATCAATGAAATTTCCAACGTTATCCAAAACTACTCTCACTGAAACTCTTGGCGTGGTTCAGAGCGAGTCTGCAATTGTGCAAGACCGCTTGACTTTTTTTAAAGTTTTAACGATATAAAAAATCGAATGCGAAGAAAGAACTTGCTTCTGAAACGCTTGCTCGAAGGTGAAAATGAGCCATGGAATCAAACAGAGTGCTGGGTTTCTAACTTCATTCGAGAAAATATCACCCAAACTCTTGGCGAAATTTGAAGAACTCATCGGTTTTGTCAGAAGAAGCAAGGTTTGACACGACCATTTTTTTTATCAAATTCTTGAGTTTTAAGAGCAAAGACAAAGTCTTGAGTAATGGTTTCCAGCTTAAAAATTCATCATCTCTGAAAGTTTGGGTATCAGCGACTTTCTCACCTAAGGTACAGTTTTTTAGGCAACAGCTGTGGGAGTTTGCATCTTAATTCAGAGAGCATAAAGTCAAATATAAGCTCTCCTACGACAAATTCCGTGTCTAAAATAAAACGTACGCGTACGATACTGAAAGTGCTATGGTGATCTAACAGCAACGCCCGCAACGTGAGAGGGCATCCTACCGATTCACTTATTCAAAACTCAAATATTTCTCCCACATCTCGTATAAATAAACCAGCCCTATCCTTTTTGGTTGCAAATTTTCGCAGCTTACTTGATATTAGTATTATTATTCTTGGTACCGAAAAGTGGCTAACGTCAAGTGTCCAGAACACAAAATTAAGCTTACATAAAGACTACTAACTTCTCCGCAAAGACCGAGTTTCTACGAGAGAAGGACGCGTACTGATTGCCGTGAAAAGTGTAATTCGCTCTTTTCTTGGGGAGATCGATTTGTCTCCGAAAATATTATTTCTTCGGTAAATGAAATGAAAACTAAAATAAAATTGGTATTTCTTTCATCAGTTCAAACAGCAAGATGAAACAACTTGAACTGTGACTACAATGCTAACTTGGTACAGTTCTGGAGTGGCTCGATTGTAACTGTTTTAGTCTTTGGGCTTCGGGAAGAATCTAAACCACGTGGTAACGATCTTACGTTGAAACATACTCCGTTAACGCAATGAACTTTTAGCTTATACATGGTGGTGGATTTTAATCCAAATATATTTACTAAAACGGCCGTGAAAGGTACACAGCTGCGGGTGCCGGTGAGTTACACGGGCAGAGGGCCATAACATAGGGGGCTAGTCGTCCCAGTAAGTAGGCTAATTCACGAAATTTTGTTAATTAACTTTTTAGTGTGTGAAACTAAGCGTATGGTTTCAATGAAAAACTTGCCCCCCCCCCCCCCCCCCCCCTGAACGTCATCTAAAACCACTCAGTTATTCATTTTTAGAAATATTTCAAGCGCGTGGTAAGGGTGAGGGCGCGCTAAAGTTTCCACTCGTCCGACAGGAGTAACGCAGGCGGTTCACGTTGTCACGTTTTCGTACCGCCGGCATTGCTCTTGTTGCGCGAATGGAAACTTTAGAGCATACCGCGTTTGCCACGCGCTTGAAATATTTCTTAAAATGAATAATTGAGGGGTTTTAGATGACGCTCAAGAAGTTTCTAATTTAAACCAGATGTGTATTGTCACGAATTTTGAGAAATAATTAACCAAGTTTGGCGCTTTATCTTTTAATTATTATGATGAGTAGCCTCCTATTGTACCTATGTTATTCTGGCCGTACAACTCGCCAGCAGAGACCGCATTAGAGTAGCTATCACGATTCTTTGAAAATAAATGTGTTTGGAGTAAAATCAAACACCCTGTATATTCTGTTTTATATCGTAATTACGCTTAGCCGGTTTTCATTTTCTGGTCGGCGTAGACGCATCAACAATTCTTTAACGACCTATTCCGATACGAAGCGCTAGTAAAGGAAAGGAAAAGAGAGTTCGGCGTTGCTTGCGTAGAGGACACGGCGACGTCAGAGCGCCGGCGTCTGATTGGAAGGATAGTGGGTAATAGTGGGTAGGAGCCCTAACTTCTACCCGCTGTTTTCCTCCAATCAGGGCAATCAAGACCATCGGGAGAGAGCAGTGACGTCGCGGTTTGTTGTTCGAGCTTCGTACACTGAACGCCGGAGTTGTTTACTGGCCGTACCAAGGGTTTTCTTACCTTTTCTACGGATTTCGAAAATCTACCGATTTCCTTTTTCCGAACGAGAATATAGAGTGCGACAGAGGAGAGAGGAAACACCTCGAATTGTCCATTCTTTTTGTCAACTAACAACTACCAGATGCGGTTCCAATGGCAAGAAACCTAAGGCCAACACGTCGTGAGCTCCGGACCATGGTAGAAGAAGAAAGGGGTGCCTAAACGGCGCCGCCTCGCCGTGGAACAGGCGTGACCAAGGTTCGCTCGCGTTTCTAGTATACGCAGTGACAAACCTGTACAAATCATTGTGCATTACATCATTCCATGTTTATAGGCACCCACCCAGGCATCACCACACCGAGGCAATTTTGAATACAGCTTCGGAATAGACGCTTTTCGGTATTCAAATTATCTAAGAATGGAATACGCCGCCAGAATAAAATGGGTCAATTTTTTTTTTCGTCCGAGTTTGTTACTTGTTTAAATTGTGTATTTGTGACTTCGTTCGCTAGATCTGTTTGGGTTTTCTGTATTTTTTGCCCTTTTCATACTTGTGTTTTGGCGCACCAGTCGCATTTTTGGGGGGCTTAATTTGTTACGTCTTTGCCTTCTGCCCTTTTGTGTTATCAATTTATTTAAAATCACTGTCGAATGTTAAAAAAATATTTTTTTTTTCTCTATCCACTCCTAACTTGTGGAGAAAGCAGTCACAACAAATCTCACATTTCCATTGCCTCCAAAGAACTAAACAAGGCCGAAGACTACTAGAAATCCTAGGCTACGCCACGGAATATAGGCCCCCGATCGAGGAGGCTTCTCCACCATGCAAAGACATAAGAATAACTGATCACAAACAAACATTCAAGGGACAAGGAACCAAACAAAGAAACTTCTCAGCTAAGAAACATGTCCAGTGGCTGGCGAAGAGCACCCAATACAAGGAAATAAGATACACGGATGCCGCGAAGAACGACGGGGCTGCCGCAGCAACCTTTGTCGACCTTGCGAGGGACAGGACTTGGTCAGAGAAGCTTTCAGCGCAATCCACGGTTAGAGAGGCTGAACTGCGAGCAATGTTAGCCGCAGCCAAAGACATCCGATCAAAAATCGCCCCAGGTAACACAGCCTGGGTCTTCACGGACTCTCATACTCTTAGAATGAGACACAGAGCGGTCAAGACGATCAAGAATAATGCGGGGGGGGGGGGGGGGGGGGGCTCAAGACGCGGGATTCTAACATAACGATCGTGGGGATACCCGAACACAACGATATCTCAGGGAACGAGAGGGCTCACCAGGCCGCGTTGGAAGCAGCTAGCAGCACCAGCTCCGCGCGAGGCAATACCTCTCGAGGAGATACGACAAACGTAATGTCAATAGACACGGATGAAATGGCCAAGCAAGCCAAGGAAGGGAGGAAATTGTACCTGAAGGGTCTTTTACTAACAGAGGAAGACCCGATATTACCAGGGTACACGAGATGGGAGATGGTGTGGTTACGACGAATCTGGACTGGGACGGCACTAACTCCGGCGAAAAATGCTTCCTTCTGACTGAAGGACCAGGAGGATTAAACCTGCAAGACATGCACAGAGGGAACCATGGCAACGAACAAAGACGTGCTCTGGGAATGCAAGGGCCTGGACGACTTTAGAGCAGAGGCATGGGACTCGCTACCCAGCGAGAAAAGGCCCACGAAGCTTGAAGACTGGATCAATCTCAAGGGACAGTCGCAACACAAAAAAGAAATCATTGACTCCCTGATTCACTACATCAGGGACTCTGAAGTCCGTAACTTCATCTAGATTTACACATAGTCACTTCCCTTTCACATCTTTGCCCACAATCCTTTCCCTCTCGCCTCGGGGACGCTAACCCATAGATGAGCGAGCATTTCATTAAATCAATTCATGTTACTGTCTCCTAATGGGGAATGTAGTATTTTTATATCAATAAATTTACATGAGTAGGAGCTCAAAGAAGCGTCCCTATTTGCGCACACGTATTCAGGGTCTTGTAGGGCGCGAGCGTGGGTGCTTGAAGGCCGCGTGGGGCGCGACCATGCCTGCACGAGGGCCCTAAACCAACACTGTCCCTGCCAAGAGATGCGCAAAGCAGGAGTGAAATTTTCGCATTCTTTCTGACCTTCTTCAGACACCTTTATTTCCTTCCATCATTCTCCGGACTGAGGAGCAGCTTCGGGGGAGGAGCTTTGTCGTACACGTAACCACCACCTCTCACCGTGCCTCCTCTCATGATTTTCTGATTTGCGGCGTATAGGTGGACACACTTCAATGATGCAACAGTTGGGACACCCCCTTCTGATTATTCGTTTGACGATCTATTATTAGCAACTGTAATTGCTATAGTAATATTCATTTTCACCTAGAACAGCCGTCGCTCCCTTTAGAAAAGCAAATATCTCCCAACACAGATGTCATGGCTTCTGCTCCAAATGCATTCGCGGTTCCTCAAAGTGCCGTACCAGACGCAATTCTTGATCCTCGCTGATCAAACGGATGCAATATGCAATTTCGATCTGTCCTTCGAGAGCTCCCCACAACTGGCGCCGGGAAGCAATAAAAATACTCGAGCAGCATTACACCCACGGTGTGCGGACACATGTCTGAGCGAAGCACTTTCTCGCAGCCATTGCCGAGACATGCCAAGGAGCACTGTGTACGAAATGCATTCCGATCAATAGCAGCGAACAACGCGGAGAACCGCCTACAGGCGGGTTCGCGTAGCAGGCTTTCATTGAGCGAGTCTCGAATACTTGTCGAAGCAGCGCGCGTGCTCGAAGGGACCGGTGACAGCTACAGACTGCAAGAACACAAACTGGGCGTCTTTCGAAAAGAGGGTGCTGTGGTACAGGAGGGATTTCCCACGCGATGTTTCGTCAAACTAAATTAGTTTCACCGCCTACTTTCTGACAACTCAAGACGTGTTTACAATAGACTGGAGTGCATGCGCGAAGAACTTACGGCAAATCGCACGAAATATTTAAACAATTGAAAATAGTTTGAGGCTATTTTCGTAAATACGAGCGTACCAGCTCCACGTAAATCGCATTTCGCTGAAAGATTTTTTTTAACATTTTGAGTGAAATATATGTACCAATTCCCAGTACGTTTTTAAAACAATATGTGAAACTATCACCGCATGTTTCGATTTTTATGCGTGTTTGTCTCGGTGTTTCTGACTTATGTTTCAATCTTATCAGAGCCCACCAGAACACTATCAGAACTTGCTGAATGTATACTTCTGCGTAATAAAATCTTATGCAAAGCTTAATTCTTCTTCTGATGAGTTCAGCCACTGAGAAAGTTGACCGATATCGCACCCCAATGATCATACGGTCTCAGTGTCAACCTATGTACAATGGGTGGCATTGATACTGCTCTAACACATGGTTCACCTATTTACTCAATTGATTTATCAAAACAGCAGCTCTGCGCAATCGTGTGGATCTTCGTTGGAGTGAGCCTGTCCAACATTTTAAAAAGGGAACCGTCGTATTGTGCTTACTGCTTACGACACATTTCTTGTAACTCGCTCACATTTTGGCTGCGAATGTCCTGTTTTAATCTGTTGGATAGGGTACCCTCGTATGTAAGAAGGTTCTTGCATGAAACCGTGTACGCCGTGAGTGATTCACATTTGCTCTTTAGTAACATTTTATGTCGTGCTTTTCAAAAAGGTGTCAGATATATATTTTTTATTTTAGTTGAAGAATGCTGATGTTGAGACAGGTGTGCTTGGAGCATCTCTATAACCGTAATAACACAAATATTATTTGGTTTCCTAGTCGTAACTTTTAAAAACCGGATGCTGGCATTTTCAAAACCAGTATGTGGCTTGTTATTTTATAATATTTTTTTGTGGCTTCTTGGTGACTCCGGTTCAGTGAGATACGTGTATTGTCATTTACGCATTACACTGCATTTTTTGTGTTGATAAAATAGCATAAGAGAGACAGTGGAAGTTATTAAGCTTTTTGGCAAATGTAGTGGCAGCTTGGTAACCTGGTGGAAATTTCTTGGTATCTGGCATGGGGAACGGGAATCAGCACCCAGGGTATTTGAAAATATTAACTGGGTAACAATACCCACAACGTACCAATTTGTCCCGTTAGAAAATTACCGTGGTAAGGAGCCCTATTGAAAAAGACTTTCGGTAGAGCTGCGCGACAAAGCTGAGAGTTGGAAGAGCAGGGACTTGTAGATGTTTACACGTGCCACGGTGTGCAATTTGTTTTTTGTCAAAAAATTGCGGTATGCTCTTCAATTCTTCACTGCTTGCGCGTTAACGTACAGAAAATAAATAGAGTCTTCGTCGATTTTGTTTGGGGATCGACTGGTGAACGGTCCATACGGTGGCTTTCCATTAGCTCATTTAGTTCGGAGTCAGGTTGTTAACCAATTTATTTTTGTGCACAATGCGAAAGTCGTTTTTCTCCCCCCTATGTGTCAGCTGCGCTTAGGCAGAGCTTCGCCTCAGTTTGATGTTTCTTCCGCGTGTGTCCCAGCCGGGGGCTGCTGGCGAGAATTCATTCCGGCGACACAGGTTTTGACCACTCGTTTTTGTTTGGAATATTTAAGTGAAGCTTCGCGGAAAAAATGTATAAGGATCTCGTCGGTTGTTGCTCTCCATGTTCCGTTATACAGGTCGTTGAATTGTGTGGGCGCGAGTCAAAATGTTTTTCAGCGAGGGAAGAGAATGGCAGTGCCTGCAAGTGCACAATCGTTTTTTTCTGTAAATTGCATACAGGAGTGTTACCGGTTAAGACATGGTTGGATGAGAAGGGTATATTTGTAGCATGGGGGTGAATTTTTTTTTTGTCTAAGAAGCAAGAGAGCTTATGTTTCTGTAGTGCTGAGAGGGGGTATATTTTTTGGGACATTCTCCAACGTATATTAAAGAGGCTCTACCTTTCGACCCACACGGCATTCGGTACTTAGCCGTTGAAAATGACAACAATATACCGTTCTACCTCGTTTTCCTTGTTGGGCCTCAGAGCATTTGAAAGTCGCCCATAGCCGTGAGGCATATGCCAATATTGACGTCAGACAGGCTTTCTGAGTACTTTTGCAAAATGATGCGGCAAATCATAGAGGTGTGGAAAGTTCAAGGCTGTGTGCCTGATTGGGTGTCTATGCTGAAAAGTGTGGCGCATTCGAGATCCTTTTAACCAAGTCATATTGGCTGCTGTAGGGACGACATGATCTCTTTATCATCTTTGCAGTGCTTTCTTGTTTTTTTTCTTTTTTTGGAGTCAAAACCTGGTCAGAAAGAAAAAGAAATAAAGCCTCGGTGACTCCAAGGCAGAGTGCCGGCCTACGGATCCCCAGGTGGAAGATTTCGAATCCCTGCCTAGATGCACGCATATGACGGAGGCATGTTGCAGAGAAGGCGCCGTGTAACCGAGCTTTCGGTTGCACGTCAAGGGATCGCCAGGTGGTCGAAATTAATTTTCAGTCGTCATCTGAGGTGTACCGAATGCCTGTGTTAGCTTCACTCGTAAAACCCCCACATTTTACTTTTATATATTTCTTTATTTTTTAAATAATGTTTTCTTTGTTGGCTTCAGTGCTTAACTTTGTATAATATGCACGCTACTAAGGCCAAGAGTGGTTTCTGTTCAGTGTAAAAAAGAACTACAATACCAACAAAATCACACCAATAAATCATCACCCCTTTTCTGCTCAGAAAGGTTTCTTTATTGGAGATTTTCACCGAACTTATTGCTCATTAATCATTTTATTTCCAACGATTGTGATGAAGGGCCTAAAAGGAAAAAAGCTGCAGCTGATCTGTTCAATTGAAACCTATTGGTTTGTGTTCCGAGTGCGCCGCGGTGCACTATACACCCAGCGACGTCTGAGGCAGTAGCAATGTAATCTATTCATTCTAAGTTAGAAATCTCAGAAAATGTTTTCTCTCATTCACGAAGGTGTGTCCCTCCGGAAACTGAAGTCTTCACGTTCTCATTTGATGTTTTGATCAACTAGTTTACGACGAATAATAACGTTAGCGTTTACTGTTACAGAAATTTACACTCGTTGTAGATATGACTACTAAACTCTGAGGCACTCTTTCATGAAGAATAAAACAAAATCCAGAATCCGAATAAAATACGAAAAAGACACGTAAAATAGCTTTCGATGGCACGTTTTCGTATTACAAAAGTATTACGGCATTAAAACGCGAGCTAAAGTACCAACCAAACCCAACAAAGAAGATTTCCAAACAATCAACCAAACAAAAACAATTAAGTGTGGTCAACCCATGGTAGCTGGTTCAATTTTTCGGCTGCTAATTTGATTGCTCGAGATACAGGACGGATTTACACGTACTGTGAAATTCGCGAAAGAAAAAAAAAAGAAACTTTAGCTCGCGTAGAGAACTAAAAGACAACGAACGACGGCTATTCTTGGTCGTAGCGTAAACACACTAATCCTCCAGGCCGCCTTAACGCTTCGCGTTCCAAAGGCAGCCGTTTCGATACGGTGTTTGTTTGGTCAAGACTGGGAGCAAAGCTACCGGATTTTGCTGCCTTACAGAGAAGGACATACGCTTTTTTTTTCTCTTGAAATTTCAAGAACTTTTGTAGTTTTGTGTAAATAACACGGAGGTTGCAGGGGGCCAAAAAGGGCGGCCCTTCCTGCCTGTCCGTGTGGCTTCATTCTTTGCGAAACGCGTCATCGGCGGGGAGTTACGATACAAAAGTTGCGCTTTCACGTGCCATTAGAACCGACGCGCTCGACTTTCTACCGGAACGTGGAGTTCCCAAGGGGCAGTAAATTATACGGCCGATCGGGACCGCATCCACCGATTACTCTCTAGTCTCTGTATAAGGTGACCATAATCTACGGAGTAAAAAACGGGACATCAGTGGTTGGGGGGGGGGGGGGGGGATGGGGGTGGAAAGAGAGCGGGTAGCAGGGCCGAAAGAAAAAGCAAGCTCTGCTACGATTCAGTACACTGTGCAAATGCATATTCTTCCCAATAATTTCGAATAGTTGATACACCAGCACCTTTCTTTATTTTTAAACAAACCAAAGCACGTCAAATGGTAATATATAAAAGTTAACCGAACAAACGTCAGTGCGAACTGAACGTAATGACCGATGGAACCACAAAATGAGCTCTAAATTTACTCTCTGGGAGGTAACATTTTCATAATCAGTTTATTTTTATAAAACGTAGTATGTGCCTTTTCAAATTTCTTCCACTAGCTTAGCACCCATTTTGCAACCTTGCCCGCACTTTCTTACGACACCCGGACGTGACGCTTAATGGATGCACAATTACGGGGCGGGAGAAACGCACCTTTAAAGAGGGGCTGTCCCTGCCAAAACTGGTCACCCTTTTTCTATATTCACTGGCAGCACTATAACGTTCACAGGTGTGTGCCGGACCACGGCGCACTCGGGACGCCAATCACTGACTTTCTTTAATCAGCTTAGCCAATGGGAAGGAGCGGAGGAATCGCTCCTCAATTGTGATGCAGTATCAGACGCAAAATGGTGCCCACCCTTGGTGTCACTGAGACTTTTAAGACCATTATGGTAACATGCCCACCGCCCATCTAATAGTGTGAAGAAATTAAAGGAGGGCCGGTGATCCTTTTCTTCTGCGATGTGCGGAGCAGTAGTTAGCACTCAGAACCTGCGAGGGGGACCCTTATACACTAAACATTTTCACACCCTTAGTTGGTGTAAATGGCATGGGTCGCAACTCACCACCTTATTGGTGTACAAAAACGCCCAATGAAAAAGGTGTTATTTCTCCTACCCTCGAAATCCGGTGAAATACCTTACATCCTTCACAGAAAGGTGTGATTCTGCTCTACATCATTTTATTAGGGAGTGTTGGCAGCCGTACACCCTTCCAAAAGGATGTACGGCACCTAGAAGAGCATAATGAAAAAAACGAGACTAGTGAAAAAAAAATGATAACACAACACTGTCTCAAAACGTTTTGAGAAAGTGTTGTTGGGACAACACAGCACTGTTTCAAAATGTTCTGAGACGTGCTGTGTTGTCCCGATTTTATTTCCTTAGTCTCGGGGTTATTTAACAATGATTCCTCACCAGATTGAGTGCGCAGTAACTCTCACTTCATTTAGCTGGAAGAGGTAATACAACACGTCTAACTCATCCACAGAATAGGGCACAAACACCCGCAGCACTTCATCAAAAAGTATTTACGGAGAAGTGATTGCTAACAAGTTGAAACATGTGCACCACTTCATTTTTTCAATCCAGAAAAACGTGCGAGCATGAGCCCTCTTCTGTGGCAAATTCACGACAAACCAATGTCAAACCTCAAACGCAAGCATTTGTGACGTAATGTTAAGTTTTTGTGAAAAAGCTACAAAATTCTTAGAGGCTTAAAGTAAATGCACTAAAACGTTTAGTAAGGCTTTCCTTCGCCTAAACCTAATTTAATGCTTTCTAGCTCTGGTGACGTAAGCAAAACTCGTCAGGCGGGAAAAAACGGAACGACCGCGAGTTGCTTGGGATGTAAGCGGCAGTTCATGTTTGTAAACAGTAAAATGGTTTATTGAGACGGAATCAGGACTACTATCGGAAGCATGCCTGCAGAGTACTTACAAATAAAACACTGATCTCGTGTAATCCGTGATAGAAGCATAATCCGATTCGGGCAGCACAGAACAATTCACAAACACAACATCGAGGATGAAGGCGGTCGCTCACATTCAACGGAAGTCTCGCGATCGCCGATGAGCAGCTCTCTGTCGTGATAGATGCACAATCCCATTCGGGCAGCAAAAAACAACTTAAATGCAATGTCGAGGTTGAAGGCGGTCGATCACATTCAGCGGAAGTCTCGCGACCGCCGATGAGCAGCTCTTTGTCGAAATCCGTCCAACACACGCATCACAATAATTCTATGGACTCCGACGAAATAAACGACCATTACCATACATTTAGTACTGACATATTCCGGCCGTTCAAGACGAAAAGTTACGGCCGCGACTGCAACGCATGAAAAACAGAGAACACTGACGCCTGACTGGATCTTTTTTGAAGCCGGACATACGTGGCCCCTACAACTCCTCACCATAACTTGGAATACGGCAAAGACTACGGCCCCAGTGAGCCCACCAGCGCGTGAGAGCGAGTCACGTGACAAATTTTCGTTTAAGCGTTTTTGTCCTACGGAGAGCGGTCACGTGTTTCGCACCGCCCCTCTGATTTGCTAGAAGTGCCCTTCGCACTCGCTCCTAGCCACACAAAGACACAAAAGAAGGTGTGGAGGCTTATCAGAAGACGAGGTCAAAGGGGGTGGACAACGCAGCTATTCTCCCTCTGCTGCTTTGTTTAGGCCACCTGCGCTGCCCAGGGAGGGTCGCGAAATGGGACACGTCAGGACTTACTTTACGCAGTAAGCATGAAACTAGGGTGCCTATATGTTTCCGCTCCGCTTTATGGTGGCGCCAACTTCTTGTTACCCTTTCCCAGATCCTCTCCCACCGCCATTTTTCCCCACTTCTTATTTCGCTAAACGGAAACAACGTTGAGTTTGTGTAGTCACAAAAATCCGGCAACACTGTGAGGCCACTTCCGTTTCCGTTCATAGGACGAGTCGGAGGCTCAGTGGGTTGGCGGCTGTAGTGCCTGTGGCTGTCTGTCGCCTGATAACAGACATCCACGCCGTCCTTCTTTCCTGCTTAGTGGGAATCTATAGAACACTGCGCCATTTCTGGAGTTCCCGCGACAAAATGGAACTCAACAGACCGGCGTTGCACGCCGAAACCTCGCGGTCGGAACGAGAACGGTGAGCGCTCCTAAGCCCTAACAAGATTAGCGTTGTGCGAGTGTGACAAAATGGTCGACGAAAACAGCGGAGGTTGCCATGGTAACGAGATAGGCACCACTGGTTTGTCGGCATGAGGTATCACAAAGGTTGTCGGCATCCTAAACAGCGGAATGGCGGACACATGTAGGCACCCTACATGAAACAAGAGACGCGGTTTCACGCGTACAAAAAATAAAAACCGGAAAAGAAAAGCGTCGGGACGCTAGATATTTTGGTGTCACCACGCAGAGATAAGAATCACGTACCCTAGTGGGGGTGTCAAAAATTCGGCATTTTCGATTGTCTTGCGGCATTGTTTCATCATTTCGATGTTAAAGCAGCAGTGCCTAAGCTATCAACTCTCACAAAGCAAATTCGTAATTATGCTAAAGCTGACTTCATCAAAATTAACCATGACCTCGAAGCTTTTTTTGACGTGTTTTTAGCAGGTTTCTCGAACCGGTCAGTAGAAGAAAATTGGCAACTTTACAAAACCAAAGTACACATGCTTATCAATCAGCATATTCCACTCAGAACAGCCTTTGTAAACTCACAGTCACCCTGGTTTACTAGGGCCCTAAAACGCCTCTCCAATAAGAAAAAGCGTTTATTTCGCGCTGCAAAATTCAGCACATGTGAATGTCGCTGGTCGAACTATCGCACTGCTGCTGAAGTTTATAAAAAAAGCAATTGAAGACGCGAAATTAGATTTTTTCACACGCAGCTTACCAGCAATGTTGATAAATAACCATAAACAATTTTTGGAACATTATGAACAAACAATCCCATTCTTCAATCACACTAATGTCTGCAAGTCTTGAAAGTATGCCTAGCGAAGTCTGCGCAAATGTATTTAATCGCGTTTTCATTGATTCTTTTTCGAGTGATAGACGCCTTGATAACCCACTGCTGGTTAGCACTGATTACCTGCCGATGGATTCGATTTCTCTTGATTATGTTGGAGTGATTTCAATTATAGTGAATTTCAGATTGTCCTCCTCAACGGGAGTGGATGGTATCAATTCAAAATCCTTAAGAATACTAAATTTTACTCATCCATAATATTAACTATGTTGCTCTAACAGTCAATAAAAGATGCCGTTCTTCCTCTCGACTGGAAGATAGGGAAGGTGGTACCTATACTCAAAGCTGGTAACAAGCATTCTGCTCATAATTACCACCCAATCTCAATAACCAGCATACCTTGCAAACTACTTGAGCATGTCATCTTCTCCCACATTGTCAACTTTTTAGAGTCTAAAAATTGTTTTAGCCCTTCCCAGCATGGATTTCGAAAGACATTTTCATGTGACACTCAGCTTCTCTCTTTCGCCCATGACCTCCATTGCATTCTAGATCGAGGATCCCTGGCAGACTGCATTTTCCTAGATGTTTCAAAACCGTTCGATAAAGTGTCTCATGAACTTCTGATTCTGAAACTTTCCAAGCTTAACTTAGATTCTAACATACTTGCATGGATTCAATCTTTTCTGTCTGATCGCTCACAATTTGTTACTGTCAATAATAGTAACTCCTCTCTTGTATCTGTTACTTCCGAGGTTCCTCAGGGATCTGTTCTTAGGGCCATTGCTATTTTCAATTTATATTAACAACCTCCTGGTTAACATCTCCTCGTCTATGTGTCTGTTTGCTAATGACTGTGTCCTTTATCGGGAAATAATAGATAATCATGACACCAGTGTTCTACAGTCCGACATTAACACTATCATCGAGTGTCTGATTTATGGTCAATGAGCCTTAACGCTAACAAATGTAAGTCTTTGCGTGTATCTCGACAATCTTCTAACAATCCTAACTATTTCCCTGATCAGGTTTATATGGAGCCGGTGTTCTCTTATAAATACCTAGGCGTGCACATAACATCTGACCTTTCATGGAAGGATCATATTCAGTATGTTTCCTCTAACGCTAATCGCATGTTAGGTTATGTTAAACGAAAGTTTTCATTAGCTCCAGTTGCACTAAAGTTGATTCTTTATAAAACATCAATTCGTCCAAGGTTGGAATATGCAGCTTCTTTCTGGGATCCTGGACAAGTCACCCTCATCACTGCATTGGAAGCGATTCAAAACAGATCAACTCGTTTCATCCTTTCTAACTACCACAACACGGCTAGCGTGACGGCCATGAGAGATACTCTATCATTGTCGCCTTTAGCCTTACGCCATGGCATCTCCCCCCTTGCTTTATTCCATAAGATTTATTTTCACAATTCTATCCTGCGCGACAAATTAATATCCCGTCCTTTTTACGTTTCTTCTCGCAACGATCACAATCACAAGGTCGGTGATCCAATTTCTAACACAACAACATTTAATTCAACGATCGTTCCTCGTACATCACGGGAATGGAAGCGCCTTCCCGGGACAACTGCCACCATCACGGACTCTGACCTTTTTAAAACTGCAATTACTAATCTTTTATTTGTTGAGTGTGTTTAACCCATTTCTAGGCTTGTTTATATTGTCTGAATTTTTCTTTGCTCTCCCCCTCTGTTATGCCTCTGGCCTTGAGGGAAAATGAAATAAATAAATAAATAAATAAATAAATAAAACTACACACAAAAATAGAATCTCAGTGAAGATGCTATAAATAGTGCGAAACCCAGTAAGGTGAGTTTGTAATACCCGAAATGAAGGCGCCACAGTTTGTTCAAGGCTTCAGCGCAGGAGGTCTTTCTCAAGTTAAAAGTAAGCAGATTTCGTTTTGCGTAATGCTGTTTTTCTTTTCTTTTTTAACGTCAGATTTTAGGTGGTCAAGAAGTAGGAATACCTCGCCGGCATAGCCCATTCACGCAGGACACTCTTGTCACTCAACCAAAAACGGCTTCGCTTGCGGTATGCTAGGATGGCGTTGGCGCGACCCATCCCTTTTTTCACAGATATTGGCTGCACCAAAATGGTAACAGCACAATCTTTCACATTTGATCCTATATCGGCGCAACACTGTGTGCTGCCTGGGCTGTATATTTACACGTCTTCGTTCATCTTTTGCGAGTGGAGATGCCTTTTATAAATCGAAGTTGAACTGATAAAACAAACGCACGCGCGACACGTAATTTTCGGCTCGTGTCGGAGGGTGAGTTCGATCGGAGTTGCAAAAACTATTCTCTAGCACTTCCCAATCTTACGCGACTTCGTGTGGCGATTAACTATACTAGTGAATGTTTGTACCGCGCACATCAGCAACAGTTTCACCAAAGCAATAAACCTTAACGGATATGAAATCATGTGTTTATTCGACTGCATCACCATAACGCCCCTTTCCCACCGTGTTAATGAAGGGCATAAAATTCGCCCATACACCCTACTCCCTTTTTACACGATTTCACAAACCATCGCTACAAGTGGGGCGTAAACAGGGCGTGGAAGGGATGAAAAACGTCAACACACCCTCTTTACACCCACCGGCATTCAGAAATCGTGTAAACAAAGTAAAAAAGGGTGTTTTTCCTAAGTTACACCCTTCTTACACCCTTTTTACACGATTATGGGTGTTATAATGTTGAGTGTGTATAATAGTTCTGCTATCATGAATGCATATATTTTACAGCACTGAAACCACGCCAGACTATTGCCGTTTTATTTGAATGGCAGTGCAAAGTCCTGCACACAAAACATTATTTGTTTAGCCGGATTTCCAGAATGCAGTAAGTATTTCTGACATTTCACTAAACAATACTTCGCTCGATGAGTAAACCTCAACCTTGAGCACTGCAAAACCTAGAACAAGCTTAATCGTCATAGGCAACTTTCTTATGGCTATGAATGACTTATATTGATGGTAATTCAGAAAATGGCATCGACCCTTACCTTTAAAGTCAAAATGCATGAAATGCAGTTTTTAGGAGCGATTGTTTTACTTGTTAATCAATTAAACGGTCGTTGTTTTGAGGTATCTGAAATGGTGTGTTACCTGACCAGGGAGGGAGGAAAGGGAAAAACGGCAAGGGGGGATGAAGTGGAAGGATGGGTACTGTAGAAGGGGGAAGGAATAGGGAGAGGGAAGGAAATGTGAGAGAAGAAGAAGAGAGAAGGGAAGGGAGGCAGATGGGAACGGGTAGAAGGTACTGTAGGAGTGTGAGGAGGTATCTTGGGAAAGGAGGAGGCGGAAGGGAGGAGAGAGTAATGGGCAGACGGAATTTGTGGCATCAAGTATAGTATTTCCCTGCTAAATTAAGCGGCGAAACTGAATTGGTGTATCATATGACCAAGAAGGGGGAAGGGTAGGGCTCCGTAGAAGAATGGGGGAGGCATAGGTTCACGGGTTAGAGAGAGACAGAGGGAGAGGAGGATGGGCCCTAGGATCACCTTGGGTTATCTAGGAGGTGCTGCTAGTAGGAGGGAGGGATGGGGAAAAAAGGGAGAGGGAAGGGACTAGGAAATTTGTGTGTCACGCGACATATTTTGTCCCGCTAAAATTAGTGGGGAAACTGAATCGCTGTGCAGGTCACGTGACATCTGGTCCCGTGACATCGATTTCACCCGCCAAGTTCAGCGAGGAAATTGAATTGGCATAAAGGTCACGTGCCGTCTATTGCATCAAGTTGTATAGATCAGGTGACATCACGTGACGTCACTTTCCAGCTAAATTTAGCTGTAAATGCACGGATGGACGAAAAGACAAAATGTTAGAAATGTGGGCTACGTTCAAAAGCATATCATGCTTTAATAAAAGCAGGTCTTGCGATCCCGTGACATCATCGAAAGAGGCGTTACATAATCCTATTTTGAAAATGCCATCAGTTTGGTGTAAGATTTGTAAAACAGCAATATAGATAAATTGCTGTACCTGCAAATAAAACATCTCTATAATTTTCTGAAGCTGTGGCAGGCAAACTCTAGTCTTCGGTTGCACGCTACCATGAAACAAACTTGCGGCTTTTAACTGCCATCTCGTCCGACCTTCCACACATTCGTGAAGCTAATACTTTGAACTTGTACGATCTCCGAAAAACTGTGCCGTTTGAGTCACTGTACGAATAAAACCGTAAGTATGCAACACGATAAACTCAAGACAAATGCAGAAAGGTATATGTTCGTTTCCTCTCGTGTGTTCCTGCGTCTTCTCCGCGAGCCTGCCCGAATCGAGTGAAGTCCCCCTTCGCCTATCCAGAAAAAAAAAAAAAAAAGAAGAAAAAGAAGTCTATATATAAACTCTTTGAACCGTGACCGGGAGAAAGCCCTCCAAGACGGCTAAACACACTTTCAATTTTAACTCCACAAAAGTCGAAAACGAAGACCCAACCAAGTAAGAAAACGGAGGAAAAGTGAAGGACGTGAGTATCTTTGGTACTGTGGGTTCTTCGGAACGTTCCGACGTATAGATTCCCGGACGGAAACCCGATTTCTTTTTGGTGACCGAGCGCCGTAGCGCCTCTCGGGTGCCCCTTCATTTCCGGTGGCCTTCTTTTGTGGCAGCCCGGGCGGGGAAGGTCCACCGCTCGAGCCTACCCAAAGTTCGATCCGCCCCGCGAGGGAACGTCTTCTCGCGTTGCCCCTTTCGCCCACGCACAATTGAAAGTGCCACAAGGGGCTGCCGCTGCGGTCGGGGGTGATGGAGCGACGCGCAAGTCTCGCGGTTATTGATAGACACGCTTTTTTTTTTCAACAAAAACTGACGGCAAAATAGTGCGTTCAAAATATTTGAGATGGATTTTAAGTTTTTCGGATGGAATCCATTTCCGGTGTGAAATCTGAGGATAATCGTCTATGTAAACTGCAAAATAATATATATATATATATATATATATATATATATATATATATATATATATATATATATATATATATATATATATATATATTGGAATCTCATATAGCGGTCAGGCTCTTTCAATCGACCGCGAAATTCGGTTTTTAAACCTATCGCTCTACGGTTTTGTACAGCGTTGTCCACAGGTGGTGCATTTTGTCTCAATGAATTTCGCAAAGAGTGAACTTACCTGAGAAAAAAGTAAAAAAGAAAAAGGATTAATTCCTATGGAAACGAAGCGAAGCCACCGATCTTTATTCAATAGGGCGTCCAATTGTTAGAAGACCTGTGGCTTCGCTGCTTTTGCATGGGAGGTAAGCCTTTTCTTTTTTTTTTTTACTTTTTCCTCAGGTAAGTTTACTCTTCGCAAATTTTATACAAAAAATGCACTACCTGTGGGCGACGCTGCACGAAATCGTAGCCCGATAGGTTAAGAAACCGAATTTCGCGGTTTCTTAAACTCAATTATAATACAGATATAAATAACCTTAATTATAATACAGAAACGAACTGGTAACGCTCGAGACTAACTGTAATTCAACACGACATCTCTGATAAATTATTGCGAACCTCAATTTCAAAATGGTGATAATAGTTTTTCTTCTTTGTGGTGAATAGATTCCGAAAGCGGCATCCTCTTGAACTCTCAAAAGTTCCTACATCTGTACAGCCCCATAATGCACTCGTAACAATAACTATTTGTCACTTATTACTCGGCTTAGCGTTGGGTGAGCGTTTATTACGTTCGAGTGGTCATTCAATGCTGAGCGTCAAAAAGGCGACCACCCTTTCGTCTCTAGATTTGCATTACAATTGGAGGGGGGAGAAAGGAAAGCAAAAGGCAAACAAGGGTTGGATGCCTAGGTGGGACGTGTTATCATTAAGGATAGATAAAACTGGAACCCGAATTCAGACGGAATATAAACGAGCCCTGCAAATTAGAAGCATTGCGGGTGCAAGTGTTGCGGCAGCCGGCATGAACAACATGGTGGCATTATCGTGGACCGAATGTTTTACGTCCTTCCATGGATGGAGTTTAGAAAAACTCACTAAAAGGCCTTGCAGACATTTCAATAAAATGCACTCAGGATCTGTCTAAAAATGCCATCTTCACAAAAAAAATATCATCTCCACGCTGAGGCTGCTGATTTGCCGCAAACAAGACAACAACGGGCGCAGAAAAGAGCACGTATGTAGTAAAACTTCTCGGTGTGTCATTACATGAGATGTTCAAGGACGCCCTCCTTCCAGGCCATCATTCCCCCGTTGTAGGGCCATAAAGTTCTTCGTCGATCTCATTCGTTGCTTGAAAAATGTTCCTCCACTTTTACTTCCGAACCAGCAGGATGCTCGCTGTATGCCTGTCTTTTCAGTCGCCTTGCAGCCGCTTGCCTGGTACTACTAAGCGAACTATTAAGATTCCGATTTTCGTAAAATCAAATATAATTGTAATAATAATCGTTACTACTATCGACTGGGATGAATGACCATCGCTTACCCCCCCCCCCCCCCACAACATTGCTGCAGACATCTCTTTCCCTAGGTCATGTTGCGGATGTTGTGGCACCTTACGTACATTTCCAATGGCCCCAAAATCGTCTTGGAAATTTAACTTACTTAGACACATGATGCAATCATATATATATATATATATATATATATCTGTGTTGGTTGTGTCGGGGTAATAGCTGAGTTGAACATTGAAAACCGTGGAACGTTTTTTGCACGATAGTGGTATAATAATGGCGTATATATATATATATATATATATATATATATATATATATATATATTATATATATTATATATATATATATATATATATATCCGCCCTTATTATACCACTATCGTGCAAAAAACGTTCCACGGTTTTCAATGTTCAACTCAGCTATTACCCCGACACAACCAACACAGACTTTGGGCCACGCGGCTTGCGCTCACCGATGCATTAGGTCAGTCTTAGTGGGAATATCTGGATCTCTTATCAAACTCAAAGGGGCCTGACAATGTCCTAAATGCGTTCCCCAGCTTGCACGCAGCATGGCAAACCCCAAGGAGCTACAATGAACTTTCACTTAGTTCCATCGCACGTCGATGAACACGCGTGAACAAAGGAACGGGCGCCCGAGCCATTGGCGCGCACGGCCTTGGATAGCAAATAATAGAGCCATATATCTTTAAAGAAATGCATGAACCTTTCTTTATAATAAGACGTAATATTGTCACCAACACCCTGAAGCGACCTCTAGATCGCTGCCACCCGTCATTCAAAAAACAGACTCTTGAGAGTCGAGACAGCGGAAGACCATTACATCAGTTACCAGCCAATTTTGCAAACACTTTTATTCTTCATTCTTAAGTGCCATAATTCCTGAAGCGCCCGAAGGAATTATATTATGGTTGTACCAGGCACGTAGCCAGGATTTTGTTTGGGGGGGGGGGGGGGGGGGCCCGCCCATGACAAAATGCTGTGTGGGGGGAGGGGGAGAGGAGGTCCCAGCAAAATAGAGGATTTCGAGGGGGGCCCGGGCCCCATGGGCCGCCGCCTGGCTACGTGCCTGGGTTGTACTATTGTTTATATAAGACGTCGACGTCGTTTGAGAACCTTGTCCCATGAGGTGATGCGTTGCACTCTCGTTTGAATTTAGAAATTAAAGACTAGCGAACCGTTTTGCTTATGCTACATATTCATTCTCCCTGAGTGACGTCTGTAAAGGTTTTTTTTTTTTTAGAACAAATATCAATTAACACCAGAGTGCGCGTTAACTAAGAAAAAATAGATATCGCCACGGATTTCGGCGGTGCGACTTGGCAGTATATATATAAATAGATTTTAATAGGGATTACACTGTCGTTGTGACCGTACTTGCTGTTGACAGAAAGAGTAGTTTAAGTCAGACTTTGATCTAAGTCATTCATCCAAACCGTAACGGTCAGCTCCCACACAGCAATGACGAAACCTAAGAATGGGCAAACATAAAACAAGGTAGTTCTGTCTTTCAATGTTTTTTGGAAGCCGTTTAGAATAGGCGGGATGCATGAAAAACTCAAAGAGCCCGGTTTCTCTGCAAGGCAACGTCTGGTGCATCGAAATTCCATAAGCCATTTCCTTCTAATACCACGCCTAGAAATTTAGCTCTGCTTTGAATTGTTAACAATTTCACGTTTTTATCGAGCATAGCATTACACAACTTGCATATCAAATTCGGCGTATCTGAGCTTGAAATTTTCAAAATGATGCGATTTTAAACCGAGTTTAAAAGCCAGTCGGATGTTAGGTACAGCCCACTCGGCGGAGCAGACGACGCGCGGGGTAAGAGGACGAGGTCATTTCTTCTCTCTCCGCTCTTCCTATTGGAACGGTCTATAGGCACTGAAAATATCTAGCTCCTCAAGGGTGTGAAACGTATGTTTCAGACACTAACACTTGTGACTATTACATTTCAGCACCCTTATTTTTATTAAGGCATCCTTTTAACACTGAAGCAGGACGCAGAACGAAACCTTGCTTTTCGTTTTCTACAATTTTGGGAGCCCAGTTCTAGTTACACGTTCCTCCGGTTTAAAACAAATGCCCGTTTCTGTTGCGCCTCTGAGGATGTAACAAATCGTAACAAATACTTGCCTCCCCGCATTTTTCACTAATCAGTTTACGTTCGGAGGCACCGAACTTTTAACGATCTCTATGGCACCTCAATGAATCGGGAGGCTTTATAAGTTTATGATCGATGGCCGCCATTCAACCCTATCTTTTTCGTGAATCACCTCGTCGTCTGGATGAACTGCCGAGGCATATGTTTACGAAAAGTGTTTATATGCTGAAATCATCTCAGTGCTGCCAATGAGTGAGTACAGATGACCCGAGCAATCACCAAGGCACGGGGCGTCTAGCCGTTGTGTTTTGGCAGTTTGATAATATTATTCAATGTAGGCATTACCGTAGCGACGGGCGTTGTCTCAAACAAAATAGAAAGAAAGAAACATTAATTCCATCGCGCACTTGGTGAGACTGTTTAGTACCAATTAGGGTAAGTGTTTCTTTGACCCTTTGCAAAGCCCGTTGATCCTCCTTGCGCATGGTTACTCGTGTTGAGTCCCCGAAATGTCTTAGTGCGCCGGGTGTTTATGAAACCTCAATTTATTATTTTATGTTTCGTATGCCAGTGAAAAAATAATCTATCCGGAGCTTACTTTTCGTTTTTTTTTTTTATACTCGTACCCTCGTATTATATAAATATTGTGGCTAAAAAACAAACTGTCGGTGTTTTTCTTGTTTTTTTTTTGCGTGTGTAGGAGAGCCAGGCTTGCTTATCTACACTCTGACATGCCTGCAAGTGTATCTTTTCTGCAGACTCCGGATAGATGGATGGATGGATGAATGGTAACTATACCCGTTTTGTGCTGCAGACTCCGGATAGGATGGATGGATGGATGAATGGTAACTCTACCCTTCAAAAAGGGTGGTGACTTGCGCCACCTCGCCGAATAGTGGTTTTAGGTCAACATTGAATCTTGACTATGTCAATTTAATCTAATTTAATCCATCCGCCCCTTTGATTTTCGCCACCATTCCTCTAATCTTCACCGTTCTCCTCGAATCTCAGGGCCCTGAGGTAGTCAGCCTCCCCGATGTCCTTGGGTGGCAGAGCCCCCCCCCCCCCCCCCCCGTTCCATAATGGCATGCTCTGGCGTTTCGACACCCTCTCCACATGCCATGCATGTTGTAGCCCCCTCTTGAAATTTCACCCTGTATGTCTTGGTTCTCAAAACCCCCGTCCCAGCCTCAAACAATAACGCCCTACTTCTATAAATATCGAATATTCCTTCCTTGCTAACATCAGTTTTCCTTGCCCTGCACATTTCCGAAGCTGGACTCTGCATTCCTTTCTCCCACATTCATTTCTACCCCTCCCCTACAATACGCTTCACTCTTCCTGTCCGCCCATCTTTCTAGGTGTTACACCAGTACCTTGACGCAAGTCGCCGGGTTCGTTTTCTCCATCTTGTGTCTATGCTGCTCATATATTTACCTAAATATTCGGCCTCCCCATCTCTCCTTATCTATTTCCCGCAGCCTTTCCTCAAATTCCAGTTTGCTATTTCACTCCCTTGCCTCGAACGATGAGCAACCCATTTCTCTCTGTACACCTTCATTATGAATTTTAACATGGCTCCTAGTGCCAACCTGCCTACACCACGATGTTTGACCTCCGGTCTTGACTGCACCTCCGGCGTCATGCACAAGGCAGCATTTCTAGATGTTAAACCAGACACCAGAACCCCCTTCCAGATACCCCTCACTACCTTGTATCTGTTGAAATGCCATAATGCTCGTTTATTTATTAATGATACATTCCTCTTGCCTTTAGTTGTAAACTACTTTTTCAGGTTTTTGAAGGTTATGTGTACACTCGTTTAACCACACTCCCAAATACTTAATTGCTCTACTCTCGGTACTTTAAGTCGTTATATACATAATAGGTTTTCTTGCGTGTTGTTAAAAAGCATAATTCCTGACTTCTTTGCACTAAATTAGCCTACCAGCACGCCACGTTCTTGTCCGCACATTGTCATCAGTTCCTTCATATCCCTACTCTTGTCTGCCATCAAAACGATATCATTGGCATACATAAATCCCGGAATCACCTGTTTAACTCTTTTACCCTGCCTAAAGTAGGAAAGATCAAACCCAACGCCGCTCTTCTCTAGCATGCGTTCTAATATATGCTAATATGCCAAAAACAGTAGTGGTGACAACATGTACCCCTGTTTAAAACCCCTGTCTACAGCCATCGGCGTTATCTGTTCGCCTTGCCATGTTATTGTCACCTGCTTATCCCTGTAGATGTCTCTTAACAAATTGATCACCTCCATTTCCAGCTTTGCTTCTCCTAAAATACTGCACAAATTATTCTACCCTACATTGTCATAAGCTCTCTTGATATCTACGAACACAATACAGATTGGTGGACTTTCCTTTTATGCAATTGCGATGCAGTGATTTAAAGAGAATATATTATCTTCGAACCTTCCCAGCTTTCTAAGTCCGTTTTGTAGTCCGCCTAGTATTTGTTCATTTTCAACCAATCGTGTGTCCTATACTTCAGTACCTGCATTGCTAACCTGTATATGACCGACGTTACCGTTATTGGGCGATAAGACGCAAAATCACTTTTCTGTCTTTACCTTTGTATATAAGACGCATTATGCTTAGCCTCCAACCTCTTGGAACTCTCTTGTCCTTAAAAATCTTGTCAATTGCCTCTCGGATTTTTATCATGGACTGTTGACCCAACAGTTTTACTAGTTCAATTGGGATACCATCTGGGCCTGTTGACGTGCCCCCGGGGACTTTCTGCAATGCTTTTTTTCCATTCTCCCCAGTGATTTGATGGCATTTTTTGTTTTTCCCTTGGCTTACAGAAATTGTCCACTGCGGGGATCTGCTTTCCAGTCTTTCTTTCTATGACCATAACTATGGGCTCAATTGCTTCTTTGCCTTCCGATTTATTTCCTTCCGATGTAATAAAAAAGTGTCGCTTATTTATTGGTTTCTTGCCTAGTGAATTTAGACGGTTTCAAAATTTCTTCGTTGCTTTACTATCCTTCTCGTTTACTTTTGCCAACCACTCCGATCCTGTTCTTTTAATTTTTTCGTTTATCATGACTGATGCCTCCCTTCCAATTCTTAAAAAAGATTTCCCACCTTGTTTCTGTCTTCCGGTGAGTAACCCTTTCCCTTTGCCTGTCTATGCTCCCTTGACGCATTCTGACGTTGTGTTCTCAACACTCTTACCTCGTTGTCCCAGCAAATATTTGGTCTAAATTTTCGTTTACCACCTCGCTTACATTTAACCTTACCTAATTTATCCTTGAGTTATCGGTCTAGATTTTCATAAGTCCATTCTCCATCAGGATGTTTCAATATGGCCAACTATATGTTTGTAGCCGCCTTTTACAGTTGTTTCTCCGTGTAAGACGTTTTGCGCTCCTCCTTGTCTTCGACTAGCTCCCGTACTGTCTTGTCAAATCTGATCCTAATGCGTTTATGGTCACTACCGAGGCTCTTCTTTCCATTATCATCAATTTTCATATTTTAGCTTTGTGTATAGTCTCTGTGACATAAGACAGATATCTAATGTGGACTGTTGGTTACCTGACTACCATGTAATGTCTCCTTCGCATTTTTCTCCGTTGTTAATCACCCCTAAGTCATGCTCCTCGCAAGCATTTATTAACATGTTTCCTGTCATGTCCGTGTCATCTATCCAGATCCTTCGAATTAGCGTTCATGTCTCCTAATGTCAAAACCTCATGGTTATCCGCCAGCTCTCCAATTTCTCGTGATATAAAGTCCAGCATTTGTCTGTTGTAATACTTAGCATTACCTCCCGTTCATAGGTAAACAAATCCCATGATGACTCGTTCTTCCGCTATCTTGCTTCTGAGCCAAAAATGCTCAGTGCACTTATCACTTATTCTCTCCCAATTAATTGGTTCGATTTTCTCACTAGGGCTCCAAATCAACCACCTTTTTTTTTGTCCTTCATTTCTATTAGACCCCTCCCACACATAGTGGGTTAATTGGGGGTCGCTGCGAATCTCTAAGATGTGTTTCTACAAATCCAAACAAATGAATGTTTTCCTGCTCTAATTGTTGTTTAGTTCCCCCCCCCCTCTCCTTTCTATACTATTTCTGCCGCCCTGCATATTTATATAGTTTATATTGATTTCCCCTTGGATTTTTGTTTTCTAGTTCTACATCTTCGCTTCATCCCATCTATGCTTTGTACCTTAAAGTCCTCCGTGGATAAAAAGACAAGCAAAACAACCTGCATCTAATTCTTTGACACATCATCCTTCCGGTGAGCTCACGGTAGTGAATACGGCCTCGATGAGTGAATCACTGCCATCTAAGGAGCGAGTGAAGAATCACTAGGCGCAAAAATTAAAGGAGGTGCAAAAATACAAACTTAAACATACACAAAAAAATAAATAATAACAAAACAAAAATTGGAAATGTTTCTTAGTTGGTAGTTCCTAGTTTTTTTTTGTTTTTTTTTTGTGAAATATTTTGTTGTGTTTAAATTTAAGTGGGTACAGGTCGTGAGCCTATCTCTTGGCTTAATCAACGTTTAGCTGCGTTCGAATCTTTGCGTTTGTCCGTGTCTTTTTTCCCGTTGCTCCATGGTTACTATGTCGGCATTTAATGCATGGGATGATACAATTTCCTAAACTTCAGCTGCCCTCAAAGGCACAAAATAAAATAAATATTTTGATTGGCACTGTGGCACATAATTTGGATTTTTCAATCTGGAATTTCCAATAGCTTTTGCAGGTTTTTGGACGTCAATGAGGGTTGTGTGCCAACACACTTAAGAAGAAAAAAAAAAGTTTTATCCGCTTGAAATTGGCGAAGAAAGAACACAGCCAAGAAACTTGACACTGCTCACTTGTAAACCGCTTACACGCGCTCGACATCTCTTGTGACACCAAACTCTTAAAAAAAAAGAGATAACTTCGAACCAATAAATGTGTGTGATGAGAAAGCCTCCAACAGCGAAGACGTGCATAAACACCTAAAAGTGATCAGAAGCCTTTTTATATGGTGTTTATACCTCCAGAGCGGAGTAGTTCGACCTTTCTTTCATGTGTCCTTATTTCTTCTAATTTTACTGTTAGGTGAAAAGAACACCAAGCTTATGGACGTTTATTTCTTATCTTTTACTTTATTCCATCATGAGAAATTTTTTTTTCCACTTCTGTGCCTCGCACCTTCAGATCAAAACAAAACATCTTGTCACATTCCATGGGCACCCACACGATCAAAGACCGCCAAACTTAGAGAACGGCGTTGGCGGGTTTTACCGGGCTCTTCTTTTTATTCTGCGCCCGCCATTCGCCGCACTTTGAAGTCCTTTATTCTAGCAAAATGTTCTGTATTTATGTTTTTGTTAAAGTTTAGCAGAAAGAGGTTCAGTGTGCGTGGAGACTGTGCAAGGTGCTGCATATTTATTCGCCTCTTCATGCCGTGACAAAAACTGCAATTTTGTGAGGTTCATATTTTTCTTTTTTTTTTTTTACGGGTGGCTATTTCTCGTGAAGCACGGACTACTAAGCAGTTCTTCGTAGAACTACAACAAAGATGTGTTCACGTGTAGAAGTTTCTAGCGCAGTATGAAGGGGGAGCTATCCGACGAGATCGAAAGCAGACATGATATGAATAATGGGCCACTCGGTTAGAGCGAACAAGACATCGGTACTTCTGCTTAAGTTAAAGCGTCCTTTTGATGAATGCCGTACTTTTCCAACTAAGCAGGCACCACAGATGAACACATTCCACTGAGATAAAATGCTAATGCTGGCGTTTCAGTTCTAAAACAGGCTAGCGATCTTTTTTCGCGTTATAGCAGGGTTACACTCTTGATGTCACACGCTGCCAGTAATGTGATACTATTTATATCTGGTTACTTTGAAACAAAATGAGTAGCGCGTAACGCTTTCAAAACAGGGAAGAGTGACTAGTTCTTGGTGAATTTTATACCAAGCAACGAGCAACGGTATTGAGTTTAATTTATATAACAGCTTTGTGTTCACCCCAATTCGTGTTGTATTTGTGTCACACTCCGGAAGCTCCAAAACGGTAAACGACACCGTTATTCGTAACCTTTCTTCAAAAAAGTACAAATAACATGCGACATTCAACCTGAAATGGCGAGTTTCATTATTCATAATTTTTTCATAATCACAATCAAAATCTACCAACAAATATTCGTCGCCTCAACAACTTTTTTAACTGATTGTTTTATTGGAATTTCACATATATATATATATATATATATATATATATATATATATATATATATATATATATATATATATATATATATATATATATATATATATTGTTACTTGGAAGAAGAAAAGGAGGGCGTGCGACAGCTCGTGCTGAGCCCGGCAGTTCCAAATAAAAAGCTGACCGCCCGACACTGACTTCTAGCTGGACTACTCCATCAACGGTAACACCGTAACATTTTGGTGGAGGTGCGTCCCCTGCGCCTCTTCGCTCACCAACCACAACGCTTCTCCGAAGTTTGAAGCAGCTTGCCCCAACAATGTCTCGAGGTGAGGCGTCAGGCACTCAAAATCTCCGTGCTGGATCCGCCCCGCAACAGTTAAGGCACTCCGTTCATTCCTTGGACTCTGTTCATATTTCCGACGATTTATTCGCGGATTTGCTGCCATTTCCGCTCCTTTAAACTCTCTCCTCAAAAAGGATCGACCGTTCGTATGGTCTCAAGATCAAGAGAATGCATTCGCAACCCTGAAGACTGCATTGACCACCAAGCCAGTCTTGTCACATTTTCACCCTGCTCTTGATATCGAACTTCACACCGATGCGAGCGGGCATGGACTTGATGCTGTACTGATACAGACGCAAGACGCTCGCGAACATGTTGTTGCATATGCAAGCCGAACTTTGTCCAACGCAGAGATGAATTACACCATCACTGAAAAAGAATGCCTTGCCGTAATTTGGGCAGTCAGCAAGTTTAGACCTTATATATTCGGGCGTCCGTTTAAAGTGGTTACTGATCACCACGCTCTGTGCTGGTTATCAAACTTGAAAGATCCTTCTGGACGTCTGGGACGATGGGCACTGAAACTCCAAGAGTACGACGTCTCTATATTTTATAAGTCTGGGAAACAACACGACGCGCCTGACTGCTTATCTCGGAGTCCCATCCCACCCTCCCCAGAAACTCCCTCTTCTGCTGTTGCCGCAATTGCTTTGACCTCTAGTTTGGATTTTGCTCTGGAACAAAGGAGAGACCCACACTTAGAACAGATGTTCAACTGTCTGAACAAAACCCACCTCACCCTCCACGAACAACGGCTTGTTGGCCCCTACACAATGCAGAATGACGTACTGTACCGTCGCAACTATGACCCACATGGTCCTACCCTGCTCTTTGTCGTTCCAAGACATCTCCGATCTGATATCTTAGGTGCTCTACATGATGACCCCACAGCTGGGCACCTGGGCTTTATTAAAACTTACATGCGTGTGCGCAATACCTTCTACTGGTACGGCATGTACCGCGACATCTCCAAGTACGTAGCATCATGCGTCCAATGTCAGCGACGAAAAAGGCCAACGACCGCACCAGCTGGACTTCTCCATCCTCTCGATCCACCTCACTACCCATTTGAACGCATCGGTGTCGACCTGTTGGGTCCCCTCCCTCTTACACACAACGGTAACCGCTGGGTCATTGTTGCCATGGACCATCTGTCACGTTATGCGGAGACCGCTGCCTTACAGTCCGCAAACTCAGACGAAGTCGCCACATTTCTCTTGCACAATATCATTCTGCGACACGGCCCCCCTCGTCACATACTGAGCGATCGAGGAACAGTCTTTCTCTCCCAGGTGATACAAAAACTATTACATCTCTGTGGAACCATTCATAGACCCACAACAGCATATCATCCACAAACAAATGGCTTGGTGGAACGTTTTAATCGCACCATTGCCGATATGATTTCCATGTATGTCCAGTCTGACCAACGCCAATGGGATGCTGTTCTTCCGTTCGTTACTTACGCATACAACACTGCTGTTCAAGACACCCACGGCTATTCTCCATTTTATCTTCTCCATAATCGCCCTCCCACCACATTCTTGGACACGCTCCTACCTTACCGTCAAAATGACGAACTTCCCGACACTGTAGCACATCTCGTGTGTCGTGCTGAAGAAGCGCGCCAACTTGCCCGGCTACGCACACGTACATCCCAGCAACGCCAATGCCGACGGTATAACAAGTCTCACCGCCCCGTTTCTTATGAAATAGGTGACCTTGTTTTACTCTGGACACCTCAACGACACCAGGGCTTGGCTACCAAGTTCCTCCACCGCTACGTCGGCCCGTACGTAGTCGTGCGCAAACTATCCGACCTTTCATACCACGTGCAGCATCAGCAAGACACTACTGACCGACGCCGAGCAACCTCCGATGTAGTCCACGTCGCCCGCATGAAGCCCTACACCACCCGACCCACCGCCCTCATTACAAAAACAAAAAAATAGCATTCTTTGTTAATTGCGGTCGGGACGACCGCGAAAAAAAAGGGGGGGGGGGGGGTAATGTTACTTGGAAGAAGAAAAGGAGGGCGTGCGACAGCTCGTGCTGAGCCCGGCAGTTCCAAATAAAAAGCTGACCGCCCGACACTGACTTCTAGCTGGACTACTCCATCAACGGTAACACCGTAACAATATATATATATATATATATATATATATTATATATATATATATATATATATATATATATATATATATATATATATATATATATATATATATATATATTTGCCCTTTAAGGAGATGGTCGTCCAAAGTTGCCAAAAAAATGATCTGCAGATACCTTTCGAGCCTGGTAGAGCCACTAAATGAGCTGCGCTTAGGGTATCGGCACTCCGTTCCCCAACATTGTTGTGGGCGTCGCCATATTGGGGCTTGTGCAGAGCAGACGCAACTGCAGATCGTCATGATTCAAAAGTGTGACTTCCTCAGCATTCGAATCGGTGTTAGGAAGCTCATGTAATATTGCTTTTCTCTGTCGTGGACTGTTTAAACATTTGTGGAGGACGGAAAAGCGTTTCCTGTGATTTCAGATAAAGCTTCAGATAACTGGCAACCCTGATTTTAAGCCACAATATGGCCAAGTGTCGTTACTCTGAAGCGTATCTTATTTAGTGACACTAGAGCCTGGTAGGCTCTTCGTCAGTCCAAACAAGATCACTTCGTTTTCCTTTTCTTTCGATGAAAGAAAAAACGGCCGCAAAGAAGAAGTAATTGGAAAAATGCTTACCGTTTAGCGGGTATTTACTCAACTAAATTCTCGCTTAAAAGCTTAATATATCCCGATAAAAAAGCAGTAAATAATATTGAAGAAATTAAATATAATATTATTAACGCCATTATTGTCACAAAACCAGTTTTTGGGACATGTGGTTGGACCTAAGCCAACTATACCTGGTGTCATGTGAAGCCAATGAGAGGCCTAATGAAAAGCGTTTGCTCGTGTCACAATAAAAGATGAAGCGAGAAAAAAAAAACGCAACAGTGCGGAACGATTAGAAGATCTCCATTAAATGTCCATAAAACAAAACGGCAATGACCCTTTCGAACTGTGAAGGCCCTTCGGTTCTAAAGTATTACATTTATAAATAAATTCAGATTCTTTATTTTTTCGATCTCTTGTGGTTCGAAAGCCCCCCTGAAGTATAATGAAATTAAAATCAGAAAGTCCGTTATGTCCCGCGGAGTTTAAGTGACGAGAAACTGGTCCGGCAACGTGTTTACGTATGTGACTTTTATGTAGATTTTTGCGTTTTCTTATGCTTGTTTTAGTTTCTCCTATGTATTGAATTTGGCATTTTTTACATTGAATTAAATAAATTACATTTTCCGAATTACAGTCAAAAGTACCATTTATTTTCCAATTAAAGTTATTTACTGTGCTACAAATAGAGTTAGCTATAATTATATCAATACATAAACTGCATTGGTTATTATTGCATTCTATGCAACCAAGAGGGACCAGGCTACGTCCGATGGAGTTTCGGGACTGTCTAAAAAAATCCAATAAATTACGTGGTCTCCTAAACGCTATACCAGGCAGTCAAGGGATAACAGCCTTTAAAGCACTGTCCATGTGTAAAATATTCATGTGTCGTCTAAGAATATTGTTTATGTTTGGAAGTTTTGACTGGTAAGGTAAGATTAGTCGTAATTCTTAGTTATTTCTTTTCGGTCGCTCTACTAAACACGCGTTCCGAGAGATCGCTCGACGTTTTGATATTGAATTATTTATTAACGGTGAGGGGTATCCACTGTTAATGAAATCCTCTCCTAGTGCTCTAGCTTTTATATCAAAATCCTTATCTTCTGAACATAAGCGTCTTAATTGTAGCATTTGGCTGTATGGTACACCTTTTTTGTTTTCTATTGGATGACAGCTTTTATAATGTAGCAATTGACGTCTATCTGTAGGTTTTCGATATAAAGTTGTTTTTAAACCATTTTCAGTAAGTCTTATCTTAATATCTAGAAACTCTATTTCTGTATCGGAGTATTTATATGTAAATTTAATTTATGAATTAAAATTGTTTGCAAAATTAATAAATTCAAAGAGTTTATCTTCCCCATTATTCCAAATTATAAATATGTCGTCGAGGAAACGTTTATAAAAAAGGGGTTTATGCAGAAAGGAGTTAAGTAGCCGCTGCTCTAAAGACATCATATATGTATTTGTATAGGAGGGAGAGAAACGTGATCCCATTGCTGCGCCATGTATTTGTAAATAGTGCTCATTCATAAATGTGAAGTTATTAAGCTCTAAAGCTCAGTGCATAAAAATATTTAAGACGCTTTTACTAACAGTGAGGTCGTTTTCGTTAACAATATTCGGAACTGCTTGAATACCTTCATCATGCGGTATATTAGTGTAAAGAAACACTACGTCCATTGTCACCAACAACGTACTATTAGCCCTAAAATCTATTTGGATTTTTATTTTAATTAAACTACCTAGTAGAAAATATAAAATAGTGAAAAATATTTCTAGGTATCTCATTCAAGAAAATCCGAGACCAGGACAATTCTATATGTTAATGAAAGTACACAAGCAAAATCACCCAGGTAGACCATTTATTTCTGGAATAGGCACAAATACAGAGAACATTTCAGACTTTATTGACGAACAAATTAAAAGTACTGCAGCCGGCGCCCCGTCCTACGTAAAATACTCCCCTCATTTTCTCAATTTGATTAATGACATCCAAATAGATTTTAGGGCTAATGGTACGTTGCTGGTGACAATGGACGTAGTGTCTCTTTACACTAATATACCGCATGATGAAGGTATTCAAGCAGTTCTGAATATTGTTAACGAAAACGACGTCACTGTTAGTAAAAGCGTCTTAAATATTTTTATGCGCTTAGCTTTAGAGCTTAATAACTTCACAATTATGAAGGAGCACTATTTACAAATACATGGCGCTGCAATGGGATCACGTTTCTCTCCCTCCTATGCAAATATATACACGATGTCTTTAGAGAAGCGGCTACTTAACTCCTTTCCGCATAAACCCCTTTTTTATAAACGTTTTCTCGACGACATATTTATAATTTGGAATAATAGGGAAGGTAAACTCTTTGAATTTATTAATTTTGCAAACAATTTTAATCCGCTATATAAATTTACATATAAATACTCCGATAGAGAAATATAGTTTCTAGATATTAAGATAAGACTTACTGAAAATGGTTTGAAAACAACGTTATATCGAAAACCTACAGATAGACGTCAATTTCTACATTATAAAAGCTGTCATCGAATACAAAACAAAAAAGGTATACCATAGAGCCAAATGCTACGATTAAGACGCGTATGTTCAGAAGATAAGGATTTTGATATAAAAGCTAGAGCACTAGGAGAGGTTTCATTAACCGTGGATACCCCTTACCGTTAATAGATAATTCAATATCAAAAATTCGAGCAATCTCTCGGAACGCGTGTTCAGTAGAGCGACCGAAAAGAAATAACCATGCATTACGACTAATCTTACCTTACCAGTCAAAACTTCCAAACATAACAATATTCTTAGACGACACATGGATATTTTACACATGGACACTGCTTTAAAGGCAGTTATCTCTCGACCACCTGGTACAGCGTTTAGGAGGCCACGTAATTTATTGGATTTTTTTAGACAGTCCCGAAACTCCATCGGACGTAGCCTGGTCCCTCTTGGTTGCATAAAATGCAATAATAACCAATGCAGTTTATGTATTGATATAATTATAGCTAACTCTATTCGTAGCACAGCCAATAATTTTAATTGGAAAATAAATGGTACGTTTGACTGTAATTCGCCTTTCAACTGAATCACGTGTGGGTGTGCACGCTTCACGACGTGAAAACACGGGATCGTCTCACTTCTCTCGGGGAACTGACTGTGAAGGAGAGGAGATGCGTCATCGTCGACCCTAATGTGACTGAGGCATCGCTTCGGGTGCACTGGCTACCAACCTACGTGAACGACGAAGAGGTGAGCGCCGTTTTCCGATCCTTCGGCAGGATCAAAGACATTCAACGAGAGATGTGGCGGGCGCCGGGTGGCGAGTACGAGATTGAAACTTCTACCAGATTGTTACTCTCTTGCTTCGCGACGAGCTGACCAGGGATGAGCTGCCACACCAGGCGACAGTTTCCGGCTACCCGGTCCTTGTGTCAGTGGCTGGCCGGCCGCCTCTTTGCCTGCGCTGCAGGCAGGTGGGCCAAATGGGACGACAATGCAAGGCTCCTTGGTGTAGGCTGTGCCGGGAAGTCGGACACACAGAGGACGACTGTGCTCCAACCTACGCAACCAGGGCAAGAGGGCGGGTGACCACCCCGGCAAACATCCAACTAATGGACCACGATGAGACGGAGGAGACCAACGAGCAAAACCCGACGGCGGTGACGGCGGCGACAGCGGCTGAGCCGACAGTGGCCGCAGAGGCGGTGGTGGGTCCCGGGGCCGTGGCCGAGACGTCGGAGCCACAAGTTCGTGACAAATCGGAGGCTGGTGAACAAGGGAAACCCGACACACCGAAAGCCGATACTTCGGAGGACACGGCCACTCCGACGCAGTCAGCAACGGAGGCGACCGCTTCGCCAGCGGTGGCAGCTGCTCCGGTGGTTAGCTCCAAGCTTGGTCCTACACCAAAAACCTGTTCCAAGGAAACGAGGGTGCCGATCAGGCAGAGTTCCAGGCAACAAAGGACCAAGGACGAATAGGCCCTCGAGCATCGGCTCCCTCTCGTACTCGCTTTCTCCATACTGCCGTGCCGTCGATGGGGATTAGGGAAGACCGGTCCTGGTTCGCTTGGTGAGCGTCATGTCTTGGTCTCCGTCCAGCAATTTGTTTTTACTTTGGTCTTTATTTGCTTGCAGCTTTTGTTGCTTTATTTCTTAGTCTGCGATGTTCTTGTTTGTCAGAGCCTACCTTTTCACATGTCTGCCAGTCACCTATCGATGTATTTTAAACCCGAATCGAGACAATGTCCTTTTGCCATTATAACATGAACAAAAAAGAGTACCCACTGCCCAACGAAGTAGGGCAGAAATTCAGCGCCCGCTCTACTACTCCCCTTTTTCTGTTTCATTTAAACATTCAATCAGCACGGAACAAGTTTGATGAGTTGAATATTTTTTTAGACGATTTTGGTTTCTCTTTTGATTTCCTTATGTTAACCGAGACGTGGTGCCGTTCTGATGAGACGATGGACCCTTTGGATGGATACACCGTTAATGACTTAAATCGCTGTTTAAAGCGCGGGGGTGGTGTTTGTATTTACGCAAAAACTGCTTTCGAATGTACGGTCATAGATCAGTTGACTACTGTTACAAATGATTTTGAAATTCTGACTTTAGAAAGTTCAAAATCTATATTATCTGTTATGTATCGTCCACCGAATGGTGATATGTACTTGTTTTTGGAATTCATCGAAAAACTCTTTATGTTCATTGGTGAAAACAATGTCGCTTTCTACTTGGGCGGAGATTTTAATATAGATATGATGACGTCATCTCCGCGGCAATTGCAGTTTTTGTCATTGTGTAATTCCTACGGTTTCTTTTGTCCAATATCCCAACCAACTCGGGCAAATCATACGAATGCAACGCTTCTAGACTTGTTTATAACAGATGTTGATGATTCACGCCTAACTGCTGGTGTTATTGGGGCCACAATCAGTGACCACCTGCCAATTTATTTGTTTGCCGATCTAAAAAATATATCAAAAAAGTCCTCGAACATAAATTACACTTTTCACCGAGATATAAGCTTAAGGAGACTCAACTATTTTGAAAAGGAAATACAACTTACAAACTGGAGCGCGGTTCTTTCCTGTGACTCAGCTGACCAGGCATATGATCTCTTTCTTGAAACGTTTACAAATATCTATGACCGGTGCTTTCCCTACAAGAAGTGTCGAGTGCATAAGAAATCACGCAAGCCATGGGTTACTTCGGAGATAATTAGAATGATGAATCGAAAAAATGCGCTCTATGATAAATTTCTGCACACTAGAGATTTGGGCGTCGTCCGCGAATTTAAAATTCAAAGGAACATGGTGACTAGCGCTCTTCGTAAATCAAACCGTACATACCATTACAATATGTTTCAGGGTGAAGCTAGAACGGATGTCATGTGGAAAAAAGTGAACATGTTGGTAAAACCTCACTCTCGTAGTGACTCAATTAAAACGATTACTGTAAACGGGGAATGCATAACTGGCGCCGCGTTGGCTGACAGATTCAATAATCATTTCGTGGACTTAGTTGATAGCGTTCACTCTGTCAATGCTTGTGACCTAGTCGATAAAATTTCGGAGAGTGTTTTTCTTCTGCCTACTGACGACAGTGAATTGATATCAGTATTTAACAATTTTAGAAACAGTAAAAGTAGCGATGTGCATGGCATTCAGATCGGGCCTGTAAAGCGTGTAATTCATTCTATCGTCCCTTGTTTGACCCACATTTATAACCTCGCCCTTCAGGATGGGGTATTTCCTAAAAGAATGCAAGTGGCCAAGGTGTCCGTCCTCCACAAGGCAGGGGATAAGAACACCGTGGGTAATTACAGGCCTGTGTCTGTACTGCCGGTATTCTCTAAACGACTAGAAAAAATTATGCACATGAGACTATATGCTTTCTGTGAAAAACACTCAATTATTACCCCTTGTCAATTCGGTTTCCGAAAGGGGTACTCGACAGAGTTGGCGCTCCTAAAACAGAAAGAAATGATACTTACAAACATCGAAAACAAACTGCTAACATTAGGCATATTTATCGATTTTTCGAAGGCATTCGATCGCCTTAATCATAAAACTTTACTGCAGAAACTGGACCTTTGTGGGATCAGGGGTGTTGCCCTGAACCTAATCGAAAGCTATTTGCAAGACCGTTATCAGTACGTTGAAATTGACGGGGAGCATTCAAACATGCGCCAAATAAAGGCAGGTGCACCGCAAGGGAGTATTCTCGGGCCCATTCTCTTCAATCTTTTTATAAATGACATAGTGAACATAGATAATAGCGTCAACTACATAATATACGCAGATGATACAAGTTTTTTTTTTTTTCTGGAACTAGCATCGACGTCATTATAGGAAGAGCTAATCAATTCTTGCAGAGTCTAAACGTTTGGACCACCGAAAATTCATTAACAATAAATGTTGCAAAAACTAAGGCAATTATTTTCCGCGCAAAAAATACAAGCTGCACCAGCAGCCTGCCGGGAGGGCTCTCTTTTGCCTCACGAGATGTGGAAATTGTAAAAAATGCTAAGGTGCTTGGCGTAACTTTTAATGAACATATGCTGTGGGATGAGATGGTGCAGGACACAACCATAAAGCTCTCAAAGGTTGTAGGCGTTTTATATAAATACCGTAATATCTTACCATCCTCGATAATGCTGCTTATATATCACGCCCTGTTCTGCTCATATTTCGATTATTGTTTTCTGGTTTGGGGTACCACTACGAAAACGAACGTTCAAAGACTTTTTATAATGCAAAAGAGGGCAATACGAATAATATTTAATGTAGCGTATGATCACTCCACGAAATCTTTGTTTAAAAAGCTTGACACGTTAAAAATCACGAATTACTATAGTTACAAGCTTTTGATATCATATAAACGATCATTAAACAACCCTGTTAGCGTTTTTAATTCAGTCTCAGGTTTGGAGTCGCGGGACGCAACATACAGCACTCGTCATTCTCGAAACTGGGCCGCACCGCGCTCCAGAACCAATTATGGTGACCAGAGACTGGCTTTTACTCTTCCAAGAATTTTAAACAACCTTGAAGCAAAGGGAATTTCCGTGGCAAACACAAGCAAAAAGGAAATTCGTGACCAATTTGAGTGATCTATTGAATAGGTGTTGTCATGTTTTGAAGGTGCAGAGGCAGTTGCGTATACATTTTTGAAAGTCAATGTGCATTGTATGTGTGCTCATTTCTAAACTCTCGGAGCAAGCGTGTGCTACCCTGAATTATATTTACCTTGTTTAGCCCTTCGCACTGTATATATTTGACACCACTGTCCTGTGTAAGCACTCGATTACTTGTCTTTATATATGTTACAGTGTTCATTCACTCATATGTTGTGTTTCTTCTGCGAATGTAAAGGGGAGGCGGGGGCTGCGTCAAGTAGCGACATGCTGCTTTTTTTTCCCTGCCTTCCCCTCTCAGATGGAGAGGAAATAAAATTGATTGATTGATTGATTGATTGATTGATTGATTGATTGATTGATTGATTGATTGATTGATTGATTGATTGATTGATTGATTGATATTTGATTCAATGTAAAAAATGCCCAATTCAATACATAGGAGAAACTAAAACAACTATAAGAAAACGCATGAATCTACATAAAAGTCACATACGTAAACACGTTGCCGGACCAGTTTCTCGTCACTTAAACTCCGAGGGACATAACGGACTTTCTGATTTTAATTTCATTATACTTCAGGGGGGCTTTCGAACCACCAGAGATCGAAAAAATAAAGAATCTGAATTTATTTATAAATTTAATAGTTTAGAACCGAAGGGCCTTAACCGTTCGGAAGGGTCATTGCCGTCTTTTTTTATGGACATTTAATTGAGATCTTCTAATCGGTGCCGCACTGTTGCGTTTTTTTTTCTCGCTTCATTCTTTATTGTGACACGAGCAAACGCTTTTCATTGGGCCTCTCATTGGCTTCACATGACACCAGGTATAGTTGGCTTAGGTCCAACCACATGTCCCAAAAACTGGTTTTGTGACAATAATGGCGTTAATAATATTATATTAAATTACTTCAATATTATTTACTGCTTTTTTATTGGGATATATTAAACTTTTAAGCGAGAATTTAGTTGAGTAAATACCCGCTAAACGGTAAGCATTTTTCCAATTACTTCTTCTTCTTTGCGGCTGTTTTTTTCTTTCATTGAAAGAAAAGGAAAACGAAGTGTTCTTGTTTGGACTGACGAAGAGCCTACCAGGCTCGAAACGTATCTGCAGATCATTTTTTTGGCAACTTTGGACGACCATTTCCTTAAAGGGCAAATATTTTGCGAACATATTTCTCTCGAGTGCCTTCTTTTTATCCCAGGTGCTGTTCCTATATATATATATAGATATATTGTTCCACTTATACAACCGGCTTTTCGTAGATAAGAGTAGCAGCCCCAAAGAGCACTGCTTTTTCAGCAAGACTGCAATCCATGAACCACGGCGAAAGCTAGCTGCTGTATGTCTATAGATTTGGCAAATGCGCATCTATCAAAATATGTCAATAACAACGCCGGAACTTTTTAATAATAAGACATGAATTGTAGTCATGTTCCGTTACTCATATGAGCTTCGCGTTGTGAAGAAAACGTGGGTGATGATATAGAAAAGAAGCCTTGCAACACTGGGCACGCCTATGCACCGAGACTCCGATGGAGGGAAGGAGACGAGAGCGCGCGGTGACGTCAGAACGCCGAGCTCTGGTTGGAATGATTAGTGGGTAGACCGAAAGCTAGCTTCCCTCCGCTCCACAGAGAGAGTCAAATGCCGGACGCCGGCGTTCTGGGTTATGACGCGTTCGACTAGCGCAGAGGAGACAAAGGCAGCTAGCTTTAGGTCTCCTCACTAACTCACTAATGATTTTAACCAGAGCTTGGCGCCCTGACGTCACTGCACTCTCTCGTTTCCTTCTCTTCCTCTGTTTCTCAATCCATAGTCATCTGAAGACCCCTGCATAAAATACCACACTCTGAGAATAGGGACATTCAAGGGCTTGAAAACAAGCTTTTTTTAAAGATGTCAGCAACTAGAAACGTTCGCATTAACGACGTTTACATCGATGTACCTATTCTTATCAAAAACGCCGCTTTTTAAAGTATTTTGTTTGCTTAGAAATATTTAAACAAGAAACGACACAGCCAGACCGTACAAAGCGGGACCTTGCCGACTCACGTTGTGCCTCAAGCATTCTTGTCAATAGATCACTCGTTAAATTCCCCAAGCGCCCGGCCCGCACTCGAGGAATCATGGGAACGGTGTTCCTTTAGTTCCCTAGTGATCGGTAATTTCGACCAATTCGATGCTTTCGCACTTTTGAGCGTAATTTAAAGTCACCCTGAACAAGCGTCGTGTAGTGTCAAAAGACCTCTCATATCACTTTTAAAATATCTCGTCAATATCAGCTTTTCTTTTTTTTATATACTGTGCTATGCCATGCGCTTTTCCTCCTGGCTGAGGTGTAGAAATATTTTGCAGTATTATCATTCTCGTACAGCTTCAGCGACGTTGATATTACCTTAGAAACGCAAAAAAAAATGCTATTAAAAGTTCCGCTGATTCTAAGCTTATTCCTGGTTTTAGTTGTGATTTGTCGGCTTGTTAAGCCAATTCCTCCTAAAACAACAATCATCAAAATGATAATATCGTAAGATGTTTCTACAGCTCAGCCAGGTTGAATTATAGATTGCGTGCAAAGAATAAAAACGGCAACATCGACGAGAAGCTTCAAAACTTATAAGGCAGGTCTTTGGACTCTACACGACGCTCGTTCAGGGTGACTCTGGACTACACTCAAGAGTCTGTAAGCGTCGAGTTGGTCGAAATTACCGATCGCTAGTGAAATTCCTCGAGTGCGGGCCTGGACGCTTGGGGATCCAGCAAGTTCTCTATTAATCCTGCGAGGAAGTTTTTTAACTCAAGAAGAGGCGTTTCGTTAAACAAAATTCCCCGCGATATGATGGCGCCTTTGCTTGAATTTATTTGCGCAGCCCACCTTGTGGGTTGAGTTCGAGATTGCAACTTGTGTCTTTTATTTGAACTAGGTTGCCTTCATGTGGGCTTTTCTTAGGGTGGAGACATCCGGCCATTTTGTCCCACACGTTTATTTTTATTTTTTGTTCAGAAGCGCGTGAAAGAGCGTGTACCTGCACGCGTTTGTGGCGCTCGCTGTGCTATGGCGATATTTTGGTTTCAGCGATTTCTTTGTATTTTACCCGTGAGCGCGTGCTGTCGGCATCGGGTACTACAAAGGGCGGCATCACCCTAAACAGGAGGACATTGAGACACCCTAATTTGAACCAACGTTACTGGAGTAAGCTCAGTTTCACAGCTCCCCATTCTCGCCTGCAGAGGCGAGTGGCCCAGGTGGCGGTCACGTGAACTAGCGGCGCTGCAGTCGGATCTTGCTTCCCTGTCTCGCGCGTCGTCTACTACCCCGCGTTGAGAGCTTCCTTTTTTTTTCTTCTTTTCTTCCTTTTTTTACTTCCATGTGTAGAATAGCAAAAAAAGATGATGAGATGAAGTGTAATGCACCACAGAATTCAGAGTCAGCGCATTGTGAGTGATCTTTCTTTCAGTGTTCGAAGTTTATTTTTATGTGCGCCTGTTTCCTTGCGATGTGAAGTGTTAGCATGAACTGCCAAGTCGCCCAAGCTCAAGTATTGCTACTGAAGCTTCGCGGGCTAGACAATCCGGAAGTAAGACTCGACAGCAGCGCTGCTAGTTCTCGTGACCGCCACTGAGCCCACGTCACAGGCGGAGCTGTGAAACTGAGCTTGCTCCAGTAACGTTGATTTGAACGTTAAGCCGGGCTCACACTGCTTATACATCATACAAAAGAAAGTCTGCATATAGATTCGAACGCGAGTCACCGCGAGATCCGTGCTTCGAATGCTCCATGGCAATGGGTTGGCACGCGGCATTCGAACCAGGGATGTTGCGGTGACTCGTGTTTGCATAATGTATGAGCAGTGTGACCGAGGATTTAGGTGCTGCCATGCAATACATTTATTGAAATGTAACATTATTTTAAATGCTACAATGTTAACCTTTGTTTTACATTGAACAATGATTACGCAATTTCTGGGGCTATAAGAACGCAGCTTGCTACTTCCAGACACTAGACCAGGGGTGGCCAGGTTGACCAGGCTTAAGAGCCGCAAACAAAAGCACGAAACTTCCAAGAGTCGCGGGGAGGGGGGGGGGGGGGGCAAACTTTTGTCCAGAGCAATAAAAGAAACATTAACTACTTTCAGTCTATCCGAGACAAAAGCAGTCCAAGTATCCGTAAGGTAGCAGTAGCACAAGACTACCGAACCGCAATCTGTATTTCGATTTAAAACGCGTTCCATTTCTCTTTTTGGGGAAGTGCTCACGTGACCGTTAGGAAGGCAGGGAAGGGAGGGTGGTTTGGGGAGGAAGCCGCGAGCCGCACTTTAACACACGAAGAGCCACATGCGGCTCGCGAGCCGCAGCTTGTCCACCCCTGCACTACACCAATCTCCCCAAGCGTTGGTGCATGCGTGACCTCGCCGCCATAGCGTTAGTTCACAGGGGACAGGCGGCAATGCATGACACGGCTCGTGCCGTCTCATGATCTGTACGAGCAAAGCTTCAGCGAGGTCGTTGCACGTTCAAAACGACTACAGTTCCCTGCATGCATCGCGACTGAGGTGGCGTAGCCAAACTGGCTTGTGAGATCGGACTACTGATATCTCATAAGGCAGTTTCAACGAGCGGGCACATTTTATGTGTGTCGCAGAGAGTCCCCTTGCCGAAAACTATTGCTTTCATAGTTGCTTTAGTTACAGAATCTACCACATCAAATCAATGAATACATTTACAGAGCGCGGCATTTCTTTATTTGAACAAGTAACTCCCCGTGATTTTCCTGCTTTCTTCTCCCAATTAAAATTTCCCATTAGAAAGAAGCTGTTATCCAAAATTTATCAGCTCTGAGGAGAAATGACTGGGCACCTTCCTACGCAGCAAAATTTGATATTCGTTATATGCACTCTCTGAACAAGAGATGAAAATCGACAATGTCCTGTTTAAGCTGTTGCACGGCGTACCAAGGACCTTACTTCCTACGACATGAAACCTGGCTCAAGGTCCAAGGCAATGAACGACGAAGGTGAGTTCATTAACTTCGACAACTCCACATATATGCTGAGGTTTGTATTATTTTAGAAATATTCACATAAAACCGCTTGCCTGCTTTTAATTCAAATCGTGTCTTTATTCCGCGCTTCTCCCTCTTTCTTTGTCTCTCACTTGCCGTGCATTTTGGACACATTTTTATTTTTTATTGTCATTTTTTTATGTTGCGGAGCGTATAGCTGTTGTTATTTATTTTGTTTCTATTGAACCTGCTCTTGTTTTGTAGAATATTTATAGTTACCTTTCTATGTTCCTTTTGACAAGAAGTGGTAGTTTAATTTAGGGTCAAAGAATGTGTCGAGTAGCAGCATAGTATTTTCTCTCAGCTCCCTCCATTTCCAATATGTACGATGTTCAATGTCATTCAATTCAATAGTGAGTTTATTTCATTACATAAGCTTGGGTCAGCACTCTAATTTATGAATCCATTTGCGCCCGGAAGCAATCTGTAAGATTTGTTCCACGAATCACAACGCAACCAAATTTAAACTAAAACAAATTCAATAATAAAAAAAACGATAAGACGTGTACGAAACGCTCGGGTGCTCTTCTCGCCCCTTTGTCATGGCTTTTTTTATTTTTTCTGTTCATGAATAACATATTACGCATAAGTTTAAGTGCTGGGAAATTACAATTTTTTCTTTTGTTCATGTACTGTGTGTAACAACTCTATGAGTATTCGCGGTTGTTGGTACATATACAAAATGTAAGGAGATATGTATCATTTTCAAAGCTCTCCTCACACTCACCAACTGGAATAACTTTAAGTGTAGTGACTGCAGCCATTCAGCGTCACGCGTGTTCGTTGGCAGGGCAGTCAGAGTGATATTTTTTCAGCAGAAAACAAACTCCATTTGTAGTTTCGCAGAATATTTTGCATTCCTAAGCAGATTAAGATCGTTCTGCTTGCGAACAGAACAAAACTCAGAACAGATTCTAAGCTTACGAGTGTCATGCACACTCCACCACCTCGAATCCTTTAACTAGAAGTGCCCAGAAACCTCACATCTGGCAACTACCTGATCTTCAAGTCAGCCAGCCAGTGGCGGCACTCAACTAAAGTCCTTTTACCGCGCACGACAGCAAAGCCTGGCTAGCGGCGTAGGCAGTTAGCTTTTATTGCCTCGTTAGGGAGATAACCTCAAGTTCAAGCATTTCGCGCGGGACACTGCAGGAAGCGAACATCGTGCGATCAGCAACGCAGCAGTGAGTCTGCGACAACGAAGATTACGGTACCCTACTATACAACGCCTTAAACGCAACGTGGAACACTGCGAAAGCTAAGACCCTAGCCGAGCCATTCAGAGCGTTAGTGTGTGGCACGTGACAACGTGTCGCCAGAGATCGCTCGTTGTGTGGAGAGCTATTACGTAGCTCTGATTAGCTCATGAGAGGGTCCTTGGCGTTTTCAATTTGCCAACTTGAGGGGAAAAAAAAGCTGCTGAGGCAGGCTTTGTTTAATCGCGATGCGGACGACTTTCGAACGCTGTGCGCCAGGCCATTAGGCTTGGGAAGCGCGTTGCCACTAACTTTTTATTCGGGTCTTCGTTGTTGTCGCGGCTCACCTCGTTCTAGTCGACATATTAGCCCCCCAATCCTTAACACTAAGGCTTGCAAGTAATGCGGTTTCTTTGAACGCGCGACGCGTACTTGCCTTTGCTTCTTGTTTTCTGCTTCCCCGACGAGGCACTTCCACTCTTACTTTCGGGAAGGTAGGAAAGGTATTTCGCGGGGCAATGCTTAGGCTTACTTTATTCTTAGTAATTCACATTAAGATATTTAAGATGGGCCGCTTGGGGGGGGGGGGGGGGGAATTGTTGTGGAATTTGCGATAAAATTGGTATGAAGGGCCAGAATTCCAACTGAGCCATCGTAGATGAGACAAATGATCAGATTTATAGAAAGGCAATAATGTTAGGCCTGTTAGTGATAAGACTACTCAAGACCTCTCGTACCATGGAGGCACGGCGGGCCTCCGGTACGGGCTGTTTCCTTTCTGTGGTGCCGCGGGTCTCCTGAGCCAATAAATAATAATAATAATAATAATAATAATAATAATAATAATAATAATAATAATAATAATATTAATAATAATAATAATAATAAAAATAATAATAATCAATGTTTTTATTCAAGTGCCCAGGAACAACCTTGCGGTCTTGGTACCGGTGCATGGAGTTAACATGTAAGATATATATATATATATATATATATATATATATATATATATATATATATATATTATGGCTGGGCAATTGATCGCTTAACCTACCGATTAATTGATTAATGCTTTAATCGCGATTAATTTGTTTAACCGGTTAATCGGTAAAATTTTGAGGAACCAAAATTAAATAAAAATGAAATGCTTTCACTATGCAGACATGAATGAGCACACCTATATGAAGTAAAAATTTAGGTGAAGTAGTAACTTAAGGTAAACTGAAAGGGGGAGATTTGTAACTTCAGACATGTGCAGAAGGTTACACATGTCCCAGCGACTTCAACGCCGTGCGAGTGTCCGTTTAGCGCAGCAGAGACTACTGTGAGCAATCAAAGGAGGTCGCCCTTCTCGGAGAATATCAACGAACATTTTTGCCTCACAGAGCTGAAGTAATAATGTGTGAGTGTGAGTGTTTTAACTGTTCTCAAATGTATATTGAAGATAATTAATAATTAAAATTATTTCGTCGTTTAACACATATTCAGCAAAAAAATATAGATGCAATTTTTATTTTTAATCAATATTTTTATGCATGGAAATGAACGAGACCGGTTAATCGATTAATTAATCGATTAAAGGGTGGCGATTAATCGGGTTAAAATTTTTAATCGACGCCCAGCCCTAATATATATACAACAGGGCATGAAGCAATAGTGCAGACAACACACACAACGGACAAGGCCCTAAAAACAAAAATGCACTAAAAATTTACAAAAATAAACACAAAGCCACTACACACGATAAGCTTGATGGTACTACCGCCACCACCAATCGGTAGATAGAGCAAAAAGGCATCCAAAGTGTGAAATTCGGGTGTGAACGCCGCAAGTTAGTGCATACAATTCTAATTTAAGTGATGGCCTTTAACGTTTTTACAAAGTGCAGCTTGTTAATGTTAAATATATCGAGTGTTTCAGCAAAAGAAGAATTATAAGTATGCCCATGTCTGGACACAGGATCGTGGAGGTTAAGTAGACGCCTATTGCCGAAGGACGCGTTTTTCCTTGTTATATTTAGAGGAAATTTTAAGAGTACTCTAGACGTCAATACCGTGCAATCAGTGACGGCGTGGACAAGTTTGTATAAAAATAAGATATCGGCAAGTTCTCTCCTACGACGCAGTGTAGGTAGTTCCACGCGACGCTGAACTGGGACAGGAACATCAGTAGCGGTGGGCACAATGCGCGCTGAGTAACGATGTCTATAAATAGAAAGAAACTTGTTCTGAGCCCGTTCCATGTTTGAGGAATTTGTGGCACAAATTGCATTCCATACAACAGACCCGCACTCCAGCTGTGGTCGACACAATGCACTCTAGAGTATGAAAAATGTGCAGGGGTTAATAAACTCTTCAGTGATGCGGCACGCACTCCCGAGCGTGCGTAGAGCTGCGTTCACAATGTGATCAACATCACTGGAGAAGTGTAAGGTGCTGTCAAACACCACGCCAAGATCTTTGATTCTGTTCATACGTTCCAAAAGGTCTGTCTGAATAACATATGGAAATACAATGTTATGTGTCTTACAAGTGTACGACACGACGTTCGTTTTAGAGCTATTTATCTTCAGGTCATTTTCACGGCACCTTTCTTCAAAAGCATCAGCATCTCTCTGTAGCAACACACAGTCCCGGCCTTCTCGTACCTCCATAAACATCTTAATATCGTCTGCGTACTGAAGAAATAAAGAGTGACGAAACACAGTCTAAACATCATTAACAAAAACTGAAAACAGAAGAGGTCCGAGAACGGAACCTTGAGGTACACCCGTTGTCGCCTCATAAGTAGCAGAAGAATTATCATTTGAGCTAACAAAGCGCTTCCGGTCACGCAAATAACTTTTGAGCAATGAAAGCAATGAATTGTGAATATCTAGCTTTGACAGTTGAGCCAGTAAGTCAAACGCTTTACCTAAGTCAAAGTAAATCGCATCAAGCTGGCCTCTATTAGCGACGGCGTGAGCAGCGGTTGACATGAAACAGGTGGGATTAGTTGTGGTAGAGCGACCCGCCATAAATCCATGTTGGTTAGAGATAAGATAATGCGTGAGATTGAATAACAATATTTTGTGTAGTGCCACTTCGAGGAGCATTGAAAATGTGCAAAGAAGAGATATAGGTCTGTAGTTCGACACATGTCTTTGGACCGGACTTATGCACAGGTACAACAAGTGCCGTTTTCCACATGGCGGGAAAGACTTCATTTTTTAAGCAGTTGTTAAAAATCTGTACAAGAACAGGAATAAATATGGCACTGTATGCCTTCGAGAGGACCGACGGAATACCATCATGGCCAGAAGACAAAGATGGTTTCATTTTTTTTTACACACTCATGCAGTAGCTCCTCGTCAAAGAGCGCAATACAAGATGCATTCCCAGAGACAGCTGGCGCGGCAATAGTTGAAGGGGTTGGCTGATGCTTAAAAACGGACTGGAAGTGGCATGCAAAATTTGACAAACGTCTGTCGTCAAGTTTCCCTGTGAGTCCAGCAGGGTGATCTCTCCTCTACCTTTTGTCTGGGACCGAGAGCGAACATACTTCCAGAATTCTTTGTGATATTTTTAGTTAGCTGCAACTCGACGGAATCAATGTACGCCTGACGATCACGTTTAAAAAATTCCTTGCGCTTAAATTCTGATTTCTATTCGGGGATATCGTTCTTTTTAAACTTTCGATGAGCGCGCAATTTCTAATTCGTTAAGGTTCGTAATTCGTGCGAGAACCAGAGGGGAAACTTTGAACCTGACGTTTTACGTAACGGGATGAATTGATGCATTCCTTCTCGAACGATGCGAGTGAAATCGCGAGCCTGTTGGTCAACGTCAGAGCACAAAAGGATTAAGGACCAATCATAATCGGAGAAATGATGTAATAATAATAATAATCAATCAATCAATCAATCAATCAATCAATCAATCTTTATTATACACTACCCAGGAACAACCCTGAGGTCTTGGTGCTGGTACACTGGTGAATAAAAGAAACAAAAAACAAAAAAAAAACATTATACACATCTCCGCAGGAAAGACGATACATTTTTAAGCATAATACTAGGTAGTGCACGAGTAATTAGTAGAATAAAATAAAAAAGAGGCAGTAACAGTAGAAACGGAACACAAGACCGTAGGACAACAAGTGCACCACCAGAAAGAACGGCATGGAGATGACGAAATTCAGACATAACAGAGCCATTCAGCAATGCTCATCCTGCACGGGCAAGTATTTTAATAGAAAGGACAAACGTCCTGTAGCAAGGGTGGAAAATATCAAGTCTTTCAGAGTAATGATTCAAACGCTGTGCCATTCTCACAATTGGGTTTACCGGACTAAACGTTCTAGACACATAAAAAGATGACCGAAGACGAGTAGGCACACGTGGGACCCTAAGGCACAGTTCCGATAACAGGCTCGGGGAATTGATGAGTCCATGCAGCGTTTTAAACAAAAATAGTAAGTCCGTGTTCTCCCGACGCCGGTGCAAGCTAAGCAAACCAACACGCATTAACGCAGACTCATATGTTAAGCAGTGAACATCCTCCTTTATGTAGCGATGTTTAAAGATAGAAACAAACTTTTTTTGCACACGTTCGATCACCAAGGAGTGACTTTTAGAAATTCCATTCCAGACAACTGAAGCATATTCTAACTGCGACCTGGATAGCGAACAGTATAACGTGATAAAAGCAGTCGGGTTTTCAAACTCCCTGGTTAAGCGAGAGGCAACGCCCTACATTCGCAATGACGAGTTAACCACCCTACCAACATGATAAGAGAAACGCAACCCAGAATCAACCATGACTCCGAGATCTTTCATTACACTTACTCGAGACAAAGTCTCTTCTTGAATATTATATGCAAAAGAGATATTGTGAGTTTTCCGAGAGAGCGTCATGACCTTGGTTTTGGACGGGTTCAAGAAAAGGTCGTTTTCAGAGCACCATCGGTAGAAAGAACATGCATCTTCCTGGAGCTTAGCACAATTATGTTCAGTAACTATTTCTCGATAAATTTTTATATCGTCAGCATATTGCAGGAATGAAGAATTTAAAACAGCAAAAGAGACGTCATTTACGAAAATTGTGAACAGAAGGGGTCCTAAAACAGATCCCTGAGGAACGCCAGAGCGAGTCCTGTATAACGAAGAGTTCATGTTGTTGACCCGGACATACGCCTCTCTCTCTGACAAATAGCTTCTTAACCAGTCGTGTACTGAGCCACATACTCCATAGGAGGAAAGTTTGGATAAAAGAATTATGTGATTGACTACGTCAAAAGCCTTACTTAAGTCAAAGTAGACAACGTCTAACTGACCTCTGTTACATATCACACGAGATGCGGCAGACATAAAGCTAACAAGATTAGTAGTAGTTGATCTCCCGCTCATAAAACCATGCTGATTGGGAATTGCTAAGTTTCGAAATTTGAAAGACAGGAATTAATGGACGACCATTTCAAAGAGCTTAGAAAATGGAGAGAGAAGAGAAATAGGTCTATATTTGCAAATATCACCTTTTTTCCCCGACTTTAAGACCGGAACAACAGCAGCGACTTTCCACGTTTCAGGAAAGGTTCCCAACCTTAACGAGTTGTTAAATATAGAGCACAGTACCGGCGTGAATATGTCGTGATAAGTTTTGAGAATCGCCGAGGGAATGCCGTCGGGCCCTACTGATAATGTTGCTCTCATTTTCTTAATACAGGACCGGACGCACTCCTCATCGACATTAATGCAACTTAACAACTCACCAAACCCATCTAAGTGAGGCAGCGCAGGTGCAGAACGCTGCGTACTATCCCTGTAGACTGACCTAAAATGCTCAGCGAATAACTCAGGCACCGACTTCAAGTCGCTCTCGTGATTATCCAGGACAATCTTCGACTCGATATGCCTCCCAGAGCGTGAATTAATGTACCTCCAGAATTTCTTCGGATTATTGACAAGATCTGATTCCAATGAGCAACGATGAGCCTGGCGGTCGCGATCTAGGACCGTCTTACATTGCTTTCTGCAGCTTTTGAATTCTACCTCCCACTTTAAAAGGCCACTTTTCTTAAACTTCCTGTGAAAAAAGTTCTTTCTTTTCAGTAGTGTTTTTAGTTCATTAGAAAACCAACTAGGAAAGCGAGGTTTCTTTAAAGATCGTAATGGGATGAATCTGTCGATGGCCTCTTGAATTAATCTCGTAAAGAGAGCTACCTGCTCATTCACATCAGAGGATTCTAAGACCGGAGACCAATCAACTCTCGCGAGGTGGTGGAACATCCCGATGTAGTCTCCTGATGAAAAATTGTATAAGATGCGTGGAGGAGAAGCCTCAATGGGACCGCGAATCGAGGAATCAGCAAAAGAAAGCACTAAATCAAGGGCAAAATGATACTTATCCAGAGGAACCATAGGAACTTCACTTCGGACTACACGCACGCAGTCTATGTTTGAGAGGCATAAATCTAAGGCATTACCCTGGTGGTTGAGAATATCGTTGTGTTGTGCAAGATCTAAAAAAGAAAAAAAACTTAGGAGGTCGTTGCCTTTCTGCTTGCAATAATAATAATAATAATAATAATAATAATAATAATAATAATAATTTAGTTTTTCGGATGCGACAAAGTATGATTCGGTCTGCCGAAGCCAGAATTGGCTTGTGTGGCTAAAGCACCAGTAGTAAAGTTATATATCAATTAATTTCAACAATGTGAAAAGTGCATCAGCACATAAAACATACACACACACAAGTTTTAAGAAAAAATAACATTGAAGCATTGGTCAAGTTAGTGTCCAGAGTTGCTGGTATGTGGATAGTCACATTACATAAAGAACATACACACACACATCAAAATATAAAAAATGAAGCACAGGTCATGTCAAGTTGCCACAGTACTTGAGTTGTAATAAACATCACATCACTGATAATACCACTACTACTACTACTACCACTACTACTACTGCTACTACTACTACTACTAATAATAATAATAATAATAATTATAAATTTATTGAGCCATTCAGACGAGAGAAATAGGATGTGAATACGGGTACATTAAAGCCAATAAAGGCTTGTGTGATGACACCCTAAACAAAATGACATATATGTCTACCTAGGTACAAAATAAAGTAAAATTAACAGACACAAAAAATATTAAACTAGCACACAACTAGCATCTCACAAACAGTCTATACACACATCCTGAAAAGGCAGTTAACTAATGCTCAAATTTAAGCACTTGAGTTCTTGTTTCAGCGTCTTCAATGATGTAACTTGGTAAATAGAGTCCGGGAGGGCGTTGAACAGAAACGGGACATTACTCCCGCATACGTTTGCCATATCGAGCGGAACAAAGCTTCACTTCGAAACGAGAGGTGCGACGCAATGTGCGGGATGGAATAACTGGTGTTTTGAAATCGCTGTTCCAAAAGTAACGACGCACAACAGACTGAATAAACAGAGAACGAATCTGTTAGGCAAATCCGTATTATATGCAACGCTTGTTAATGTACCTTTAAGTAAAATATTAATTTTTCCTTGCCACCGACCTGAACAGTTACCGAACACCGTTACACCAAAACGGAGTATACTGTAAGCAAGCGCGTGCACAATAAGAAATCGAATACCGACAGGCAAAAAAACTCGAATGTTAAAGAGCATACAGGCAATAGATCGTAGTTTACCACAAAGGTAAGACATGTGTGAGTTCCATGACATATTGTAACCAACATATACGCCTAAGTATTTTACATTGTCAACTCATTCGATGTATACACAATTACAAGGATTGCAGCTTGATGCATGGAGAAAGAACTGCACATTCCCCTCATGTTTCTTTTAGGGGGTTATGGAAACAGACAAGTTTTGTTTTAGAACTGTTAATGTCTAGAAGGTTGTTCGTAAACCAATCGATTAAATGCGTGGAGTTGGCCTGGAGTATGTTGAGCGAATCATAGAAATCAATATGACGCGCGACAAGGAGGGTATATTGGTAAATTTTGCATCCATTTATTACGTGGGCCATGTCGTTCGCAAAAATATTAAAGAGCAAAGGTGAAAAAAGAGGACACTGAGGGACTCTCGCCTTTAAAGAAATAAGAAAGCTTTTAAAGTCTCCGATTACTACACGTTGTGCACGATCAGATAGGAAGCTTTCCACTAAGGAAAAAAACGAATCGCGAAACCCTAAATTCTCTAATTTTCTTAGAAGCAATTGATGGCTAACAGTATCAAAGGCTTTAGATACATAAAAAAACAGAGCACAAGCGAACATATTTTTTTTTTTTCAAATGTTGAGTACAAATAATCAGAGAAGTCATCCAGAGCTGGTTGGGTTCCTCGTCCAGTGATAAAGCCGTATTGAGTTGACGTAAAGATACCATGCTTGTTAATAAAGCTGCTCATCGATTGAAATATGTGTTTTTCAAGTAATTCTCCTATAATTGGCAATATAGTAGATATAAGGCGATAGTTTTCAACTTTAGATCGTATTCCTCCTTTAAACAGAAGTCTTACCACGGCTACTTTGAGGCCAGTGGGTATGGTACCACATGTAATGAAACTATTTAGCATAACTAAAAGAACATTCTTAATTTTCGTGAAGTTTCTATGGAGGTAATACGTGCGAATGCCATTAACCCCGGGTGACCCGTTAGTTTTGAAACCAAACAGAAGAAAATGAAGATCTGTGTCCTCCATAGTAGGAAGAAATGCTGATGTTAATGATGTGTTATGCAAAGTGCAAGAGTGGTCATCATTGTTTCGGCTCACACCAGAGTACGTAGCAAAGAAACTGTTGAACGCTTCAGCTAAGGATGATGGCAGTGCGCCGAATATTTTTTCGATAGTTTGGTCAATAGATTGCTTAGTACCAATGCATCGGAATTGATTAATTAATGACCATGTTTTAAAGGAGCTACGCTTGGCTTCTTCAATTTTTAATTTGAAATACCGTCTTTTTGCGCAGCGAATTATCGCCTTTCACTTTGTTTCTAGATTGCCTAAATTCATTCCTCAGGTTTATGTCATTTGGAGACTTTCGACACCGACTCCACAAGATATCCTTTTTCTTAAAGGGCAACTCCGGCCAAAACTCAAAATGAAATAAATTACTGGTATCGCTGTAGTGACACAAAATACGACACCAGCCAAAATATTTCGTCCGGGGGACGCCGCATTCTCAACTAATGCCGATAATAAAAATGCGACCCGCCGCGAGCCGCGGCTCCTTAGCGGGCGGCCAGCGGGTTGCCGATCGCTAAAGCAACATTCGGCCGTGACGTCAGTATCGTTCTTTTTTTTTTTTTTTCCTCCGGTCCGGGCGTTGCGCGGAGTGCGCTTTTTTGAGCCGCTACCACCCCTACTTCGGCTTGTGATTGGCATGTTTAGCCGTTGCTTTCATCTGTAGCCCGTGTAGCTTCGGTATAGCCTTTTGTTTACTTGATTGTGAGGACTACAAGATTCGCTTTAGCGAGCAACTGGGTGCGCCCAAGACTGCCCAGCTGTTTCTCGAAATATGCCGAGTACAACTTGTAGTGCTGTGGGCTGCTCAAACAACCCGCTGCGCAACCCGAAGGTGCTTTTTCACAAGTTTCCAACGGACCGGAAATTGGAGAAGGTGTGGGTGAACGCTGTTCGACGAGTGGACTTTGGACTTCGGCTTTTACGCACCCGAGGAAAAAAGAACAAAAAAACAGACGTGTACAGCCCAGCACATGTGTGTTCGGGCGCCGCGGCCCACGCCGGAGAGCCAAAGCTTCCTTTCTGGGACCGACCCGCAGCGCGAAAGCGAGAGGGCCCCCAGTACTGTACGTCACTTGCAGCGCGGCGTAGAGCAACGCCGCTCCATCCACGGAGCCCCGATGACAATTTAGGCCTAGCGACGAGTACGGAAGACCGCACGCACGGCGACAGCCGCCGAGTACGGCACCGAACGAGTTCAGTTGTTTTCCAGTCGCTAGCTTTTGGGTATACAAGCGACGAGTACAGCATAGCGCACGCACGGCGGCGGCCGCCGAGTACGGCACCGAACGAGTTCACGGGTTTTCCAGTCGCTAGCTTTTGGGTACACGCACTAACTCTTTCTACATATGCTGGATAACTACCACGTATACAGAATAAAACAAAATCAGCTTACCTCCTATCTTTAAACGGCTAGCGCAACAGAGGTAGGTGCCGCTCGGCCTGCGTACTTGTTGAACGAGAACGATCCTGACGTCACGTACACATAGCGGCTGATTTCCAGTGTTGCCGGGGCCTCGAGCGGCTAGTTTCGGTTTTGTTGGCCGCGCCCCAAACAAAACTTTGAGGCATCGATATCTTTAAAACTACGCACAATAACGAGAAAAAAAAATTACACCTTGCAATTCAGGGACGCTGACTGTGCTAAAAACAGTCATAATCCCAAAATCGAAAGTATGAACCGGAGTTGCCCTTTAATTTTTTCCAGGATACTGAAGTTAAGCCATTTGTGTTGTGGTCTGCGCTTTTTGAAAATAACAGTGCGTTTAGCAGCTTCAGTTAAACAGTTAAAGACCTGCACAAACCGTGAATAAATATGATCGCTGTTGACAGAGCCCAGGATTATTTTTATTATTATTATTATTATTAATATTAATATTATTATTATTATTATTATTATTATTATTATTATTATTATTATTATTATTCAGGAATGCAGATCTGACAGGGTTGATGTCGGACTGGTCAAAGCCAGCTAGAGCTTGTGAGACCAGGTCCACATATTACACTACGAAAATAGCAAACCGGAGTAAGTAATGCAGCTCAACAAACAAAGTTTAACAAATTCACGAGCATGGGATGTTAAAGTTCCGTTGGAAACACAGTGTAGTTCTTTTTAAAGGTGGAAAAGTTACAATATAAAAAGTGAAGTAAATATAAAATGCACACACGCAAGCACGTTTTCATATTCACAGCACCACAACGAATAAGAAAGTGCGTCTCGACGGTGGGGCTGAGAAGAGTTAGCAATCGCAGTTGTAAAATTAAAAAAAAAAAAAAAAACACGCACACACTTTGTTTACGTTTATCTACGACACACGGCTCTATGGTTCGAAGAGGTCTTCAGGGAACAGCTGCATTTCGGGAAAAAAGCAAAGCAAAAAGACTGTGTTTATAAAAAAAAGACTACTTTATAAAAAAAAAAACAGAGAAAAACAAAATCAGCGCAAAGGCAAAAATATATATATATTTTTGATAAAAACAAACAACAACGTCGGTCTATTTTTAATGCGAAAAGTGAGAATGTCGTTTTAGCTGCACTCTTCATGCTCAATATTGTCGCACCCGTAACTTTTGTTTTTCAAAAAATAATTTTTTAACGGGATTTTTTTTTTATTTGGTGCTTTGAGGTTTAGTAAAAGCCGAGCGCCAAACGGCAGACTAGAGCCACTAAATGATCTACGCTTAGAGTATCGGCACTCTGTTTCCTGTTACTGTTGTGGGCGCCGGCTTCTTGGTACTTAGTACAGGGCAGACGCAACTGCCGATCGTCATGATGCAAAAGTGCTACATCCTCAGCATTAGATTCGGCGTTAGGAAGCTTGTGTAATATTGCTTTGACCTGTCGCGAACTGTTCAAACATTTGTGGAGAACGGAAAAGGAGTTCGCTGTGATTTCAGATAAAGTTTCAGATAACTGGCAACCATGATTTTAAGCACCAAGATGAGTAAGTGTCGTTACTCTAAGCCGTAGCTTATGTAGTGGCTCTATACGCCAGACCTCGCACAAGCAGCAGACGGCAGTCTTGTTCGCTATGATTTGAGGAGAGCAGTGGGTAGAAAAAGAAATAAAAGCAACTAGCTTTTTTGTTTATTTCCTATCTTTCCGATCATAGCTTAGCTTTCTGACGTCACCGCAGGCTTTCATCTCCTCCCCTCCACCAATTTCCCCCGTATACACCTCTCTGACGTCACGCCACCGTGGTGGCGCTACTGTCGGCACTGCGCATACGCAAACGCTTTCTCGGAGGAAATCGCTTCCCCACGCAACTACAACCGATGTTACACCACGACTGTGTTCCTCCCGGTATGACTTTATGTTCGATATTACCTTTTTGTTTGCTCGGATTGTCAGAACTATACTCCGTTTCATATTTAAGGCGGCGGTCCCACGGCGGCCATCTTGAACAAGCCATTAGTTCAACCACTAGATGGCGGCATTCATCCGTGTGGCCAGAAAAGTGGCTTGTGCCACTGATGCTGCTCCTCTGCTCTTAAAGGGACACGACACCCCCCAAATTTTTTTTTTAATTTTTCGCCAGGCGATTTATTATGGTGTCGGAATACTACCCAATTAATATTTTGCTACAGAGTCACGTATATTCTTAATAAAGCCAAAAAACGCAACTGCTCGAAACTGAAACCGAAACCCGCGCACCGCACGGAGGTGTGCAGAGGAGAGAGTGAGTGGCGGAAATCACGTGGCTACACTCGACTGTGCGATTTTTTTTTTTTTTTCTTTTGGGATTCAGCAGAAGAAATGCGTTCGGGATCCGTTCGCCGTGCGATTCCGTTGCAGTTATGTTTGTTCCGCTCGCTGTTCTGTACTTCAAGATGAGTTGTTTTGTGCATTTAAGTGTTGGCAATTAGTAGTGAGTGCCCGTGGGGAATTCCCGTGATCGGCTTCAAAAAAGATTCTCCCAAGATGTTGCGTGAAGAGCTGTTTCACATCTGAAAGTGGCATTGTGCGGCAGAGGTGTCAAAAATGGAGTCGCATACCATTTAGTTCAGCGACGTATCGTCCACAACAAATTTTTTTGCAGTGATAATTGTAAAAAAAAAAAAAGAAATGTAAACATCGCAAAATGTCTGAAAAAGTGGTACGCCCACTCTAGGGATTGAACCCGTGCCCGCTGCGTGTGAAGCGGACGTCTTTCACTGAGCTACTGAAGGAACTCTTACTTTCGAAGTAATGCATCCGGTGGACTGTATGTCGGAAGTTTGCAGCCGATTTCCCTTTAATACATGCACTTCCGACTTGAAGTCGGGCAGCACCACGCATAGGCCACATTCGCACCTCGTAAAGAAACCGTACGCGTGAGTATTCAACTCGATGTACGCACTTCGTGCTTGACGTTTGAGCGAGCGATGTCTTCAGTCACGAGAAGGGACGACGGCTCGGCGACGTCTTCGTGCAATCGGCTTGCTGGTTGGGCGTGTCGTACGGGATGAATATCAATTCTTTTGATCGGTCCAAAAATTTCTCTTTCGAAGGAAGACAGAATTCGCCGATACCGTGAACAACAGTTCTGAAGTAGAGGTCCCACGCCCGTTGTCCGCTGCCACCCGCGAGTCCCGTGAAACGCGAAACGACGCCATGTTGAGAATTATACAGTGAACGCAAAGAATGCTTCTGGTTGTCTGTGCAACCTTTTTGCTTTCAGTCAACGTATTTGCAGCTTTTTGGAAGCCACAAAAAATGGGTTTTATATTTTTTTCTATTTTTGGTATTGACTGTGTGCCTTCAATGACCCACGACTTTGATTAAATTTGGTGGTCGCTTCGAAACCTTAGAAAACGGCCCGTGGCCACGAAAAAGAGAGTGAGCGCGACTCAAATCGGCCAGTTCTCGATCGGCGGTTTTCGGGCGGAAAGAAACCGAATTTCGAGCCGCAAATTTTGTTCTGGGTAGTTGGGCTCTCATATGTCACGTACAACTAAAAATCTCGGCAAGCATAAATACCCCGTCAGTGCCCCTTTAAATTCTTCTTTTCTGCTGCTCGCCCATGCGCGTTCAGCGCTCAGCGCATGCTCTCGCTGACACATCTGCCAGCAAACGTGCCAGTGATATCTAGCAGTGCCCAGATCACCCGGAAGTGGAGCCCAGCTAGCTCATCTACCAGTGCGAGAGTACCAAGTTGGGCGAATTGTTTCTTTGATACTAGCTTTCTTCCGCGCTGCAGGGTTGGCAAAGCGATTTCGTTAAAGGCTCACGAGCCAGTAGCTATCGTTTTAACTATTCAAGAATTAAAAACATATTCAATCAATAAGTGAAGAATGTTATCAAACAATAAAGAGCCTATATAAGGCATGCCTTGTCAGCATTTCGTGAACGAAAAAGCATCTGTACGGCATAAATATTTAAACTAATTTTTGCTTTAAATCAGAGCGCAGTCGACATAACAGGTCAATGAGGCCAATCAAGCAGAGCCAAGAAACTCTACGTCACAGAGCTCGACGTCTTTTAGTGCGTTTGTTGTCACCGAATAAATCAATTGAGCGCCAACCATGCACCGTGGACATGCGCTTTTTGTGCGCGTGTTTGTGCTTGTGTACCTTGTATTCTTTGACTGCATTTTGATTTATAATAAAATAAACGGTAGCAGATTTTTTTTTTTTTTAAGACGGGTGTTCAGAGAGGCTTTTTATATAACTCAATATTTTGATAATAGTTTGATTAAACTTGATTACCAATTATCTGACCCCATAAATAACCACCCCAATATTGTTGTAATAGTACACCGAAGTCGAAGAGTCCGCATGTTCAAGAAAAGACTAAAAGCGTTTTATTAGCCCCAAAGACCTAAACTTAAAAATTGTTCCGCGAGGGGGTAGCAAATTTCGACGTGTTTTTTTGTTAAAGGTGCTTTTGATTTTTTTTTGTTAATAATTAATTCTATTGATAATTTGATGTTGAAAAATATATCAATGTCTTTCGTGCATTTTTATATGTATTTTCTGTTTGAATGTTATCTCAATAATGTCAATGTTGATATTAATTACTGCGATTACAATGCTTAGCTAATGTAAATTTGAATATTTTTTTTATGATCGCCTTTTATGATCACACTGGCCCTGCACACCTCTGACTGCTGTAAAAAGGGGCTGATGACCTTGTCAGAAGACTTTTTAATGCGAAACGAATTTTTGCCCATAGAAAAAATCCTAAGGGTGCAGGCGAGCTGGTGAATATTAACCATGTTAATTTAACCTGAGACTGGGGTAGAGAAGAAACATCAAAACGTAGAAGGGGCAGAAAAATAGACAGGACGACGTCTAAAACTCAGCTAACTCGTTTATTTAGTCCACCTCCTTATATAGTGTCAATCTCAAGGTCACGTCCACCAACACACAAAAAAAAACAAAAAGGGATGAAGTCTATACAGTTCTAGCGCCACAGTCTCCATCACACAATGCAAGAACGTTGACAACCTTTACAGGTCGACGCGATAAGGCAACATCCATCCACCTTCAAACTTGAACAAAAGGATCTCTTCCCCTATTATTCTAAACACAGTTTGTACTTCTGAATCATAACATGCCCTTTCCACATAAAAAAAAAACAACCTGGAACGGGCTAACACACGTAGAAAACCAAACAAAACAAAACGTTTTACACTTTTTTTTTTGTTAAATCACAAGCAGGGTCGCACCTCAAACAACCTAAATCACAAATTAAAAAAAAAAAAACTTTTTACTTGTTTAGAAAGTTTTTTAATTGCTTCCAAACTGTAGTGAAGCCTGACTTATGCAGTTGCCTAGAGACTTTATCCGCACGGTCTCCCTTACTACTCTCTTCACATCGTTCCTCTCTTTGTGTACTATTTCCGTCTCCGACCAGAGCGCCGCACAGTTGTTACATTCATGAATATGTTTTACGAATATGTTTTGCCAGAAGCAGGCTTGGTCCCCTTTTCTTATGGTCCAACATTGTCACCACCGGCAAACACGCTAATTTTCCAAGCCTTCGCGGTTTTGGATAAACTGGGACGTCGACTGGCAGAGTTAGAAGCGGATGTGGCGTTCTTCGGCATCTGTCTTCGCAACAACTTCGTGGATCCGGAGCACTTCAAACATCTGTCCTCATCGAGTATTCCGTGGTACACGAAGAAAAAGATCATCAATGCCTACCGGAACGGAGCCACCAGGAGGATCCATGACATCCGAGGTGCGTGTGACAGACTTTGGATACTTCTCCTGGGAGACAATTTCAAGCACTACCGTGAGTACCAGCAATGGAGCAGTACCAGAAGGACTCTGTTTGACCGACTATGGAATGTGAAGCGAAGGCATGTCCTAGACAGCATCAAAGACTTGAAATATAATGTTAATAGAAGTCCGAAATCGTGGTTTCGATCTGTTGTATGGCCCCGGCAATCCGTTGTAAATCCATGTGGCGAAGCATTATCACCTAGGACGGAGGAAATTTTAGCTAAGGGACCGAAGTGTTGTCTGAATTTGAAGCCTTCGAAGATTAATGTGTTGTCTTTGATTCATACAGTAGCCAGAATGGTTAACCCAGAAGAAAAGGTCGCTTTCATAGATCATGCAATCAGCAGGATGGAAAAAGTAATGAATGTAACGCATCCAAAGGACAAAAGAAATTTCAGAGAAGTCAATGCGGTTAAGAGCGAGTTGCAAAGTCCTTAAAGTTGATAGAAACAGATAATTCCGGACGGTTTGCAATCTTACCTATGCCAGTATTCAAGAAAAAAACAGAAACGGCAATGGATACTTTGTTTTCGGAATGGGTAGGGAACATAGGAAAGTTGAAAAGAACCATTTGTGCAGTACTGAATGAGGATGAATTGAAGGATGTAGCAAAATGTACGTATCACAAGTGCAATGAATTCAACATTAGGCATCAAGTTTTTTCTAACAGATCATAAGCCTGAAATGCCCCTTCGTGCGGTCATTACCGAGAGTGGGACATGGCAGAAAGTGGTATCAAAGTTTCTACAACGGGGGTTGGGTTATGCATGCTTAGAGAAGTCATTTTCACTTAGAAATTCAAATGAATTGATTGAAAGTTTGGAGACTCATCATGGGAGAGGTTGTTCAGTGTTATCGATGGACATTAAGGACTTGTATTATTCCCTAGAAAAGACCCTGTTAATGCGGAGAGTGAGAGAGGCATTGGAGCTGAATCTCGTTAAGTTCCAATCGGGCTCAGGTATATCGGTAGAAAGTTTGTTAACAATTTTGGAGTTTTATCTGAAGTCAACGGTAGTGGAGTACGAAGGAAAAAAGTATATACAAAAAGAAGGTGTTTGTATAGGGTCATCAGTCGCTCCGATTTTAGCAGAAGTTTACTTAAACTCTTTGGATCGTGCAGTGCACGACAATCTACAGGAGTTGTCCCCGGGTACGGCAATAGTGAGAAGATATGTAGATGACATCTTAATATGTACGTTTACGGAAGGTCTAACAGAAACCATAGAAGGTGTGATAAGGTCAGCGGCTCCAGAACTTAAGTTTACAGTGGAAAAACCGGAGGATCATATTCTACAGTTTCTCGATTTACGTATTCACGTGAATCGAGGGAATACGGAAAAGAAAATTCAAAACCGGTTTTGCCAAGAATGAGTTGTCATTCGAAAATCGTAAAGGCTGGGATTGTAAAGTCATTGGTCAGGAACGCGTTAGAAAGGTCATGTGTCCATCATATCACTGAATCGGTGGAAAGGCAGTGTAAAAGGTTGATTAGTGTAGGTTATGATGACAGTTTTATAAAACGGCAATTAGAATTGTTTATTAAAGGCAGGAGAGAAACGGAGCAGAAATCAAGGAACCGCTTTGCTGTAATTCCATATTTTCATGACATCTCTCACAACCTGAAGGCATGTGCGAGGCAGTTCGGAGTAGACACAGTATTTAGTTCAGATTTTAGGCTAAGTAAATTGACGCCATTTCAAACATGTGTGAGTGAGTGTAAAAAGGCTCATCGGGAAAAATCTGTATGTTGCGAGTCTGGTGTTGTGTATGAGATACCATTGGAGTGTGGATTTAAGTATGTAGGACAGACGTCACGCTGCATCAATGATAGATTAAACGAACATAAAAGAAATGTAAAGAACAATGCACAAAACTCGGAAATCGCAAAACATATTCATGAATGTAACAACTGTACGGCGCTCTGGTCGGAGACGGAAATAGTACACAAAGAGAGGAACGATGTGAAGAGAGTAGTAAGGGAGACCGTGCGGATAAAGTCTCTAGACAACTGCATAAGTCAGGCTTCACTACAGTTTGGAAGCAATTAAAAAAACTTTCTAAAAATGTAAAAAGTTATTTTTTTTTAAATTTGTGATTTAGGTTGTTTGAGGTGCGACCCTGCTTGTGATTTAACAAAAAAAAACTGTAAAACGTTTTGTTTTGTTTGGCTTTCTACGTGTGTTGGCCCGTTCCAGGTTTGTTTTTTTTTATGTGGAAAGGGCATGTTATGATTCAGAAGTACGAACTGTGTCGAAAATAAACCCTGGAGAAGGGGAACAAGAGGGACAAAGGACAAACATAAATCTCCAAGCACAGCTAGGGGACTGGTGAGCGACCGGAAAAATCCGCCTGGTCCGGGTATCGAACCCGGGACCTCTCCATCACAGGTGGAGCGCTCTACCAACTGAGCTAACCAGGGGTTAGACGTCGGTAGAGCAAACGGGTTTTATCAGCTGCCACCAGTCTAACACCAACAAGGGTGAAGCTTGCAATTTAAGGTTATAATTATAATGCAATTAAATGCAAAGGTGCAAGCGAGCTGGACAAGAATGACGAAAAATATTTTCGTCATTCTTGTCCAGCTCGCTTGCACCTTTGCATTTAATTGCATTATAATTATAACGAACTGTGTTTAGAGTAATAGCGGAAGAGATCCTTTTGTTCAAGTTTGAAGGTGGATGGATGTTGCCTTATCGCGTCGACCTGTAAAGGTTGTCAACGTTCTTGCATTGTGTGATGGAGACTGTGGCGCTAGAACTGTATAGACTTCATCCCTTTTTCTTTTTTTTTGTGTGTTGGTGGACGTGACCTTGAGATTGACACTATATAAGGAGGTGGACTAAATAAACGAGTTAGCTGAGTTTGAGACGTTGTCCTGTCTATTTTTCTGTCCCTTCTACGTTTTGATGTTTCTTCTCTACCCCAGTCTCAGGTTAAATCAACATGGTTAATTTTGCCCCATCACGCAAAAGTCCGGCATCCAATAGCGTCCCATCGTTTCCGTAACGTCCTAGCCAACGCGGGAGAGGGTTTTGCCTTCCTGGGAATATTTGCTTTATCTTTCGACTTTGACTTAGCGTTGTGAATGCCACGAGAGGGAGATTAGATTTTTACCCCTCCGATTGAAACAAATGCGACTTTGGGGGGTTAGGTTCCCCCTCCGATGTATACAAAGGCCACTTTCTTAAAAAGTGGTGGTCGGTGAAAAGTTGACATCACTCTGTATCCAATATCTATTCACTGAAGCCGAACAAGGGGCGTTTCCAGTGAACTATTCTTTCGACTGCGGATGGATTTGAAACGGGTGCATCACGGTTGTGGGAGGAGCTTCTCCTACCTTCTTGACTTGTAACCGACTATAGTGGTGTAGACACCACGCATCTGAGAGAATGCATGAGGATCACACCGTCCATGCCGTACAGTAGTCATGCCGCACCAAGAAAGAGGGCTGCCGTGGGCACACCGAGATACCGGGTTTGCCGAGACAGTATAGACAGCTGTCTCGACAAGTGCTCTAGGTGTCCGCAAATATAGATGGTAACAGTAATCTTTTGTTGCCATCAATCGTCCCCATAGACAAATCTCACTAAGCGTTCCACGCATTCGTGACGCCGCCATCACTTTAGTTCACAGGAAGCAGGCGGCAGTGCACGAGACGGCTCGTGTCGTTTCGCCACGCGCAAAGCTCCAGCGGGGTTCTTCCACATGCAGAAAGGCTAAAGTTCCTTCGATGCATTGCGGCAGCGGCGGCTTAACGTAACTGGCTGGTGAGATCGGTTTATTCAAAGGGAAAAACCCTGAGGCTGCTGTGCATTCAGTCGTTCCAACCACCCAAAGGCTATTCGTGCCAAGGCCACTAGATTTTTACGGAGTGAGATATTTTCATGGTAAAGTATTTGGTGTCAGCATGTCACAACCTGGTGGTTTTCAACACCCATGGGCTATATAATTCCTCTTCACTTTCAAAAAATTCTGTTACAGCTGAAAGATGAGAGGTTCAAAACAGGGATGGAGAAGAAAGTCAGAAGAAAGAAGAGGTGAAGCAAAGCGACTGACCGAATCGTCCTGGGCAAGCCAACGCAGGACACCTGTCTGTGCGGAGCGCGGGCTGGGGTGGTGTGCTGCCTAACCTGGGGGGCCCTTGAAGGAAACCTAGCCCGGGCTTGGTTCAACTGCCAAGACCCCATTTTCATCAGACACGGGGACACCTAGCACAGCCAGGCTTGCAGGGGTCTGAACCCATGCTCGGATCGGGGTTCATGGTGATTGGTGATGCCACTCACCAAACACCCACAAGCGCACAAGTCTCCTGTGGCAACGCAACCCTGTAAAAAGGCATTCACTACATGAAGTAGATTCTGATCGAGCCAAGCGAGAGATACACCTCAACTGAAAAAAAAAAAAAAATGAAGGCACAGCTCAGACAAATGATGGATGCCCAAGTGCGGTTTTCTGTCACGTCCAATGTATTTTACATGCTCCACGTGAACTAATAGTCATAATAGATGAACTCAAAGCTACAAGGTAAAATGTGCCCAAAATACTGAAAGCTGAGCTAAAGTATGCACAGCCTTCCTAACTGAAATACCATATAATGTTTTAGATGCGGAGCATCTCTTGCTCGGGTCTATGTCCCGCGGCGTCGGCGTTGTAGTCGGCACTCGAACTACGCACGCGCAACTCTCCTCCTTCCCTCTCTCCAACAGCTGCGCGTTACTCTCTCCGCTCTCTCTCTCTACCAGCTGCGTGCACTGCGCGTGCGTTCGCTTCTCCTCACACCACGCGCGCACGCGCAACTCTCCTCCTCTAGTCTCCTCTCCTTCAAGTGTGAAAAAAAAATAAACGGCGAGCGGCGAGCGTTCCAAGTTTCTCTGCCGCGAGCCGCGACGAAGTCTCGCGTAGGGGGTAACGCTAGGGCAGTCGGTGGCGCCATCTCTCGACGTCAGCACGCAACTGACTCTTTCCTCGGAACCAACACGATGCTCCGCATCACCCCATGGTTCCCCTCGGGAAGATGGTGTAATTTTTTGTTTCACTTGTTTTTCTAATTAAGTAACACCTCTTTTTCAGCTACAAATAGAATGTGCTCATGTGAAACCTATAACTTCATGCTAAACCTGGGTCATTCCTCCTCTGCAACGTGCTGGCTTGCTCAAAATGAAAACAGGTGGTCTCATCTCGGTCTCAAGAAAAATAACTTTAAAGGCTAGTGCAGCCTTAGCAAAGCTTTTTCTTGAGGCTTCCTCAGATACACCACCTGAGTTACTTTCGAACAAACCAGCCAATAAATAGATTATGGACAAACAGAATCAAGATTAGACATTCCACTGAAATGAGTAGCCAAGTGAAATCACCAATTAGCTCAACTTTCAAGCGGTCGTAACATGCCAACTCGATAGCCTCCACAAAAAAACTCTTTTCATTGCATCAGTTGGCAAAGTAAACGGGAAACACATGC